>JADANM010002527.1:3852800-3870021 GCA_026213755.1 Eurema hecabe
ACGCGGGGGACCCTCATGAATCATGATTTATATGAAAGTCCACGCGGTCGGAGTCGCGGGCAACAGCTAGTCATAGAATATAGGGCATTTATGATTTAACGTGCCATTATGCTGAAATGACTTTTTGCAAGCAATGAATTGAATTTTTCCGCGCAGTGACAATTTCCTAGCTAAATAAAATTATCGAATAATTAATTAGTCAGTTGCCTACTAGCCGATACATATCGCGACCAAATCATATATAGGCTAGTGTAGTTAAAACTAAGTTATAAGTAGGTAACTAAGCCACAACTATCATTTACCCGGGTAATTTTTGCTATAATTTAATTCAGGGCCTTATCTTATTTATTTAGAATTCAAACAGAACCATTCGGTCGTGCTGTCGTGAAACCGTTACCATCTTCGCTACATCATCACAGATTTTAGCGTTTAAAACATTAGTCAGAATGTACCTAAGACTGATTTTATTGAATTTCAGAGACCGGTAATATGTTTAGACTAGCTGTACGTATCATGCAGCTGTATAGCGACTTCCAACACGATTTAAGCGAATTACCATTATTGGTGGGAATGTACTTCCAAATGAGAGACGATTATTGTTGTCTGACTGAAGACGAGGTAATTCTATTGTTATATCTTGAAGCTCAAAGTTCATTTATTTCGTGACATTACAGATATACCGTACCTAAATTAAAAAAAATAATCTTTACCACTAATCTACTTTTATTTGACATATCTCGTTTTATGTGAGACCCGGCTTTTATATTAGTTGACACCTAATTTATTCTTTAAAGATTATTTACTTTTAGGCGGTAGAAGAGTGGCCGGCTTATGAAAATGAAAAGGTAAACAAAGTTGTTTTATATATTATGTATTGCATACATCGATGTATTCTTATATTTGAACAAATAACGATTTATAATTTTAACCTTAACAATACCCTTCTAGGGCCCAAAACTAATGAACCCCGACAATTTTTGTGAAGACCTAACTGAGGGCAGGTTTACCATTCCCATCATCCACGCTGCCAACACTTCGGAAGGACATGCAGTTCTTAGTATCCTTTTCAATAAATGTCGAATTTTTTTACCTACTTTCCGGACCGACTAAAACCGACCTGTATTTTAATGGGATAGTATCTATGACATTACAAATTTTTATCAATAAATTCATTCGTGTAAGTGCCTAAGGTACCTAGACGACACTAGAGAGTCAATCAATCGTGCAAAACTTTAATTGGTAACACAACACGCAATTATATATTTTTTCAACTAACCTTGTTCAGTGTAAAAATAAAAGAATAATGCTAATTAAATGTTATAACAATCAGGACAATTAAGATAGAAATCTTTAAAAATATTTCTGAACTATAATTATTAATAAGATATTCTTCGTCAACGCACTCGTGATATCAACTTGAAGAAGTTCTGCGTGTCGGAGCTGGAGAGACTTGGCAGCTTGAAACACACCCGGGACAGATTGGAGCAGATAGAGAAAATGATACGAAATGAGGTGATGATTAATTTACGTTTGAAAGTTAAGATTATTGTGATATATTGATGTGTAAAAAAATCATGATATTTTTTTCAATGCCATTAATAAATCCTTACATATGCCGCACAAGCTTCGATGAGTGGAGTTGATAAGGAAAACTATAAAATATTAATGTTCTAACGAAAGACTAATTAAAGTAATAACTTTTTCAGATTAAACGTCTGGGAGGAAATCCACTGTTAACATCTGCGATGGAAGAATTGACATGGAAATAAACCACTATAAACATTTCTTAATTAATGTCTCTGTTAATCAATCAAGTAAAATGAGCAAATTTCGAAATACAGATTTACAAATAATTTATTTTCCTTGTACTTTGAACTCCTTATGATGAAAAATGATAAGAAGAAATATAAATGAGAATTAAAAAGTGTATTATTATCTTTTTAAAGAATAATCTATACTTATAATAAAGCTGTAGATAGGTCAATTCTGTACATTAAATATATTTTGAAAATAACCATCAGGGGGCCATTAGGGATCGATACTCATGAAATACGCAAAAATGCAATTAGTAATTTTTTTGTCTGTCTGTCTGTCTGTTTGTATAACCGTTATAGAAACAAAAACTACTAGACGGATTTTAACAAAACTTAGTACAATTATTCTTCATGCCTCTGAGCAGGTTATAGGATACTTTTCATCACGTTACAATTAATAGGAACAGAGCCATGAAGGAAAATGTTGGGAAAATGGGAGAACCTGCTCCAATTTTTAAATATTCCAATTAGATGCGCTTGCATCGCGTGTACAACCGTAATGGTTAAAGCTACACAGAAAACACGTACTACGAAAATGTTCTCCTTAAAATTATGTAAAAAATATCCTACGACAGCATATGTCTATCCTTTATGGCTGACTTACAATTACACGTGTAACTCCTGATAGGTCCATTCGACTTTTGTAACACTCTCAGTCAATCCTAATTAATAAGTTAACATAATAATGTTTAATAAACCATGATGAATCATAGAAATCGGTACAGCAACACCAAAGGTTTCTAAGTCGATTTTTTATGAAAACACGACGGAAACGCGGTCGAAGTCGCAGGCGACAGCTAGTCAGTAAATAAAAGGATGCGTCTCAACTATTGCTTCGCCCATACATAAATATTAAACTATGATTAAAAATTATACGGCGTCTTTTAAAAGATTGTGAGGCCATTTAAGGTACACTTAATTGTTTATTTAAAATACTACACGTACGCCAGAATGCTAAACTAGCTAAGTTTTAGGGTAAGGTGTTGGACACAAGGTACTAGGTCCATATGTAAAATCTTGGACTGTTTTGGACGCTAGAAGTCCATAGACCCTTAGATGTAAGTATAGGCTATAACGATTTCACTATAAAAAGGCACATAAGGCAAAAATGATTTTGTATAACTAAAATGCATCTCAAGTATAGTACCCCAAAAATATAGTCCATTAAAGCACGCCCTTTTTATGTATGACTATTGTCATTGTGTTGCTGTTACGTAGGTTCATAGTTTTTCATTTAAACCCTTTTTTTAATAGCGACTAAGGGATTCATCTATAGAAACTCCTTTCAAAACTATCACTAAAAATGTAACTTTGACTTACCTATATGTATATAGTGTGTAGATGAATTAATAAAACTTAAGATGACTATGTAAAGCTTTATTAGGTATTAATTATTTTTTGATTTTCTAAAGTATTCTAAGTACCAATGCAAGATTAAAATGCAGAAAAAACACGATAGAGATGGTAATTACATATTAAATAATCTTAATCAATATATTTTGGTAACTACGCTACACGTTTATACATTTAAAAATATATAAATGAAAAATTACCACCAAAAATAGATAATATAATGAGATTTATATGACATATAATGGCTATTTAAATTTACTTTTTCAAAAGTATGAAAACGAAAAAGTATAAACAATTGAGTAATCTAGCTAGATAATTATATAATTTTGTGTTGTAGGCCTTTTTTATTTTAAAACGTTTTAGTGAACAATTAAGAGGTTAAATTACATATTATGTTGAAATAGATAAGAAGAAAGCGATACTTAATAACTATTTAATTTTTCATAAGCACACTTACTAGCAATATTTAATCTAAACGTTTATTGTCATAATATTGGAAGACATAATACCTATTATAGTGCGAAAGAAAATAAAAATTAATTTCAAAAATATATTTAAAAATCAACGTAATATCTAGAACAGCGCAACAATGATTTATTTGTTACAATATATATTTAATCAGCCGCAATATTTTCTACATAGTTAAGTAAGTAATGAACCAATTTGCTTTGAGTTTAATAAATATAAACATATTGCTCTTACATGTACTAAATTAACACAACGAAGTCCCTTGCCGCCTTCGTAGATCTGTTAACGATAAACTTAAAAACTACTAAGCAAATACATATAGATCAGTGAATATATGATTTTTTTTACACCTAAGATATCTTAGGTTCCATTTAATATTAAATATCATCATTCCATCTTTAGCCGCTAATAATTCTATTTCGCAAACTTTAAATATTAAAACTCTCACCTAACATTATACATAAAATTGCTGTAATAATAATTCCGTACCCGTAATAATAGAATTGGTTTTTTGGGTACCTATTTGAAGCTCCAAAACAAATAGAACCGAAAAATATTCCAGACATATTTTTATTACCAATGTTAGAATTAAGAAATATATGATCTCCTGTTACTTATGTAATATATATTTTTATAATTGCACATTGAAAGCTAACAATATGAACGCATTCAAATAGAGCCGTTTAAATGCAAGCAATTTACAATCAAAATACTAACTTAAATAAAAAAATAAGGTTTACTATATGTATATTGCTTTATGTATGGCAGTAGACCATACAAGGTAATATTGCAAGCTTAAAATAAAATATTTATGATTGAAAAACGATTTATTTATCAAAGCTAAGTACTTGTCACATTTAAATAGATTTAAAAAGGAACAACAATCATTTAACAATAATAAGCAATCTTTCGTAAAACGAACGTGACTTCGAATATTTTATACGCTGTATCGCAATTTGTAAAACAAGGCTTGAAATATGCAAATCTATTAGCTTAAAGAAAACGCCAACTTTGAAATAATTTCTTCGTATATCAAATTCTTGAATTGAAGCTGTTATTTTTAATGCATAAAGAAAAAAAAATATTTATGCACAAACTATGTACGATTATAAATTCCAGTCTGTAAAATGACAGCTGCAACTGTCATATTAATTAAAAACTATTATTTATATTTTTTGCAATTAAATATTTAGTAAAAACAATAATGTCGAGTACTGTTTAATTGTACAAACCGATACTACCACGTCACTATTTATTTGGGAATGAAAACTTGCAACACTGGAAATGTCATTTTATTGACTTAAATTAATAGGTAAGATTACCTTAGTATTGCTAGACAAAGAGTTTAAACACTTATCGAATAGAGTGAAACTTTATGACGTGACATTAATATTTGTTTTTGACACTTGCTGTCAATATTTTATTAACCGACTGCAAAAAAAAGGTTTCACTTCTTTTTCCTTTTTTTAGCGATAATGCCGGTTGTCTGATGCCACGTTAGAATAATCGAAGAAGCTGACACAACATACTACATAAATATATTTTGGGATATTCGCAATCACATACTAATTGTAGCTTTATTTATAATGGATGACTAGCATACATTCTTGACATCTTAAGTCATAGTGCTTAATAATAAAAAAGTTACATTAAACATTGAAAATTAATATTATATACATATTTATTCATTACTACTTCTAAACAGTGAACAACGGTTTCAAATCATAGCAAATTTTAGTTTGAAAGTTTTTTTAAATATTAACTTAATTCATAGAACAAAATCTTCCTTGATACTAGAAACGGTCTACACAAATATAAATTAGATTTCTAGTAACAAAAAAATTGTAAATGTAACAAGTGTTCTAGGTAAAATCAACTTTTCATTGAAACTACAAAAACAATATCCATTACACAAAATGTATGGATTAATTGATATTACCATAATGCGATAGTTGAAGTCTGAAACGGTTCTAGTACGAACAAATTTCTTATAATTTTAGTCAAAACATTTTTGTTGAATTTCACATTAAAAAATGCGTTCTTGTCGTAACCCTGATTTACGATAGTTTTTAAGATTGAATGCCCCTAAAACTAACTAACAAATCAATAATTACATAATTTTCGATTGTCTTCGAAAAACTCTTCTATTTTAAGTATTTTTTTGGTCCAATATTATATTAAAAATTAAAAAGGGTACAGTTTTGTAGTTTAAATTACTAAGCAGATCATTTATTTTATGTTTATCTTAAATTTCGACCCAGTAGAGTCTTTTAAGTATTAAAATTATTTTTTTTAATAATTGCCTATCAGTAGACACTGATTAAAGTCAGAATGGCAGTGAATTGATTTAGTCAATCGACTGTCAAATTATGCTTTGACAAACGGACCTATTTAATTAAACCGCTATTGATATGATTTAACTATCAAATACAAATAATTCATACCTTCTAAGGAAGTAGTTACACTTGACATCTGAACTGGTCTGTGTTGCTATATATTACTAATATTCTACACATTTATATTACAGCAAATCATACTTAAAGAATATTAAGACATTGCAATGTCAATCCGGTAACAATGAAAATGCATGAAAGCACTATATCAAAATTAAATAGAAACTACTTCTGTGATTTAAGTTATAGCTCCAAGCTCTCGTTTTGCCAACTGATCAATTCATCAAGAAACTCTTCTAAATGTGGATTTCCGCCCAAACGGGCAATCTGAAAAAAACATTTATTCATAAGAATATTGCAAAAGATGTTATAGTAATTTCAGTGATTAAAATAATTTAAAATTTATTTATTTAACTATATTTTTTATTAAAAAGTGAAGTATAAATGAGATACAAAATGAGATGACCAATAATAAAATTAATAACAAACCATTAGGTAACCTAAGTTTGTTTTTCATCGAATTGATTAATTTTATCTTGTAATATCTTAAATCTGTATACCTCAGCCCTGGCTTCACCATCTAGAGTTTTTAACGTATCTCTCGTGTGCTGGAAGCTTCCAGATTCTTCTAGAAGTTTGACGCAGTATTTCTTTACTTCATACTCCTGAGTGCGTCGGCGAAGAATGTCTGATTATCAGTGGATAAGGACATATTAAAAACTTTATTATGTTTCCCATATATAGTAAAAGTAAATCACATAGTGTTTGTATATAATGTCCTTCAAGTGCATATAGTCTTGAATTTTTGATTATTCATAAAACCCATTTTTAAACCTTGGATCAAACCGGCAGGGTGTTATAAGTTAGACGTGTCTGTGTGTGTATGTGTCTGTCTGAGGCAACATAGTTCCCAAACAGATAAAGCGATTTTAATGCGGTTTTTTCTGCTTTGAAACGTATATCCATTGAGAGTGTTCTTAGCTATGTTTGGAAATCGGTTCAAGTTGTTTGTCTGGTGTGTTACACGCTCAGTTTGCTTGCTTTTTTTGGTTGGGGGTTTTATGTATTTCGTAGAGTATGCTTGTAACTAACGCTTATAACTTTTCAAAGCTAATTGGCAAATTATAAATAATACTGTGGAAAATTTCTTATAACTTATGGTCATTTTTCATGGTAATAATGTTGTAAATTAGACGTATTTTATTATGTTTTATGTAGTTTGTTTAAAAAGGTTTGTATTACACTTAATTGTATTCTCATTCTTTTTTTGTTTATATAATTTTTGATTGCCTTGCAGAAACGACTGACTAGAGATGAGCTGGTATTTACATATAGGTTTGCATAGACTGATAGTCCCTTAATAATTGGTACGCCGTAAGTGAAATCAAAACTGTATATATTTATAGTAAAAAGCACGTTTTTATACTCGACGACACAATCCTACCGATAATGTTGCTACTATAATAAATTTACCCTATAAATTGGGAAAAATTTGAATCTACGAAAATCACACGAATTTTAATGCAATGCATTTCAGTGACGATCTATGTAGATAGAGAAAATTGTCTTGAATAAAATGGCTTCATTTAACGTGTTCAAACTGCGGTTCTAGGTGTTATTATTCTATTAATTTTAACTTTTAGTCTTCTTGTAATTGTGTTATAAGTATATATGTAATAGACAATAAATAAATAAAATTCTAGTTTTAAAAAAGGATACGAAGAACTTGACTGTCGCCATCTTGGCTTCTGATAGCGTGAATAATTGGAAAACTAAATTTGCCCTCGGTGAGATCGTCACAGTAACCCTTATTCTGTGAATACTGTAAATTATAAACAGAATTTATTATATAACGTCATCAATGTTTCACATAATTTACTTTAATCACTTATAATATAATGACAAGTATGTTAGTTTGTTAATTATTCACGTCTACACAGCTGAAGTGATTTTAATAAAAATTTAGCTGACACCCTGGATTAACACATTGGCTATGATTTACTGTGGGAAATACTAGCTGTTGACCGCGACTCCGTCCGAGTGGATTTTCATATAACTTTGACCCCCCTCTTTCCCCCCCAAATAACCCTTTTTTCAAGTTAATAAGTAGCCTATATTTTATTTCAGGCTCTAGACCATCTGTGTACCAAATTTCATTATCACCGGTTCAGCGGTTTGGCCGTGGAAGCGTAAAATTATAAAAAGTTGCAACACCCCCTTCCTCCCCTTTTTAAACACTTTTTCCAGTTAAAAAGTAGCCTATGTCCTTTCCCAGGCTCTAGACTATCTTTGTACCAAATTTCGTCCTAATCGGTTCAGTAGTTTTAGCGTGATGATAAGACAGACAGACAGACAAACAGAGTTACTTTCGCATTTATAATAATAGTATGGATTACGGGTTTGAAACAGATGACATAGTAAGAGAAAATACAATTACCTCCTTAGTAGACAAATTGCAATAATCATCTCTAATTTGGAAGTACAGGCCTAAGATTGAAGAGATCTTGTTGAAGTCAGACTTATTGTCACTGAACAGTTGCATCAAACGAACTGCCAACATAAATAATCCGCCAGTTTCTGAAATATTAAATCATTTATTCATTTATACAAGACTCTATATAGGCATATGTTTTTATATTACAAAACATTAAAAATATATTAATAAAATGGCGCCTAACGATAAAAGGAAGTTATAAAACCGACATAAGCATTGTTTCACAAAAATATTCACATTAATTAACAAAATATAGAATCAAGAATAATTAATTTAAATTATTTTCACATGCACATGCACAATAAATATAGAGTGAATTTTTTGAGTGTAGCAGAAATATGTTATTTGTAACCTAACTTAAGAAATTTTCAGGCAGATTTTAATGTAGATTAAATTTGTACATACTAGACGCGGTACTTGGTTTACTCGTTTAAATTTCCATTCCCATTGCGATACTGGGATTAAAAATCCGAATAAAGGGAAGAAATTTCAACTTAATACATTCACATTTTTTTGTATGAAAGAGAATTAAACTGCTGTACATCCTTAAAAAATTTCGCATTTATGATATACGTAAGGATTTGGAGTTGAATTAAAAGAAATTGTAGTATCTCGAATTCATTCAATTTCTTAACATTTTACATACAACGGACATAGAAACCCACCTGTATATTAGAAAAAGATGAGTGAAAAATATAATTCCATATACATAAAATAATGATTAAACTAAATGATCAAGTACGAATTTTTTGTTGTGGGAAAAATGTTTAATTTCTGGTATGTTTTTATGAATTAAGTTAAACAGTTAATAATACAAAATAATTAAACAAAACTTTACTTTAGAACAGCGTGGCGTTAAGCAGTGTAGATAAAATTTTTCTTATCGTAAGAGCAAATAATTAATCAATTCTTTCGCGTGAATTTCTATTATTATAACTCAGAGTGCCAAAGCGTGACTACTGTATTTAAGAGTGCGTTTCTGGTGCTTCTGGTTTATTCTGTATTTTGAGTAGTACAACTGAAGACTTTCTAAAAGAATATAATATCTCAAAGTAACTTTGCGTAAAATATATTTTAGCTTTTTTCCACCATAAAAAGTGGGAGTGAGTTAATTTTAATAGATAGACACTAATGTCTAGATAGATATTTATGTCTAGCATGAATATTTTTTAGATGAAATAACATTCCTCTGTAAATAATTCTGTCATATTTTACTTTATTTTGCTTGGCTCCGTGTGATTTTACATGGCTAAAGCTGTCCTCAACCAACACATTTTTTTTTTCTATTGGGACCAGTAGTTCCTGCAATTAGCACGGTCAACAAACAAACAAACCTCTTAGGTTTTGAAGAGCGAAAATCAATTTAAAATATAAAGTCAAAGTCAAATATAAACAAAGCACTTACTCTTTATAGTCATTTCCCTATATTCCTCTTCGGTGGGACATTCGTAGTTGTCTCTCCAGTAAATTTCCATACCCTGTCCACGATGCAGTTCAAGTAATTGCTCTGTGTAGACTGTGGTAGCCTGTAATATATTGTAAGAGTTTATTGCAATGTTTTTCAAAGAAGTCTACAAGACTAGGGCATGATCAAAAGTAAGAGCTAGCGTCTACAACAGTATCAATTTGAATTAAAGGGTTGACAATAAAATAAGTGACATTAGCTTTAGGAATTTGAACGTAAATAATTGAACGTAAAATTCTACTTTAATTATTAAAGAAAATCTATATAAGAAAATATATATTTTATTATGACCAAATAACCCTTGTTTCTCATTACATAGTGTTTAGAGATGTTCCAGAACTTGATCTTTATTATAAAAGGTTTGGGAAAAATACAATATTTTAATATCCTGAAGAATTAAAGAAGGTAATATCGAACTCAAACCAACACTTTAAAACGAAGTTATGAAGGATATTCGTCCTTGCTGTCTACGCAAACCAGTTAAAAATGTGATTTTTGCAAAGGTTCTTAGAAGATTTTGTTTGAAAATTATAACAAAATTATTTATTACCATCGGATGACCCAACTGCAAGGTCTTTTGTAACGCAATAGTGATGGCATAATTAGCTGCGTTAATCGTGCTGGGTACACCGTAGATCGAATGCGCCACCGGAATCCCTCGTCGTAGTATCGAGTTGTCCTCAATGTCATCTAGACTAGAAGATACATTTAATAAGGTTAAAGATAAATATTTGGAAAACTGTTTATTAGTGTTAACTGAATTCGGTAATAGTCCTTACAACTACGAAAGTCTATGAGGATTTTTAATTATATTTGATAATTACACGAATCTCTTATCGGTTCTTCTCTGTAGAAACTGACATCCGAACCAGTCGTAAATCTTTAGTTTTGTAGTTATATGAGGATTTACAGGTGTTACTATAATATGTATTTATTTA
The DNA here is from genome assembly GCA_026213755.1 of Eurema hecabe. NCBI lineage: Eukaryota > Metazoa > Arthropoda > Insecta > Lepidoptera > Pieridae > Terias > Terias hecabe. Next base: position 3,863,726 of record JADANM010002527.1, read on the forward strand.
TTTATTCTTCATTACATGTACAATACAACACAAAGAAATATAAACATTAAAAGCTTACATGCACATGTAATTGGCGGCCTTATAGCGGCCACTGATAGTGATTTCTGCCAGGCAACCAGGCAATACAGAATAATATGTGGCCTAGTTGAATAAAGATATGTTTGACTTTGACAAAAACATCAATCGGGTTTGTCTGAAACTATTAGTATTGCCGGGATTGCCACAAGATTGAAAATTAAATGAGTAAAACTACGCTGAGCACCAAGTTTTTGATAATTAATTAGCGCATCAAAGATTTAGTTAACTTTAAATAAATGTATTTCCACAAAACTCTTTGATCTTTCGTTCAATATCAAAGAATAAATAAGCTACGTGCTAATTGGTGCTTCATATAACCTACGATATCTTAATAAAACAGGATTATTGCGGTTTTAAATATGTGTATTATAATTTGTTTATGAATCATATTTGCTCTTTGCAATAGGTAGAGAATAACTTTTAGGTCGAACAGAACAAGGCTTTATTCTTACGTACTTAATTATTTCGACGATGCCATTATTTTTTATGCATGTACTTGACCTTATATATAAATAAAATCTTCTGCAATTTGTGCATCATCCCAATATAAAAATTATATATGCGTTTTTTTTAATTTATAAAACAACAGAACTTTGATTTGTTATCTCTTTGATTTGTTTGGTAGTAAGATAATGTCACACTGATTAAAAAAAAGGTTAACATATTAGACAGATTTACTTCGTTTAGGTTTTTTTTTTCATTTATTAAGGTTTAGGTAAGGTTTGAGGGTAGACAGAGATTTACTCGGAATGTCTTCATTTTCTACAATCGACTCCCTATTGATAGTTTAAAAAAATGTAACAGTATTTGCTGTAGTTGTACCTCGCGATTCATTTAACTGCTAGTAGAGAAGAAATTAATAAATGGCTGTTTAAGAATAAATTTAAAACAAAACTGGATATGGTTATTTAATACCTAGTTACTTCAATGAATGGGTACATTTATTTACTTCAGTTTTTCAATAACATTTTATTACTTTATCAAAATAAAAAAAAGATAAATTAAATTAGTAATTTTACTATATTATCTACATAATTTATAATTGTCTTTTTATGACTGCCATCATAACTTATTTTTGATGATAGTTTTTATGATTACTTTAAATTAGCGCAATTGGTTAACAGTTTTTATAATGTTGGTGTTTAAGGAAAATTCAGTTAAAAAATATCATAAATTCATAAAAATTCATTAGTTATTATTGACGCATACAAATATAAAAACAGCTCTGTTTTTTGTTTGGATTAAATCCTCTTTTGTTGATAACATATTTCAATTTATTTAACTGTTTTTTTAATATTTTTAAAGAACTGAACTTTGATACATAAAGTATGTACATAAGCATTTTTTGGCATTGATATGCATGATAAATTTAAAGACCAACATTAAATTAAGTTAATTAAGGTTCAAAATCTATACTTAAGTTATATGTGTTTGTTTTATATTTTTAATAACTATTTATTTATTTATTTGAACCCAGCCATTATAACTATTAATTTTAGGATACTTACACGGTGCTGTGTACCATCTATTCATAGAAATAAGTGCAAGCAAAGGCTAAGCAGAGCTTATGCTATGGCAACTAGCTAACAGATATATTACAAATACATCCTTTTTTGTAAATACATAGCAACAACCAGACATATGAAAAATCCAAATGTAGATAACAAATATTTTTTGGCAGTGTGGGAATCAAGTACAAAGGATTGTTCATAGCAGTTGTCCTACCATTGCCCCACACAGTCAAAGAATTGTTATTATTATACATGTCATACATGAAGAAAACAAATTTCTTTGTATACTTACAGTAAACTGGAATTATGTAGCATTTGGATTATTTCTCCAATCGCTCTTAACTTATCCTCTTTAACCCGAAGCCAATGGTTGAAAGCTATAGTTAATTTTGTCCTCAACTGTTTGCCTGGTACTTGCTGTATGTAGGTGAATGGCAACAAAATTTTCTGGAGAGAAAATTATTTATTTTTATTAATATAAAAAATAATGTTATAAATTGGGCAAAATAGTTTCAAAATATAATGAATTCTTCTACTTCAATACATTTTATTAATTATTATAAACCACCAAAAAATTTTTCGACCAAATAAATAATTTTAAGTATACGTGATCGTAATAATTATATTAATTTACCTCATCTTGACTTTGAGTTGAACTTTTTGATGAAAGATGGCTCATATTGATTGCTTTAATTCTCACAAAGTTTCTGATTATAAAAAAATTATAAAACCTTGTAAGAATCAGTTTTAATACTGCGGCTTACTGCGGCAAATTTAAGACTACAGATTTACTGTCACCGGTACAGTCGGTAACCTTGCTTGCGATATTAATGTAAGGATTAAAATTAAACCAAGTTATACTTCACGAATATTAATAAGATAATAAATTAATAACCACAATTACAGTCAGTTTTATAGAAATAAGAATTAATATCAAAACGCTCATCGACTACAATGACAACTGAACTGACAATTGTGAATTGACAAATGACAATTGACATCTCAATTTCTTAAAACAGTGACCATAGTAAATAAATAAATAAATAATTATTAATAATAGTATAAAATAATTTATTTAATAATTGTCACATATAGAAAAAGAAATGTCAAATGTTTAACAGACATCATAATATCTTAAACTAGTATGGAAATAAATATTTTTTTAAATTTTTAATTTAAAGAGAATAATTATATTATTATGGATTAGATGTAATACAAGCTCTCTAAGTGACGAATTAAATAAACGTAACTATTTCTTTTAGCTATTTTATTACATTTGCAGTAAAAAATATGATTTGTGCTGCTGAGATTAGCAATAATAAAAATAAACTATATTTTAAAATTACCATTTTAATTAATATATAAGGTCATTTTAATAGGCTGTCTGTGGCTCTCCTCCCTGTTTAGTGTTGTCCGTAGCCTGAGAAAATTATCAAACAACTAATGACATATTTAATCGTTCGGCTTCCAGTAAGGAATATGTAGTTTTTGTTGCACCAAAAACAGACAGTATGTTTATGTTTATATAAATTTAAATAAAAAAAAATATGCTATAGAATTTTTAAAATATGTACTAGGTTACTGTAATATTTGCGTTTAAAAAACAGCCGAAAGCGAAACTATGAACATCGATTTGCCTCTGAAAAACCGAATATTTTAGTAGGACAGTAGTCACTAAATCCTAGTTCCTACTCCCATGTCACTTGTCAAATGTCAGTACGACACTATAAATAACAATACAATATACAAACAACATTGCTATTTTAAATTAAATCTGGTTTTCATTTAAGACATAAACTATAATTTCGAAATTTATGTCTCATAGGTAAATAAGTTGACCATGAACTACGATTGTAGTTATTATAGTTCGTTTATTTAAACTATGTCTGCGCGAAATTATATGTCTGCACGGGAGAAAAATATTAACAAAGTGGATTGTTTACCGTACATAAAACATCAAAAATTTATTCGACGTTCGGAACTGCCCGTGCTATCGGCTAATGTATATTATAATTTAGTAAATAGAAATGTATATACGTATATTCAACATTTTGAAGGTGATTTTCAAGAGCGATCAGTAACACCGTTTTCGGATTTCTTTTCAGAGAGTGAAACAGGTAAGTGATCGATAAATTATTTTCCCTATATATAGATCACCGTTAAAATTAAAAAAAATTTTGTTAGGGACTCCCGACTTTCATAGCGAGGAAAGCGATAGCAGTGCAGGGTCTGTCTTGAAAAGAAATACTGCAGAAGCGACTAAAACACTCGCAGATGAGTGGGAGAAAATTGAAAGAACTCTTTATAATGAGGAAGGAGAAAAGTGTACTCGCCCACAAATGATTGAAGAATGTAAACAATGGCAGCAATTGCATCCACAACTCAGGTATGGATTAGATATTTTATACATAGAAAAGCCTTAGTAACAACTACATTATGGTCAAAAATTAATAGACATGCATATTATTTCTTTTTGTAACAAGGATCCCTTTTACTAAATGTTTAAATGTTTAGAATTGTAGGAAAAGCCATTCCTACCTCAGAGAAAAGACAGCATTTTAGACAGATTGAGCATGATGAAATTATAGCAATGCATTACAGTGATTATGAACAATTTAGTGAAAGCGAAGAACGCTTATCACAAAGCAGCAATGATGTTACACCAACAAGTTCACCTCGCAATTCCGTGGATAATGTTCATAGTCCTAGACTATCACGTGAAAAAATGCCATACGTCACATATGGGCCAGATGTAGATTTATCTGACTCTTTTAATTCAATATTGCATATAACACCTATTCAAATAAGGAGTCCTGTGGATAAGCAAAGACAAAACCAGTCCATACTAAGATCAGATGTAGCATCTTCAAAATGGATGAGAACACACCGTCCGGATTCCTCTATTAATTTTGGAAGAAATAGTGCTAAGTCATATATTTCCCTTGATGCCAGGAACCTATGCAATTTAAGTTCATCAGAACATAAAAGAGACTATAGCATGGTTCATACAGCAAGGCAAAGTAATTCCTCTCACTTGCAACCACTCTATTCACCCGAGTCTCAGCCAGGTGTAACAAAAAGTCTTTATGGACTTCAGCCACAATATAATATTAGAAAAATTTCACTTCCACCATTATTACTAGAAGAAGAAAAGAGGAAGGTTGCTATTGGTTCAGCCAAAATAAATAAACATAGCAAGTATCGAAAAAACAGCAAAACACATTTTGACAAGAAGCACACATAGGAATAATAAATTTATCCTATTTTGTCGGAAAACACACTATTTATTGTTAAAATTTCTAAAATATTAAGAGCTAATCGTTTTTTAGGGGTTTTGAAATGTTGCTTGAACATTTTTTTTCAATTAGGAACATTCCATAATGTGTTTGAGAAGTTTTATAATACAAAACTGTTTAATTGATTTAATAATTAATCTAGTCTTAGATTCTTTGAAAGTTAAAATTAATTTGCAATGCTTTGTAAATATAAGAAAAATTAATGTAATATAATAAACATATTTTTGTACAGCACATTCGTTTTACTAAAATAAAATATTGATTGACACATAATTAAGCAATTATGCTAATAATAATGGTTGTTTTAAGACAACCGTTAATAGTTGTTTTTATATTGGTTTAACTTGTAATAAGGGCAAAAAGGTTTTCTATTGAGATGTTTTATATTATTTATTACTATTGCGTTATTGATTATTGATGCAGGGACTTTATCTGTTAAAAGAGTCTTACGTACCCATCTCTATTACTCAATATTTATATCCAAATATTTCTTTATCATTTTTGAGGAAATTAGTTGATTATAAATAATAATAGATATCTGTAAATTGACGAGTTAAACATATAATAATTATGGTAATGTAATAGAAACTCGAACTAAAATAAAAATAGGTATCTTCTAGGCACACGCAGAAGACCTCGTTGGTGACCTTAAAGCTATGTCGTAAGACGTGGTTTGTATGTAGGTACTCCGCGAGGCCCTAGTAGATACATAGTGATCCACAACGATGTAAGATCAAGATGGGCTGGCAAGTATAATGAAACAAAACTATCAAATACAAATACAGAATTTATTTGATATTTACATTATTTGCAATTATTAACAATCAACATCAACAATATTAAATAATTTGTTTTTGTGGTGTGATACATTTGGAACAGTCAGGTAATTTGCCTGCATTGTGCAGCCATTATAATCTTTTGCATTTGCTTTAGTGCATATAGCAATTATTTTTGTTATAAGGTAAATAAATTTAGATATAGCTTGAAAGATTTCGTGGAAAGGCTTAACTGTTTTAATGGCATTTTAAATGAGCAATAGTCAATTTAAAATGTAAAAGCCTTTTCCGTAATATGATTATGGTAGGTATGCAGTTTTGTCTTCAATCAAGGTCAATGACAGCCTAATTTATGATTATTGCCCATCTAAATACTTTTCAACATAACGTTAGTTAATATAAAATAGGGTATTAAATCAAATTTATTGACTTGATAAACAACTAAAATATCGAAATCTGCATTAAAGTAAATATTAGCGTATGTATATAAATGCTTGAAGAAGATTTTTTGAATATTGTTATGTATGTTCATATGCCATGAAATAAGTAGTATTCTGCAAGGCGGTTGACTTTTATTTTATTTTTTGACTTCGTACAAAATATGTGGCTGACACTGTAGTGATATAAATGCTACA
>JADANM010002527.1:3870121-3885042 GCA_026213755.1 Eurema hecabe
AATTGCATCAAGCTGTGTGGCCACATCAGGTAACACTTAAATTTTGGCACTGGTATTATTATAATGATCAAGCGTTAATGAATATTAGAACGACTTTAAATAACTATAACTCTTAATATCTAGTATTCATAAGAGGTTATTATTAAGCTTAGGGTTTAGACCATTTATGTTTGGGCAGTCTAGATTTCGTACGGTCGCTTGTGCCTTCCTGCATTCACCAGGGACCAGTGCCAAGTTGAAAGAAAAGGGCAGCGTCTGACTGTTGCTAAAGAGCATTTAATATGACATTAGTTACTATTTTTATTTATACATAATATAATAAAATGTTATAATTTTATTTACCTCACAGCCATCATTATATATTGATACTACGATAATTAAGAGAAGACTATGCGTGTAACATTAGAATAGATGGCATCAGCTTACAAAAATGGTCTAGCGAATATTCGTAGAGCGTTTAAGATTTCATATAATATGTATATATAGTACATACAAAATTCAATCTGTTCTAAAACCGTTAACAACCTCAAGCTATTAGCAATAGTCAACAATGATGTTAAATCTAGGAATTAATGCACACTGAACATGAAACTACCTACTTACGAATAGGCATTACGTGATTGAATTCTTATTAGACGTCGTAATCTCGCTCAGATATATTATGGTAGCCCTTATGATCGTAACAGGAACCTATGTACCAATCATTTAACTCAACAGAACAGTACTAGTGATGTTTCACGATATTTAGTAACAAATACATTTTTGTGCGCGTGCACAGAGAATTTAGTGAAATATGAATAGTAAATTGAATTTTGTGATATTACGATTGGCACAGAATTATTGAAAGCCAAGATAATATCTATGGTATACAATAATATAGGTTTGCGAGGACCCAGTGTAGTAACCGTTGCTATACCAGTGTTAGGATGTTTAAAACATGACATGGCAAGAATGAACATTGAGTTCACGTCGCTGTTCTCACTTTGTCATTTGTGGTTGTCGGTTTCACTAAACTGGATCCGTAGAATTTTGTAATCAATGACAATATACAAATCGAAATAAGTTATACCTATCAACACGATCACGCGTCACGACTCACGAGTCATAAACATCGTTAAAAATTACACGAACGACAGTCTCAAGCAAACACGCAGGACATTGGGCTATATTCTCTCTCGTTAAGGCGATTATAAAAATTTAGACACTATTTTAAATTGCACACCGATCCACCTCTATAAACTTTTAATTGCGATATATATCTGTAATGCTGTATAAAAATATTAAAGGAAAATCGTCATTTATAATAATCTTAAGTTATAACACGTAATTAATTCAAAATATCTATTTAGCGAGTATTTTACATTTTTACATTGAGACGTCCGAACTCTATTCTTACTAGCATACAGCTGTCTATAAGCCTAGTTCACAACAAACTACACACGACAGTATTTCAAATATTAACTTTAAAGCAGCCGTAATCTATATCTATTTTAATGCGAAGGAGATGTGGAAAAAATTCTTAAATACAAAATTACGTATGACTATATACAACAAACTACAATTAGTTATAATATATATAGATCGGTGATTTAAGATTAAACGTATTAGACCTATACCTAGTTTGGCGGCTATGGGCTTTCTGTGGCATGCAATGAATCTAGTTCCTATACCAAATTAAATAAAATAGAATAATATTATGGTACACACCGGTTGTATAGCTAATTCAAATTTTCAAAGTTTTAGTGTCTGTAACCTAAAGTTGGTCAGTTTAATATATTTTATAATAATGTTAACGAACATTTAAGGACAATAATCGCGTTTTAATTAATATCTATCGTGCACAACCATCTCAATTTTATACATACTTCCTTCTCATAAAGTTAATAATTTCTCGTGATTAGTGATATAATTTCTTGTGAGTTTAATACGCCAGTGTGAATACTTAAACATATATTTCCAGTTATCGTTTTAAACGAATGCCTGATTTTTGTTGGTATTGTTTAAGGCGAGATTCAGATAGTGAGTATTTTACGCGACGTTTGAATATGCCTAACCGCCATTTCGAAATCACTAAATACATTTTGATGCATTTATTATCTCTGATGTTCGAAGAATGAGCTTCAAAGACTTTGTACTTTATATCCTTAGGGTATTTTGACAATAATTGGAATATGGACCGAGTGTCGCGGCGTTACAAAAATATGGCAGTATTCATTCAATTCCTTTATAAACTAATGCATTTACTCCTGGACCGTTGCGCACTCATCGGACACACGTGAAAAATCATCCACATTTACCTCATTAAGATCTGTTTAATCTATTACTCCTATGTTGAATGTTACTTCTAGATAGAACATGTGAATCGTGTATCATAAGTATGTAAACTAAGACATGATACAACTTTGACGTGAACGCTTTTTTTCCAGTAATGAATAATTTTAAGACATTTAATTTATGAAGGTATGTATTTAATATCTACACGATGCATTTTACAAGATAATTGGCAAATTCTATTTCTATATTTTACCATAAAAATTTCAAGCTTATATAATTCGACTAATTTTTTAAGCACGATTGCGACATTTCCGAATAAGTGTACAAAAATTTGCCAAATATCCTGTATATGGTTAACTGCTGCATAATGCACAATTGTCAATGTTTATACTTTATGAGTTGCTAAGATGTGACAGATGTGTTAAAATCTAATAATTTCTATGAAAGTAATACTAATTAACTGTAGTTAATAACTTTCTTAATAACTGATAATTATTAAATTATTGAAAAATCTAAATATCAAAAGTATTTTACTTAAGTGAAATAAATAATCAAACAAGAAGAAAATTATGTAAGCGATGATTATAAATATGTAGCATATTAAAAATTTAAGAAATAGTTTGAAGAGCAGTTAATTAGTATTACTGCGTATATCTAATACATTCAATCGTCTATGAAAAATGTCCACAATCGTCAAAGCACCCGGAGTTAATTCTAAATACACCGATGGCTTCTGAAGCCGTAATAATAACAACGATTTGAAAATAATATCACACTGTACGCCCGATACACTCGCATTCAGCATATCGTAACGCAACACCCATCCACCTTCATAACTCACAATAATAATTTCAGTTCATATTTCATTTATGTGCAGCGCCATAAATCACGTCCACTTTGACAATCCCCGCCCAATTAGGATTCATAAATAACAAAAAATAAAAGAAAATAAAAATATCAAAATATTTATTAAAAAATAATTGTGAAAGCTAATAATATACTTGAACGCAAATGTGAATATATGTGCAGATAATAAGCCGAGTAGAACACATATAAACAAACATTATAATATCGTGTAATCCTAGAGGATGATCTAATGTATACCTCACTAACTTACTCATGAGCATAAACAAATCCTATGCAGACTACAACATTGTGTGCATAAGATAGAAACGTGAACAAGCCTTAATCTATTTAATAAAATATGAATTCAACAATAATAACTAATAACGTCTTAAATCACAATTAAATATGAACTATGTATGATTAACTTCGATCAGTCGATGAGTATAAATGCTTATACATATTTAAGAAAACTTACATGATTAGCACGTTATATTCTATAGAATAAGGAATGGACGTACTAGAAATATTATGTTCATCGTATGCGATACCCTATATATGTCTTCTTAGTCGGGTCTTGCAATTAAAAGTTTAAAAGGTTCATTTAAATTGAGCCAGTTTTGATAATAATTGTTACCCGAGTTCCCTCATCGGCGAAGTGTAGTGTCTCTCGACCGAGCAGGTTTACACAGAATCCGAAGAACCTCGAAATACTCACGGTCTAGACATGAAACATACTAACGGATCTAAGACACAACATCGAAAGCTCGTCTATATAACTATGCGTGAATTCGAACCCTGTGTACATCTGCTCCGGTCGGTTCGTATTCAATATTGCAGTGTACCATATTACAGAAAGAGAAAGCTAAGAGTGTCGAGTAGAAAGTGCTCGAAATAAACAAAAGAAAATTAAAAAACGTGCGGACACTGTAATCGGATCGTGAGGATTAACCGATAAGGGTTCGTGCACGCACTGTTTATCCTCGCTCATCAATAGTCACACGATTACCTGGTCGGCCATCGACGGTGCGCAGGTAGAGTGTGATAAAGCCATTAAAACGCTACGAAAGAAAAATACACGTACATATTTATCGTTAAAATAGAATATAACAAGGTGAACGGAATGAGAAATCAATAAAACAGTATAGATAGAGTAGCGGCAGATAGATAGATAGAAGCGAAGGATAAACGTGCGGGCGGCGGGATCGGGATGGATGGGATTGTCGGAGTGCGACGGCGAGCCGGCCGCCGGCCTAGATGTAGGAGTAGGGGCCGTCGGTGAGGGCGCTGCACAGCAATAGTCAGGAGGCGTCGTCCTTGGCGCCCGCCCCGCCCGCCGCGCCCGCGCCCCCCGCGCCGCCCGCCCGCCGCGACGACCGGTACTCCACGCCCGGGTCGAACTGCATCAGCACGAACACCTGCGCAAGCGCACTCGTCATGCAACTCCAACATGTATAGCAACAGTGAACCTGATCAGACGACAGCTCTAACACGAGGATGAAATTCCTTACAAATACCGGTGAGCTGTATTAAACTGAATAAAATTGTTTATATGCATCTATTCTAAAATATAAGAGTATATTATTGGGTCAAAGAGTTCGGCGTTAATACTGCATTTTTGAAGCTGTCATTATTATTGTTTTTTAACTTATTTGAAGTTATTATGCAACCAACTTTACTTTTACATAATAGCTGATCGTCAAACAATAAAGGGACAATAGTTATTCAAGACCTGATCAGTGGGCAGCAAGCAGAAGTCATCGGGCGGGTTGGTGATGACGTAGCGCTTGCTGGACGCGTCGCACGAGGAGGAGGTGTCGCGGAAGCGGTAGAGGCCGATGCACAGCATGCCGTACTTGCGCAGCGCGGCCACGAACAGGTCGCCGTACTTGCCCGCCTCGCCGAACTCCGCGAGTGGCCGGTCATACAGCGATATCTGACCCACGCGGCATCTATCCCTGAAGTATAAGAGACTGGCTGAGTAGCTGTCACGGTGAACTATGTCCCGCTTTAGATACCGTTATTATCAAGTTATTTAATGATTCTTTATAATAGAAAACCATACCTAGTTATCTATAGTTATAGATAACATTACGTTTGGCTGTCATTAGTGTTTTGTTACTCTCTGTCAGTTGCATCTTTTTACACCTTTTAGTTAGTTTTAATTTAAAACAACCATTTACCACCAATACGATTTATTTCACCTGAGAGGTAGATAAAAATCTAGTATCCTATGTTCTTCTCCAGGTTCTAAGCTACCTCCCCATTCAACTTACCTATTAGCTAAGCTCTCGGGTGTAGAATATCCTCCTCGCAGGCCAGCTCCTTCCGCGAGGATAAGTTCGAGCTCTGGCGTCGCCCCGCCCGTTATAAGCGATCTTATTAGCGTCAGAGCGTTTTGATTGAAGTATGTCTGTAAACAGATTACTTTTGCACTTTTCTTTAATTTCAGAATAACAAAAAAATAAAAAAAAAGATAAAACAATGGGATTAAACTAATTAAATCGATCATTTTTGGAGTTTTGGGGGGAATCTGGCGGCGTCTATTTCTAATCTCAAGTGATTTAATGTATGATTGTGATAGTGATTCATGCAGTAAATTAACTAATAAGTGTCCAGAAAATAAAGAATTCATTAGAGAGCGTATAGTAGCGCCGTTCCGATTGCTCCAAGATTCGTTGAGGTTCTTCGTAAAGTTCGCTATCACTTTACGAAGGGCAGAACGAAACGACTGACTGACTCGACTAAAGATGACTTGATGACGATTTTACTTGACTCATATCGACTTTTATCTTGACCACGTTGCCTCTTATTACATTGACATTGGCAAAAAGCTAGACGCTAATGCTATAATATACCTAAATAAAAAAAATAAAAAAAATCGATTATTTATGCCGTATTTTTCAATATATTGCGGTTATACAGCCAAGATCTGCAAATCAAGTATTCTTAATAGAAAGATATACAAAATGTGGGATATGACATCCGAAAATTTTCCCCTGTCGCTTGTTATAAATTAAGGTAAGTGTAGATAACTTACAGTGGACATAAGTAAAGGTTAGGATAGAACACTTACAGTGGACATGAGCGAGTCGAGCACGCTAACAGCGAACGCAGTCCCGCAGGCGAAGGGCTGCGTCAGATACAACTCGGTGTCAGGGTCGTCGTCGTCGTCCTGGTCCAAGAATTGCACGTTGCTGTCGTTCACTAGCTCTGTGGGCATAGTTTCATTGTTATTCATAAGAATATAATATTCTCGATTCAAACTTCAGTAAAAAACTAATTTATTCTATACGATTTGCAGTTAGATATAATTATTAAAATATCTGCCAGTTTCTTTTATCGCATAAATAATTATTTTGTTAAATTGTCTAGAAAAAATCCAAGAAATTCAATAATTTTATAAATTTCTTGCTTGTTGTACTTAAGTTTAGTTTTTTGTCACTTACATATCATTCTTTGAACCAATGATCCAAATTTTCGGAATTAAGTTTTTTACATCCTGCATAATGCATATACATACTATTTATTGGAAAAGCTTTGAGACATACACCTATCATTAAAAAAATCTGTATCGGAAGTAATCTCACCAGTAATCATAGGCACATTGGCTCCGTACACAGAGCCGCGGCGCTGCAGCAGAACGGGCGCGGGCGAGGCGCCCGGCGGCGCCGGCACAGCGCTTGCGCCGTTCACGCCCGCGCTCAGCACGCCGATCGTGTCGTCGAACGTCATAGCCTGAGCAGTGTATTACTACCATTAATTATCATAGATAATATAGAACATTCAATTGACGTTTAAAAATGTTACTAGCCCCAATATAAGAAAATCTATTCAACATTCGTCGATTTCATTCAATTACATATAAAAGCTTTCAACCAATTTATAAAAGAAAGCTTTGTTCATTTAATTTAAATGAGGTTTACATATACTGTCATGAGAGAGATAAGAAAGTCCTAAAGAAAGAAAGTGCAAGACCTTGATGTTCAACGAAGCCAGGATAGCTTCCTTGTCAGCCAGCGTCGGGTCATCGTTGGATGGCACCTTCGCTGACAGGATGCAGCACATGTCGCACAGGTTCACGTTTACTGCACGCAAGTCGGCTCGGCTTAGCGGTGAACCCTTAGGAAAAAAAGAGTAAATAACATTATTAATTACTGTCGTAAAACTTAAGACACTATAGTCTAATTAACTTTGACAGATTTGTATGGCGAACTATCAACTTTGAACGATTCGAGTCGTACTTAAATTTGAATAGCGTTTCAGTATTCCAGTAGGTATTTAAAAGTAATAAGGTATACAAACTGTTTTATTACGCTTTACGAGCTTAGGAAAATTGCTTACATTCAATACAGATATCTTCGGTAGATTCTGCAACATCTTCCATTCTCTTCGAATGTAGTCGACGCTTCCTACGATCACCACGTGTTTGAGCTCGTGATAGTGGAAATTTGAGGCTCTGAGCGGCATCACGAGGTTCCTCAGGCCTATGAGAGGCGAATCCGGGTCCGCAAATAAGCAAACCACGACGTGACCATTCAGTACTGTCATAGCTGCCTGATTTCTATCCTGTAGAGTTATAAAACAATCCAATACAATTTGTTATTTTGAAATTTATATAATACTTAATAACAAACAAATGAAGGTGATTATTGTTTATAGAAATAATTTTTTTTTTTATATATAATACGAAGAGGGGAGACGAGCTGGACGCACTCCTGATGGTAAGAGTAACGCCAGCCCATAGCCAATGCAGTGCTACCCGGAACTTTGCTATAAAGCCCAACTCCGGGCAGGGCACTACACCGACGCTCCCCACTTTGAGTCGTCAGATGTTAAGACTCATGAGCCCAGTAATTTCGCTGGCTACAGTGCCCTTCAGACCGGAGCACAGTGACATTTCCACATCACTGTTCAGGTGGTAGAATGTCTGGCACTGTGGGGGTACCCACCCAGTCGGTCTCCTGCGAAAGAGACCTACCCCCGGTAGAATGTCAATTTTTTAATCAATGAAAGTATATATTTATAACACTACATATTTTTTAAGAAATGTAGTAATAAACGCATACGTACTAGTATACAATCTTCGAGATTGCGGGCGGGACTCCAGTGGAACATTCCGGTAGAGTCGTATTTCATTTCAGTCTTTTCAAAATCGAAGTCTTTCGACTGGTCATCGGCTAGGCCGGCTGGCAAACTGACACCATTGCTATTTTGGTTGCCGCCACTACTCCGACTTGTCGGCCTGGCAACATTAAAAAAAAATCAAGACTTCAAAGTTTTGGCGGGAACCAGTGAAAAACGTGCATTGTGTGTATGGATATTTTATACATTTATGAATCATGTTATATTTACTATTCATTAATTACTCTTATATAAGTGATTTTAGATTCAATCATCGTTATAAGGGTGAATATTAGAAAAAAATAACAGTGAAAGTAAACAGAAAAACCGTACGTGAAGCACTAACTTTCCAAAAGAATATTACGTTTAGGTTAGTTATTATTTTTGTACAAATAGTATTAATTGGTTTCTGCGTCTTTTGAAAAGTTAGCCAAAAAATTAGATAAAAGGGAATTCGCATGAAACTAAGTAAAAATTCGAGCAAAGAATTGCACAAAATAAAACGAATTACATTTAAACTAACCATGTGCTGCATTACCGCTGATACTGTGCCTCAACACTAATAAATAACTAATAGCTGACTACATTATAAGTATTTACTAAATAACGCATTTAAAGGTAACTATTAAACTAAGACCACGACAAGCATGCCAGAAATTGCATCGATGTAATTAAATAACCATTTAGTGCCGTGCTGCTATCGAGTGCACAATAACATTATATTTTCATACACGTATCGAAAGCACTATATATCTAAATTTCTACTTCAACTGTCTGTCACTACAGAGTAAAATAGTTGGAAAATAATATCTGGAATTACATGAGTTTTTTCACTTCGTAGGCTAGGTGATAGGCTTGGTAATTCGTATCTTGCTCTTGCTGATTCCTGTAAACAGGGTCAAATATTCTCCAATGTTTTCGAGAGCGTCGGTAGTCGTGCGTAGAGCGGGACTTAGTATATACTAACAGTCATGAAGTATTCGACTTAGTGCCGTGCATAGTGCATCGTGCCCATGGAATCACGTATTAAACAACATATACATTTATTATCAATTAAAATGAAGCGCCATATAAAAATAAATGAAATGTTTAAGATAGTTCATTTTTACATACATTTAGATCCGACATAATCGAAATTAAATCGTTCAACTGGGAAGAAATCATAAAAAGCACAGGTTGACATCAAGTAACCTAATTCGCGAGGTGCTGCTATAAAGAATTGGGGGTAATAAAATGTAACGAACGATAGCTACTAAGATTAAGCTGACATCGGGGGAAATAATGTATTCATATCAAATTTAAAAAATATCATGTAAAGCCAAGGTTTTCGGTAAAAAGATATGTGCACTTTAGGTACTACCTACTGCAGAAAAGATTTCAATCTTCCAATGAGGTTTTCTTAAGTATACGGCTTAGTTCAAATTCGGCTTTAACACTCGATATAATATATATTATATAACAATTTTTATAACATTATTATTATATGCTTTAATATGTTATTCAAGACGGTGTACTTATATGCTGTGAGGTAAATGTATTTTCCTATTCCATTACCAACAAAGATTGTTTAAAATAAAATACATGTTTTACGGCGCATTAATAAAAAAGGTATTGTATTAAACTAGTAAACTTGTATTTTAGTAGTGAAAAATGATTTCGTTAATTTTTGTTTAAACTACTTTCTCAATACCATATGTATAAAACAGAAAATAATATTGTTTTACAGGTGATTAAATTATTATTACAGTTTTATATAATAATATAGTTGCTAGTTTTAGGGCCAAGCACGAATTATAGGCATATTTACCTTTGAACACTGTAGAGTTGTAGGAAATAAGTGACTTACGTCTCAGGTGGCGCTCGCGTAACGTTTGGCTTCACCTTATTCACTTGTCTCGTGGTCGTCGAGTTCATAAGCTGGTTCGTCATCGGGGATATGAGCGTCGTTGGAGCGGCATTTCGATGATTTCTGTTTATCACTGTGATATAAAATAATAGAATGAAAAAACACAATTTGAGGGAATAACCATTAGGTACCTTATCAATTGTATTTTATTCAATATCCTTTCGTTTTTTACCAATTTTGCAATGTAAAATGTCTAATATTTAAACTACAATTTAATGAGGCACTTATAACGATAGTTCCAATACTTACAGCTTATGTCTTCTCCTCGATCCCGAGCTGCTTCACTGCCTGCAAAACGAAAACTAATTTAATTTACGTCCAAACAAAAAAGAAAGAACATACAAGCCATTTAAGCAGTTTGAATCCATATCATTATACAATATATTAGTCTAAACCAAAAGCTCAAAATTGCATTCCGACACCAATATATTATAAGAGTAATCAATGCATTAAATAAGATGCAATGTCATGGAAACTTGCAAGGCTCGGCAAAGGATGGCAAGCCAGAAATGATAACATCCGCATTAGAGTTTACCAAGAAGCACAGGTCAATGAAAAACTTTAATTCTCAGGTAATTTGCAACAACAATCTGTGAAAGTGTGATTTCGAAACAAGGATACGTTGGCTTCGTGTGTTACATAGCTCATTGCACTTTAGTTGTCAAAAATTCTGCTAAAACTTCTTAAGGTGTCACAATTTGATGTCCACTCGTGAAAGCGGCGAGTAGCGTCTACGATTTTACCGGGATCATGCTCGTCTGAAGCAAACTTTGCTCTTCTTTAACTTGATCTCCGTCGATCAGTGCTGTCTATGAAGATGCATGGTCAAGCAGCTAAGTGCAATATCTTTACTTAAATATGCAAGCGTATCTGGCTGTATATGTGGGCCAATGATAAAAATAATAAAAAAAACACTCAAGTCCTTAGACTCTGTAATATACCTCGAAGATGGACCTTCTTGGGCAACTCTGGCGGCGTGAAGGTGGGGGGAGGATGGTGGTCATCTGCAAAACATCAGCATATGTTCGCATTCCTTTACAACACTCAGTCGGTAAATACATTCTACTCACGACGCAAATGTATAGCTTGTAATGCGCCATGTTGTCAGATATAACAAAGTCTTATCATTTATAGGACGTTAGTTAATATCGATTTTAACTTGGTCGATTATTTAATTTTTTTTCGCATTTGATAGATGATGAACACTACAGGGGACCAAGGTAAAACCATCGTTACAAAAATAATATTATATTTTATTTTAAACGATAACATTTATCACATGCGACATGCAGACTAAAATAACGGTTTTAAGTACTTGACAAGCGAGTGCACTACCTCCTAGGTTAACTAAACTAAAACCTACACTAATGTTAGTCAGCGTTAGTTTAGGAAGGTTCATTCATTTACTATGATGATGTTCTACATTAATGATAAATGAAACAAGGAATGTGATTGATCTGATGAGATACTATGATTTTGTATAACAAATCGAACTCTTACATTACATTTTAGCAAGTACCATTTCGACGGGACCTGAAGCGTAATTCAACCACTGCAGGGCCCTTATCATTCATTCTATCAAGGACCATCTAATTTAAAAAATACCCCTATACATTGATATACTTATTGTTAAATATTAACATTGTAACCCAAGCACAATTAATTGACAAAACTAAGACTTTACAACACCAACATCATAGAGACTATATCGATGCAGAAATTAGAAATCGTTAAGATGATACCTAGAAAAAAATTCATATCGATAATAATTAATCAGTCACCATACAATAAATAAAATATCTCTCCCGATAAGTACATCGGCTAATAGACATACATCTAACTGCTGGTAATGCACATAGATAACGTTTACAAGACAATAATTAACGGACACGATATTGATATACATGGACATGGCGAGATTTTTCGCACATTGCATCGTACACCACATCGACATATAAATTACATTTATACGTATGCTGAAGATTACGTACTTGCCCTGCCAACCATCTGGACGGCTCGGACGCCTTTCCTGAATGTAGCCACTGAACCGAGAAATAACACTTTTAAAAAATGTAATTTTTTTAAACATTATAAAAGTTCAATTGTATTAGATTGCGTAAGGAATAGGCCAATTAGTATGCGGCTTGCTAATGCAAAGCTTACAATTTCACCAGCATAAATATCCCCTTTGTACGATATTTTAATATACCCGAACACCATATAAAAACTTATCCATAAGATTTTTATTATAAGCGAAATCCCATTAAGCCTTCTTTGGCGCTGTAGATTGTATGGACGCAACGTCCACCAAAAGAATTTCAAGCGCTAGTTATAATTTACTCGTGTAGCATCGCTAATCTAATTGCGTGTTTTGTCATTTGTGAGTTAGCGTACTTTATAGCCTTATCAAATATTTTTATGAGATGGTTAGTTGCAAACAAAGTATTTAAAGTGAGGTACAGCATTGGCTATTTATAATGCTTTCCGTACCATCAGGAACACCGCGATATGTATTAAGACTTTGTTTCACCATCCCAGTCTGCATCATCATCATTCCGACATCTGGAAAAATCCAAATTCTGACGTCCTGGTCGATTTGCGAGTTCGCATATTGTCCTGACATTGAATGTGACAGTTTCAATGAGTAATGGCAATGGACACGAGAACAGTCACGAATCTACCAGATTCAGGGGTGATATAATGGAAGGCGTTTATAGGTTTTCGTTAGTGACTTTCGTTAACACGAAAAAGCCGGACTTGTTGTACAAAGTCGTTGAGTGCTGATTAGGCTCACCGCACCGAGTCCTCGGGTCTTAACTCTGATTGTCTGAGACATGCTTTCGTGGATTGCGCAGCGGTTTGTCGCACTAATTAGTGTTTGGAATTATGATAAGTGCATTTTGCAGATTATGTTTTAATTCTATGATTTAAATGTCATGCAATACTGCCTGGACCATTTAGAGTGCATCATATTTATTTATATTCTATATTGCAATGCTTGGTACGGTGCAGGTGATGCGCAAAATAAAATGTTGCATATTATATTTTATAACTTATATAAATACTGTATGATGCACTAGCTGCTGTCAATATATAGAATATAGGACTGAGCAAGAGTAATCTGTGAGGCGCAGAAATGTATCAAAATGCGTTTCATGTTTCCATATCGCTGGCGACAGGCGAGCAGACATACACAATGATCGCTAAATATATAAGTGAATGCACAGATCAGAATGCCTCAAAGCCGATCCAGTCTGTGATACGGACGCAACAACACTAAAGCATCGCAAAATTATATATACACGAAAATAATTAGAAAACGTCAATCTTTATGGTTAGGTGGGTTGTGCAAGTTACCTATATCGGCTCCGACCTTCCGCTGGTGCGCGGTCACTAGAAGTTTAGCCGAACATTATTATTTTCTCGCACATACAAGAAATATAGCGTGAAGTTAATAGTTTGTGTTACTGCCCCACAGTGTGACACTTAGGTATTACATAAACATCAAGTGGTTGTGGCTATTCAGTTAAGTTACAACATATATTTCCAGAAAGTATGTCACAGAGCTGTTTCATTATAATATGTTTAACCATTCTAGAATTTTATCTAGATCAATGGAAAATAACTATTACGACGTTTTAAACTAATTAAACACATCTAATTACAGAATTAATAAAGGATCTTACAGTTTTTGCATTTGCATTTTTTAATCAAAGTTTCATCTTTAATGTCTTCATGGCATGCTTTGCAGTAGAACCAAGCTCTGAAAAAATAAAAAGAATTAAGGTCCGTAAGACAACGTCGATTTGGTTTAAACCATTTATGAAATTAATTTGAATAAAATTCAAACTACCTTTTGACCTCATCAGCGGATTGCGCAATGAAAAATCCTTGAGTATTTGCATGTATCTTTGCGTTTCGCGGATTTATTGATATCTTGCTGTCTGCACCTTCTTCACCCTTTATTTCGATCGCCAAGAGAAGTAATTTTAACTTTGTGAAACACAACCTGCGAAAAATTTGATGATATTGCTAAATCTAAACTTCTATACTTAAGTCTATTAGATACGTTTTTAAATAATGTTAGATAAAGAAAAGTTACCGTAACTATAACTTTAGTATTATGAAAAATCATTTACAATTATTTTGGCATATTGCCATCGATAATACATATATCCTAATAGAATATAAAACATAAAATATCGAATCATGTAAAAGTCTTCTTACTCGCTTGCTTGAGCAAAGGTCATTCCTGTGAAGGATGTGGACAAACTCTCCGTGTACATTTCGCAGCCAGTTCCTTGCAGGTAATCATTCTGCCAAGCTTGCGTATCTGGTGACTGTAATAGACCAATTGGATTTGAAGCACGTGCAAAGTTAGTCACAGCCTCGATGTAAAACTATATGGAGATCTCAAGGTTAGACGCAGCGAAGCAGGACCATGTTACACACCCTTATATACAGATCGATATTTTTATCAGTGTTGACAACATTCTACAGCAATTTAATTGACCAGGCTATTTCATTATATTCGTGAACTTAAGTTATTACATCAAACTCCTGCTTCGCTTATTTTGAAGGGTCCTAAATCATTTGGAATATCAAGTCGATCAAAATTAGTTCCCAGGTATCTAGAGGTATTGTGCCGTCGTGATGTAGTGTGCAGCTCTACAAGGGTATGGAATAGTTACACTACATAATAAAAACCGAGGAAGTTATTTCGTTAATTCTCGAGGATCATTAACACTGGATTTGTGACGTCAACTAGACACGC
>JADANM010002527.1:3902695-3941540 GCA_026213755.1 Eurema hecabe
GAGTGGCTCATATGTCATTAATCAATATTTTGCTGCAATTTATACAGAGAAACAAATACATGTCTGCCGTTTGACCTAGATTAGGTGTTATGCAGCTGACATCGTGTTTGGAATGTATGTAATTTGTGCTGGTTAATTGCTAGTTTACCTGCACCGTACGTTGTTATTTAATGAAAAAGATCAACGAACATTATAATTTAATAAATTAAAAGTGAATCGCAAAAGTTGTTGGTAAGTGCAAAACTTAACAAAGTCTGCGCTAATTTGGCCCATTCTTTTTTAATTTTTTATTGTAATCCAAGGATGGTTTTTAGTTAGAAATGAAAATCGAATAATTGCCGGGATAATTTTTGGCGAAATGAAGTCTCTCGGATTCACAAGTTTATAAATAAAATAAAAAATATATATCCAATAACTTATTTTCAGACAAATCTAATATCTAATGGTTACGATCATTAAAACTAGTGTTGCTGTTTTTGAAATCTTTTTGGTAAATCTAAATAGACAAAAAAACATTTACATAGATTGACCTAAAAGATCACGGGCTATACGTTTTAAGGCTGCAACTTTAATTATTATTAGGTTTCTGAGCCTTTTTTATATTTACCGTTTTACTATCTGGATTCTACATAGATTCTTTAAAAATATCTTTAATTAAATAGCTGATGGTAAGAGTAAGATGAATTATATTACTATTAGTTAAAAATATGATATTCCCTTCAATGGAGTGACACGTTTCATAACAAGCGGTAAACATTACTGCTTGCTTGACACTATACAAATTAATTCATTGTACAATTGTTTGCAAAACTGTCTTTTAAACGAGAGTAACAGTAAACAGTAAACAGTTAGACATAATTATGTATATAATAAATATTACATACAAAATTTTATTTTTTCGACCATCAAGGCTATCATACATTTTAACGAGAAAACTACTAGATCGATCAACATGCATTTTTTAAATATATTTTTGAAAGTATGAAAACGAACAGAGCCTTATAATTGAAAAAAAATTGAATATTTTTAATAAAAAAAACGCGAACGAGCCTCGGGTAAAAGCTAGTTAAACTTTAAAGGGAGAAGCATTAAAATATCAAACAAAAGTACTTACATAAATTATGCGGGTAGATTTCAAGTGCCTCAAAACGAGATTTCAGGATGTATTCAGCACTAATTGCTATTGCATTCACAAAAGTTTGCCTATAGAATATTAAATTGCAGAAAGTTGAAAATGATCTTTTGTTTCCTATGAAATATTTTAACATTTCCGCCCATATAAGTAGATATCCTATTCGAAAATTCGTATCGGCAATAAATAAGCGCTTTATTCAAAGTTGCTGTTTTCGACAGAATTCAGAGTGAAATTATTTGGAAAGAATCCAAGTGACGCTCAGCGCATCGATTAAGGCTCTATTTTCAAGTGTCTACATTAAATGACCTGCAAAATAAGGCAATGCCAAGCCACTTCGTTTTAATATCGTATATTTTTCATTCACAGAATGTATGGAAATATTTATAAAGCTAAAGAATTATGTAAAATGAAATACGGTACAAATAAAGTAGCCTTTCGTATCATTCGAATTTTGTAAGTTAGTATAAAAATACGACCACAGAGAAATAATAATTTTCATTCTGCTAACTGTATTGAATTCAATTTTTGCACAGCTCTGTGTGAAAACATTTACAAAAATTTCACGTTAAAACGCGACACAATCGACAGTCTATTCACAAAAGCTGACAATAAAATCGGTGTAATATTTTCGTACTAAATTTGTATTGCAGTTATATTGAAATACATAAAAGTTTTCACCAACTAAAAGTTGGTTTGACGCTTCCAGTGAATGCATTCGCTTGTCGCAACAATGCATAAAAAATATGATTTTAAATTGTTCTTAACAATTTAACTGAGCAATTTAAAGTACTCTATAACGTAATATATGTATAATGCTAAGGTTTAATGGCTTGTGTTCATTACATTTATATGACATATATAAATTTGCTTCAAAATAGCCTTAAAATAATCGACATATTCAGTCATGGTACATGGTGGTAGTACAACGAAATTGAATTAATTCAAGTCCAAGTATTATAAAAAAAAAACAAAAAAGTCTTCGTTAGAATATTACAAGTTTTACAAACTAAAAGTCTATTCTCGCTCGATTCCCTGGACGCAGTAATCTAGCAGTGTCAAAGCAAGCTGCCACGAAGACATCAATTCATCAAAGATAGGTAATTATATACGATCATAAATCTATGGGGTTTTTATTGATCGGATTAAACCCGCATACCACATAGACTCTAGAGGATAGTAGGTAAGTTCCCGCTTCCATAAAGTCGAATATATCAACGATAGACGATGTCGCGAGATGTGACATGGCCGCGGTAAATATAGCTCAGATAATTATAGCACACTCGTGTACTGTGGACACAGCGCTGCTTCTACTCAAACTTGTATTAATATATAATTATGGTTAGATTTTATGGTTTGAAGTACTTTTTATTTCGTTGTCCTTTTTTGGTCGAATCGCTATTCTGAATTACTTTGAACGTTAACATCATTTTTACCACATGCTTGCTAGATTAATGAACAATAAAACCGTCAGTCATTAAATTTAAATACTATGTCTTTGATTCGATTTCCTTATTTGATTCTTGTTCGCTTTTAGGAAAAGATAATGATTTGGTGATAACTATTTACCAATAGATGAGAGTAATTGCTTCTAATCTATTCTAGGGCTTTTCTTTAATACATAAATACCACCTCGCAAAAATTTGTATATTTAATTGAATTAATGACGTTTCCTAGATTGAATTAAAAATAAAAATCTAAAGTTGCTACTTATATCGAAAACATATGTAAATATTGTCGTTTTCTTTATATAAATAAAAGGCATATATAGTATATACTCGTACCTAGTTTCTACTAAAGGTCAGCATAATTCCTGCTGCGTTGTTTTATTTAAATGAACAGATAACTGATTAACGACAGTAGTCGTCTCTAAAATACGTAACACCTACAATATGCTTAATTACATTTAAAATAAATAATCTTCCGTCGGTAACACTCCAAGTTTAACAATAAACGAATTTCTACTATCTTGTTATCAATAAAACGTTAATATTGATTACATTTTTTCATTTTTTAGTAGTAAGTAGTTTCTACTACTTACTACTAATTTAATAATTTAACTAAGGAAATTGTGCATTAAACAAATCTACGTTCTCGTAGATTTGTTTAATGCACAATTTCCTTAAATTTAAGTTCAAAGTTTTTTTTTATATAAGCTCGGTTTGGTCAAAATGTGCAACGTTGTAACATTTCGTTATCGTGCACAATTCATTCCAGCAAATTTTATAAAACAAGAAACTAGAAAATATACGAAAATAGCCACTCTTATTCTCCAAGTGTAATTGCACAAAGCTTTCCATTATTAAAACCACGCCTTCTAAAATGTTCTCGGAATATTCTTGAGGAATAAAACGGTTCCCTTAAGACTTGTCCCATTTTACGAGAATAGTTTTTTGGCGAGGCATTTTTCTCTGTCGGGTCGGTCACCTTTGTTTACTAGTACCACAACGTTCACTGTCCTTTAATTGCTTAAGTAATTTTTATATTACACGAATGAGGAATATTAAAAATTATGTCAATGTTTATATTTTTAGCAGAATAGTTAATTAAATTGCAACCTAATAGTAATCCTTGAAGACTTTTTGTGATACGTATGTGTACTACACAAAGAAAAAACCAAAATAAATGGAAATCAGTAAGTGTGACTTATATATAACTCTTTTTAGAAGGTAAAGACTGACTCGTCCATTCAAATAAATTTCTATTTATTTTAAAGCACCAACAAAATTTCTATTAAAATCAATAGCAGGTATAGTGTTTGTATAAAAAACACGTAAATGCCTTTAAGCCCAACCCAGCGTTTGAATGATTGATTAGGCTACGTCATCCGAGCTCGGTGGGTCTAGAAAATTCATATACGCCATTGATATATTGCTAAAAGTTAGATAATATGATACCTAACGTAACAAAAATATGGTCAATCACTTTTAGACAGCTTAGGATTTATAATTAAGCAGTAGGTCACCAAGGATTTTTTTTTATATTTGACTTTATCAATAGATAGTCAAATATATTTTTTTATTTATAACAATCAGACACATTTAAAAATTGAAATGGGGCAATAACACTTTATAATTAGGTATTATATAAAGAACATTATAAACATTTATCAAAAACTACTAAATTGAAGGCTATACAAATATTTGCAAAGTAAAGGTAGAATATAGACACTCTAATAACACAATGAAAGAAAAACAAAGCATAACAATGCCATTTAAAGAGATTGAACGATGTCTGTTGTGTACATAATATAAGTGCTTTAGATCGACTTAGCGCAGGCTTTCTACAAATGTGACCTACTTACGTTTGTATATTGACCTATTTTTGTGATGAACGCTTTTGTAATCCATTGATAATAGTGGTTGAGTGTGATTCTTATACCGGTGCCAAGTTTACTAATCTGTGGTCCTATACTAAAAAAGGTCAAATGTCATCGCCTACCTTTTTCATTTTAAAATTGTAGCCCGCATAGGGGACCTTTTGTTGTAAAATTATCTACAGTTTAAAAGCATTTCAGTTTACCTATCACAAAAACTTAGCTGGCAACTCTAAATAAAATAAAAATTGTTAAGTTATCACCACAACGGTAGCCAGTTGATAAATAGAATTATTAATTTCAATTAATCTTTAGTTTTGTTTGTAAGACTTTGGACATGTTCATATAAACTTTAGAAATACTTAATTAAAATGGAGAAACTAGATTTTGCAGGTAAATTGTAGACATTTTTGTAATGCAAAAATAACGTGTGTATAATACATATCGCACTATTCCTGGAAGAACGACGTAAGTGATTTTCACCAACTTTTCTGAAGCTCGAAAAAAACTGTCCTATATTTCAATTATAACTTCTAGAAATATGTTTTAAAGAGGAAATCGTAGGTAAAAATCGCCTTTATATAACACGTGGATTTTAATTTGGGAACGGATTGTTGTACTTTGAGAAAAACTAAAAAAATATAGTTACCCACACAAAGAATATTTGCAGGTGTAAGTACAATTATTTCTTTTTCGCTATGTATTTTGAAATTAATGAACTAACGTAAGTTACACAAAAAATATCAGCTAATAGTTTCATAGAAGAAATAAGTACCTAAGCTTACCTAAAGCATACCTAAGCTAGCTAGGATTGCACAGTATTCTTATGCTGGAACAAGTATTTAAGTATATTTGCGTTATAAATTTCTTGTTAATCTTTATGTATAATATACGTTAAAATTATTATGGCTTTTTGAAACGGGATAATTGTAAAGTGAATAAATGTTATTAGGGATACCTCTTTTTTATGCTGGGATTTAATACTTCTTAAAGTCGCAATTTTTTGGTATTTTCGCATTTATTCCTTTGTTTTTTTGTTCACGAGATTTTGATAGAAGGTGTAAACCATGATGCTCCTCTTATTCGTGTATTAAAACATTTTTGACGCTAGTGTACTTACGTCTTTCTTTCAGGAGTAGTGCGATATATGCGGTTAAAACCGCTGGACGCAGCTAGTTATATATAATGCAAAAGGATTAAAATTTCGAAAAACCTAATTACCTAACTATATGTTAATTAAGATGTATGATTAGGGGATGTCGATTTAGGTAACTTACTTTACTATTTTTGTAATTCAAAGTTGAGACAAACTAGACTAATAAGGTGTCTTTTATAAAAGCTAGGGTGTGTTTTTTATATTTTTCAGTTAATATGTAACATTTGAATCATATATTGTTGCTATTTAATTGGTAAATGTATACATATAAAATAGGTTACTTTCTACATCGCCACATACCGACATCCTTTTTCTATTAATTATAATTTATGTATAGAATGTATAGATTTTTTCTTCATCTGAGTATTGCTAACAAGGTCAAAAAGTGCACTATGAATACGCTATGGCTCATCCTATTTAGAAGACTTTAAACCCTCGTGGGAGCGTGTCACGTGTTTTATACGTCGATTATTAAGTTTCAAAACAAACATTTTATAAATAATACGCATAAAATAATTGTAAGTGGTCGCACGGGGACAGCTGACATGGCTCTGCGCCAATGTAAAACTGTAGTATGCCAACGTATGTATGTACACGCGTGACGTCGTCGATACGGAACAGTAGGAAGTCTTGTCACATCAATGTTATAATGGTAAATCGATTACGGCACGGCAGGTCCACGCCGACCACGCAAACGCCAAGATTGTGAAGCTTTTGAAAAGGAATACATAGACTTAGTAAAGCTTTTTATGGAATAAGCCACCCATTTTCTAAAAATATGAGCTGTATTATCTGTCAATGCTTTATACAAAAATAAATCTGCAGTATTAGAGAGTAATGTATTGAATATAATAATCGCCAATGTGTGCGCGAAATATATTTTCCGGATACACTAAATTATCATTCTAATAAAGGCTTAAGTCATCATTAGTTATCATATATTTCGCTAGAATCACTAATATTCTTTTATAGAAATTTCACATAAATTTACGTAAAGTATGATAATAATATATTGTTTAACTAGGTCTTAACAAGTCCCAACTATCACACGTAGTCTAGAAATAATTTACCACAGGATTTTTCATTTATGCTCTAGTTCCGATATAAAACTGTTTTATGATATAAGATTAAAACTGCATCACGTGCTTTAAAAAATACCAGCTCCATAATAAACATTGAATGATATTAATAAAATAAAAAAGCAAAAACCCGTATGTTAAAAAAATATCAAACCTTTTATATTGAGTCTCTCATTCCATCAGTTAATCAACTTAATACCTGAAGTACCAATTAAATAAATTTATTCCTAACATTTTTTTATTCAATAAGCAAATTTTATACAATTAGCTTAATCTAAAAAAATAAGTAATATATTTATGTATTCTGATAAAATACAAATTAAAACGCAATATTATATTTACCTACATGAGTTTTTGTCAAAGGTGGCTTTTTAATCTGTAGCATTGTATTGTGCCAGCTGAGATAACGTTTTGTGTTTAAAACTTGACGAGATAAATTTGGCTTTGAATACTAGTGCTTTTGAAATGATCTGAAAACGATTAAATAAGCTTTTCACCCTTTGTACGATTGTATTTCTAATAGTAGCGCACCTCCTGTGAACCGCACAAGTGCTGGCAATCGATAGAACTCCGCCCATTGACCTATTTACAGGGATTAGGGGGCGCTTCAAGCTTGTCTTGCATTTTTGTCAAAAAAGGTTCACTATATCCTTTACGGCCACTTTTGGAAATCATTAATTGTCTATAGGACGTTTATTTCTGCTAAATAATATTCGACCCACATGGCACTGGGTTGGTAATTGGTCGCGCGACGCTATTTATCCTTCGAGTGGTTCGGTTTCGGAACTATCACTTCCATGCCCCACTTGGTCTTAAATCGAGTTATTTATAGATTTAAGTCTACTTCAACTTGTATTAACACTATACAATTATCTTATATTGTGTAGGTATATAACTTATGGTTTTAATATAGTCTATAAGTATGTACTTACATAATTAATGGAATGGCAATTTAAGCATATATATGTATATAGGTTAATACTTATTCAAACAAAAAATAAGGAATATACGTACGTTAAAATTATTAGTTATAAAAAAGAAACCTATTCTTCAACACGCAAGAGAAAATAAACTAAATTAAAAATACATTTTTCTGCACACAGCTAGTATTCTCAAAAACATTTTGAGAAATTCAATCCGCCAAGTGGACGATAAGGATTGCAAAAAGTCATGCGCAATACCCAGTTTTACCGCGGGAAGCTTTTACCGACGTCCGGCGTGGACTAGTTTCTGGATCTCTACTTAACTTGCAAACTGCAAAGGATGAGAGCCGTTCTCATATTCGAGTACTAAAAGCTAGGCGATTTCAAGAGGGAAACCTTAACACTTTTTTTTCTGGAATGTGTAAATGTGATGATTGTTGTAAACATTACCGCAGTAGAAAGGAAAAATACACAATAAAAGTCATACTTACGTTAATCGAAAATTTATATTTAGAGAGTTGTTGACCCTCCTAATATTAATTAACCTTTTTTGAGACTAATTCCATTTATGGTGAAAGACCAGTTGCCGTTGTGTTTTCAAGTAATAATCAGTGACAGTGACTTATTTCAATCGTTGACTAAATTTTAACGTTAACAACATTTGTTAACGTTACAAAATCGAGTCAAACTTTTAGAGCATGTACTATATATTATAGTAGGCCCACATTTGCAGATAAACAACATTAACCAGGAAATAAGTCTAAATAATTTGGCAAGCGATTAGGTTCCCCAGCCAACATTCTAGGATGAACGATTATGTGACAATCAATTAGGTCGTAATTTAACATTGGTTTTAATTATACTATAACCAATGTTATTATTTGTTAGAAGGGTGTGGTAAATATTAATTTTTAAATTTAATTCCAGTATTATAAACTCGAACGTTTATGGAGATGTAATATGATTGTTGCTTTTCTCCGCAATAAATAGGTACTAAATGAATTTGGCTGAACTTTGGCAAACAGGTAGATTAGAGCAGTTACAGTCAGTTAGTATTAATACGAACGACTAAGGGAATACATTTTTTCCTTTTTCTTAAATACCAGATGTTAAATTTGACATTAAGAGCTTGTTAAAAAATTGAGAACCCAGGTGGGTCTAAGTTCAATGCAGTGCAGTGTCCAAATAAAGCGCTATGAGTAGCAATTGAAACCAAATTATAACAAAGCAATATAAAAGTAAATATAGCAATAAAAGAGCGAAGTATTTAACACATTCCTAATGTAACTAATTTGAAGTCGGGTCGATGAATTTTGTAAGTATGCGTGTTAAGCACCTACGTTAAATGTACCTACGGGTAACTATGACGAATTTAACTGTGGAATTGTAAATATTATTTCTCCAAGCCCACTTACCTTATTACAATGTGTATTTTCATTTTAATTTCTTTATTTAAACAACATAATATTCATATGAGACTTAATATTCATTATTTTTGTTCTAGAATAACCCTTTTATGTAATTGTCAGGTGGCCAAAAATATACAGGCCCGTCCCAGAGGTCACACCACTTAACATTTGATACAGGCCCAATTTATCTGTGACTTCAGTATAAGTTTAGATTTGCGAATTTTCTAGAGGCCGCTTGTCTCGAGCGACCGAAATTAGACCTATCAAATCAATTTCAGATTGCCTCTTACCTGTGACCTGAATACCCTGATAATAGTTCACCCGTTAAGGTTTAAAATATCTTCAGCTAAAAGGAATAACGAGGTTTCTATGAAAAGTTTTATTTATAATAGTAAAACTACTTAAATTTCGCCTTTGAATCCTAAAAATTGTTACATTTACAAGATTTTAGCAATTATTATTGTTAGGGTAAAAATCTTATAATTTGATTTAAATGCAGTCTTCGTAAAAAGCATTTAAATGAAAGTATAAGAAATATGTAGCGGTTCCTAATGCATTAACAACTGCCATCATCGTAACAACTGTTACTCTAATTGGGAAATAATAAAGTTCATTTACAATTTTATTTGATCGCTATCCAAGTCCTTTTTATCAAGATTCCCAATTGTAATTCCTACCTGCTATAACACTCACAACACGCGTGAAAATTTACACTTCACTTTAAACAACTTGTGGCTCAATTATTATTGAAATGTATGCCTCTATTTTTAATTATGTATTTCTCAGTGAATGAAATTTTTTGTAGCATGAAAAATCTGACCTATATTTTATTCGAGATCAAATAGATATGTATGTAATTACGAAATAGACTAAGACATATTCTTAGTAGAATATATTTGATTATTCTAAACATATACCTAATTGTTATATTTATATCTTATAATACAAAATGAACATTTCGTAATGAAGTAGAATAGCTTTTGTTTAATTTAAAATCGATATACTGTAGTAGGGTTTTATGACGTTGTCAATTAGCCTTTGACAAGCAATAGGAAGCCCTATATATAAGCTACGCAATGAAAGGTAGAAAGCGAAATGGCACGTTCTTGAACTAGGAGGAGGCATCGATAACAGAATCAGGTCAGGGTTCATGGCGCGTCACGTGCTTATGACCAAGGAATTCTTTCTAGTTTATATTCGATGAAAGCGATGAAACTCCGTTATTAAATTGAGTTATAGCATGGTTGTTTGCTGTTGTTTAGTTGTAGGGTAGACACGCGATCAATATATTATAGTATAACATAGTTTTATTGTATCAACAATACTATCGTAGGAATGGCTATGAATTATATACCTCAATCTTTTTATTTTACCTAATGCGACTTTTTAGTTCTTTCATTTTTAATAATTCGTATATTCTAGATTTCTTATTAAGATTGAAAGTTAAGTCTAAAATTTGAGGAATCTAAAAATATACAAAATTGCCACACACCTACACTTTCTATGCGAAATAAAACTAAAGATTGTTTTTGCAATGATCTGTTATAAATATTATGCGGAATGGTAGACTGTTTTTAAAGTTTACAAAACACTTCATATGACCGGAAGTTTAGTATTTTTTTCTATGTTCACGTCTTCAATTGAACAATATTTTGCTGCACTAATGTTCCAGTGCACACCTGTTTGGTTTTTAACTTTGAAATCGGAATAACATTATTTTTTTTTAATGTACATAATTAAATTTTTATATTCTTAATCAATTCATAATTAAATTTTTTCTTTATAAACATACTACTCGCGCTCCACGGCTTTCTCATAAAAATAAATTTACATGCAGTTGCGTAGTTTAAAAGATGCATACACAGGGACAGTAAGAAAAAAGCAACTAGGTTTTACAACTATGTAATATAATAATATGATGAATATAATATACGAGATAATGAATGAGATTAAATGAGACTTGGAATTATTATTAACTTTTAAAACATTGTATTGAATGTTTAATTTGATTAATCGTTGAAGATGTTTAAGGTAGGTATAGGTACATATTGATAAGCACTATATTGATTAAGCGTTGAAACCGGTTTGTATTAAATAATAAAACGAGCGAAATGCATCATCTCATAGCAATTATTAAAAACGTCCTTAGGTTCACCTTATTTTTATTCATTTATAATTCCTTGATAAAATATTTAGTATAAAGCCAGTAGATACTTAGTAATGTATTTGCGAAAATTCGCGCTTGCGTCACTATTAAACGATGACGTCATAGTAACAAACATAGATGATACACTCCCTCTGGGGCATAAAGCTAAAGATTGCTTGAACTTTCAGTGAACTCTGGTTTGAAAGATTGACATACATTTTGCACAAAAGCCGATTTACAGATATAGGTGTATGTACTGTGTTAAGTATAACAATTGATGAAATTTCGAGTCTTGCTAAAATTAAGATTAATTTTTACAAAAGCTTTATAAAAATTATTCCGTTGTTAAAATTGGATAAGACTAATTTTAGAGAAATTTATACTAAAGTCTCTTGGCATACCTTTTCTATTTTTAGTTGTCTGTAATGGGTTTTACAATTATATTGTATCACCAAATTAAGTTTCGTGTTCTAACTTTGACTATTAGTTTAAGGCAGGTACTTTTTCTTTTAGGTTTTATAAATCATTTTACCCAAAACATAAAAGGCTTCGCTTATGAACCAGCATTAATAAATATGTGAAAGGTACATTGCATGTCATGATTGCGCACGTGTAGGTATTCATTAAATTCATAGATAATTTTGTATATATTTTAAGAAATGATAATAAAAATGACTAACCAGTATACGTCCAGTGGTTGTCTGACCGGAGATGAGTTCGCCGGCCCAGTCCTTGGCCTCGGTCATGAAGGTGCCTTCGAACTCCTGTTTGCCCTGGCGCGCTGCCTTCTGCTCCTTTTGCTTGGGGTCGTTGGGAGCCAGCTCCGGCTCCCGGCGGC
Source organism: Eurema hecabe (assembly GCA_026213755.1). NCBI lineage: Eukaryota > Metazoa > Arthropoda > Insecta > Lepidoptera > Pieridae > Terias > Terias hecabe. The sequence goes on from JADANM010002527.1 coordinate 3,914,695, forward strand.
AGCAGACGAACGCGCACATGCGCCATAGCACCACCACCAGCAGGCCCGCGAAGAACGTGAAGATAGACGACAGGAGGAAGCACCACCATTTTCGGACACTGAGGCAGTCATCGCTTTCAGGGCTCGGCGCGGTTGTCGCCTCTTCCTCGGACGAAGCCATTCCCCGAGGGCGCGAGGCATCCAGGCGAATGCGCCATGCACGTGCAGCAAGGCGCGCGCTCGCCCGTCAGCCGCGCGCGACCTGTCGTCTCGCGGGGCCGAGGCCGAATGCCGATTGCCGAGCGGCCGCGCGTCGCGCCGCTCGATGCCGCGCGATCGATCCGCGCCTGCGCGCGCCGCTTGCTACCGGCCGCTCATCCTGCCCCGCGGACCACGACCTTCTCTTATCCTCTCTTCTGCAATCCTCGCGCTTCGACCGACCGTCTCGCCTGACACCTTGAATGCCACCGTATCCACCTATTGAGCTCTTCGACTAGGACCGACACTTCCAGGATCTCTAGTCGCTTTAAACTTACTTGTGTATCCTCTGGCTCGAATGAACTACAGATGTTATTTACTATTATCAGCTCGATTTATTTTCAGTTCGATAATTTAGTTAATATTTCGCATACAGTTTTGTTCTTAAGCGTGTTACTCCGCCTTCGAACACCAATTCCGCCTGTGACTTAGCGTTTCAAAGCCTGACAGAGAACTGAGTTGCCAGAAGCGGGCGGAGGCGATATAGCGGAAGGTTTTACTTTGTGGCCGCTACGGGCGGTGTCTATGTTTCATTGTTGAATGAGTATGACGCCCTCTATAGAAGCGGCGACGCTTTGTGCTACGAGATTCGTAGTCGGTTAGGAATTGCTACGATTTAAGTATATTCGTTACAAGGACGCGGTGCGCTTTGTGTAAGTTCGCATGATTCTCGTTAAAGCAAAGAGATGCTTTTGAATAGCAAAATCGTAACTTATGAATCTTGTTGATAAAAATAGGTACACATAGGTAAACCTAAACAATTAACATATAACAGAATAATTTTGTACATGTATCCGTATTTATATTAAAGGATGAATAAATAACAAAATAATCAAATGAATTTATTTAATAACAATTAAACTATTATCTACACACTTAGCTTATAAATTAAATATATCTTGAACTTGAGATGTATCATATACATGTTTTAAAACTACAACTTTTAAATAGAATTTACTGCTTGTCGGGTAGAGAATCTCCAATCCATTTTAAGTATGGTGGGTTGCCATTTTTTATTGGTAAAGAAATGACTTCACACACTTCATATGGATGATTGGAACGCACAAATTCTGTCAGCTGATCAACAAGTGTAGTTCTTGTTTTAATCATAAGTAATGCCTGAAATTAAGGTTGTTCTTAGTAGAGCCAATAAATACTTAGTATTAATTGCCTGACGTAATAACATATCTCCTTAATTTTTCACTATTGTGAAAAAAAAAGTTTCATATTTTATTATATAACATGCTTATTCCAAACAATTTGTTGAATTATAAACTTATAAAATAACAATATTATTTATGGCTAAATGGCATTGAAATTTTTTTTATTAAGATTAAGAAATGTGGCACAATATTTTACAACTGTAATATATTTGCATACTCACCATTACCCACAAATTAATTTATTTGCTAAAAATATAACAGTGGGGAAGGCCTATATTGGAATATAAAAATAAAGGTACTATATGTCAATCCAGTATCATCTTCCTGCATAGCAATAGTCAGCCCGAGCCATACATTTTATCGTATTATACTTATATTATTATCTTTTGTATTATAATTAGTAAGACCTACCTCATTATCTTCATTGATTTCATTTTTCCACTCATAAATAGATGTCACTTGCGGTATAATATTCACACAAGCAGCTAATTTGTTTTTAACAAGACCATGTGCAATAGTTTTGCCTACGTCAGTATTAGGAACTGTGACATAGGCCACCGAGTACTTATCTAAAAAGAATAATATAGTGAACACTCAGATCAGATCAGTGTAAATATGATAACTGACTAAAGTTTATCAATAAGTAGAAATGTTTATTCAGAATGTTTCGCTAAATCTCTATCTATAAAAGTACAGTTCTTTTTACGTTTCAAATTTATTTGTATAGAAGTGTAGTATAGATTGCACTTTTAACTTTTTTTTCAGTTGAGAAAATACAATGATTTTAAGGAAAGTTAAGTGAGAGTCAGTTCCTTTTCATGAATGTATGAATGTTGAATTTAAATTTCATATGAAATCCATAGTAATATTATAAATGCGAAAGTAACTCTGTCTGTCTGTCTTTCCATCACGTTAAAATTACTGAACAGATTAGAACGAAATTTGGTACACAGATGGTCTAGAGCCTGACATAAAACGTAGGCTAATTTTTAACTGGAAAAAAAAGAGTTATAAGGGGTGTCAAAGTTTATATGAAAGTCCACGCGGACGGAGGCGCGGGCAACAGCTAGTACCTATGTAATAAGAAAAAATAGTACGAACCGGCATCCACAATACCAGAAGACATATTTTGGGCTGTAATTAAACACGGTCTGAGAAGAGTTAAGTAAAATGCTAGTAAATGCTTTTTATCCAATATTCTATGCATGATACTATTGCATTACACTGTTATATATTAATATTTCATTCTAATTGATAAACAAATAAATCAAAAATACTTTTTTAGCTCCTCACAACGACAGATGTCAAGTGTCAACTGTCAAGCGTTAATTTTTGTCAAAGTCACGTTTGACGTTGATATTTGAGTTTATTTGCACTCTAATTGTTTGCCAGGGTAAAAATATAAAAACAAAACAACACGGCCAAGTGCCATTTCACGAAGAATTGAATTGAACATAAGATTTGGTCCATAAATTCATACTACTTTCTATCTTAATATTATAATAAGGGTAATGTTTGGGAATACTATAAAAATAAAAGACTGTTTTCTATTTAAAAATTAATACTTATTGTAATAGAGTGTTAAATTTTAAAATATTCCTTGTTTGCACGTCTAATTTTTCCTTCTCACTTGTTGAAAACGCTACACAGGAACAGCATGTAGGTACACCAAGCATTTTTATTAATATTTTTTTAAAATCACTACTAAACACTATCATTGGCTCTTGCCGGTATTTTTGAATACAACGTCCTTCATAATTTCTTTGGAATGTAGCTATCTTAGAACAGCTCTCATTCGGACTGCCTCTGCAAAGAATAATGTAATAATATTTTAATTTTAATTAGCATATAGCTCATTGAACACGAAAAAAATGTTTTCATTTAGTCATTTTCAAAAAATGATTGAATGAAAACATAAATATCTTTTCATAATTCATTTTAACTTTTCATAACGCAATAAATATGTGTCGCGATTTCCTAGATGATATAAAAAAATTGATTGGTGATTACATAGGTGGATGGAGATCCAGTTAGTAACTCCCAAGGTCTCCATCCATACGACCTCTATACTTCATGGTAAAAAATATTATATGTATTGTAGAGTGGTTAGATATAATTTTTAGTAAAATAAATTAATTTAAAATAAGAATTTGAACGCACTATTTTTGCGCATAAATAGTGCGTAGTTAATTTAGGCTACAATTTTAATTTTTAATGTACCTAATTGTATGCTAGTTGTATTCTAATACTAATAAGTAATACTTCATTGTGAAGTTGTGCGTCGAAATTGTTCTCGTCTACTTACTCGTCGCCATTATTTTAGGTAAGTTTCTTTTGTGTAAATAATAAAATTATTTATGCACTAGTAGATAAGTAGGTATTAACTAATCTGAGAAATCCATGTGGTTTAATAATAGTTTGGTAGAATGTATATTCAATTAACTATAATCTTAGCTCTGTCTATTGTTAATATATAACATGTACGTCTTTGCCTATTTTTATATTATAAAGATTTACTTCCTGTACTAACTGTACCTCGCAGTTTTTAGTGTAATGTAGTTTTTTTACTATGTATTTGAATTTTGTTAATATTTAACTAGCCGCATCCCGCGGTTTTACTCGCATTACGCATGTTGTATACACATAAACCTTCCTTGAGAATCATTCTATCCATTAAAAAATAACCCCATCAAAATCCGTTGCGTAGTTTTAAAGATCTAAGCATACATAGGGACAGACAGACGGCGATACCTAGCGACATTGTTTTATACTATGTAATGATATTCCTATGATGTGTCGTAACATTATTCCTATACTGAGCCTAACTTATCATGTTTAATTAAGTTTTCGGTTAATTTAATCTCGCTTGCTTTAACATGAATTTGAAAATTAGATAGGTAGCCAAAAAAAATTACTACTATTGAAAGAATCTGTGGTAAAATTATGACGTCAACATTCTGTTAATAACACTGATGATAGTTTATCCTAGTAAAATATTTAATATTCTCGGGAAGCAACAGGTCAAAAAGGCGTCAGACGACCGCACATAATATTTTTAGGTAAGCGAAATAAAAAAAATTAGAGCCTCTATAATTCTTAAACTTGTTATAGCTGATATATCGTCCAGCCTAAATTGGGCTGGTCCGTGCGGGTCACCTTCCACAGAAAATCAGCGTCTATTAATAAGATCTCATTGGAGATGTTTGCGTTTTGTACGGTAATACCGGCACCGGATTCCCATTTTTACTATCCTTTTTAGCCCTTCCTTTATTCCCTTAGGTTACGAATCCTTTTTTTCCTTTAAAGATCAGGTTTACTATCAAGCTCAGTTGCAAACAATAAAAAAATATTTATCTAAATTACATAGGTACGTAGGATATAGGTATATCTAGGTACATATTTTTGTATAACAGTGTTCTCATAATAGGATTATACTTAGAATTCTGTTTCTACTAATTCAAAAATGTTATAATGTTATTTAAATATGTAAATAGATAAAAGTAATCTTACAGACATGCCTCTCCGTTAAAACTTTGGACAGTGTTCCGATTAGAATTCACCACAAGGTACCGTGAAACACGCCAACTTTGCCACCGAGTAAAACTTTGCCCAAAACACAATTTCTAAGGAAAGTAACAAATATTTGAAAAACTACCAAACTTACGACAACATTGATAATATTAGTAGAAAGTAAAATATACGTGCGGCAACACTGGATAGCGCGTGCACTTCCCACTTTACTCAGTTACCTGTCGGAACTTGTCGGAGACGGGGTGTGTTTGTGCGGGCCAATTACTGTGCATATTCAAAAGTAAATTGTGAATAATGGCGAATACACCGGTAAGTTTAATTGATTGTTTCCTATGTAACACAATGTGTTACGCACTTTGGTGATACTTTCGTTGCTATAGTTCTTGTATAAAAAAAGTTATGGTGATGGGCAAAGATACAAAGTAATGTGCAGGCGTATCATTGTCAACATTGCCCGCCGTCAAAAAACGGCTAGGGTTGACACTTTTTTATTTTTTACACGACTGCCAAAAAATATGAGTGTACATCTAATATTTTTAATTTCACTATGCCTACTCTGTTTTTTTTCATTTCATTAAAAGTATATTTTTAGGTACCAGTTTGTTTAGCTTAGTAGGCGTGATTATCTATCTATTATTATAAAATATCACCTATCTTAATAAAAAATAATCTATTTAGAGCAACGATTATTTTAATTTCTAGGTAATTCAAATAATTATTTTTTTGGTATTCCAGAAAAACAAATTTAAATCACGTATTAGACAAAGAACGTCTAGACGAGAATTAGGATCGAGGATGTATAAAAACTATTCCGAAGAAATGTTAATGCTTGCGTGTGAAGCTGTGCAGTCGGGTCAAATTTCATCGAGAGATGCTCAACGACAGTTTGGAATCCCAAGAAGGACTATCGTTAATAAAACAACACGGGTACACACGAAATCTGTTGGACATCCTACTGCCCTTTCAGCTAAAGAAGAAGATCAAATCGTTAAGGTCTTACAAGCTTCTAGCAATTTTGGCTGCCCGCTTACAAAACTAGATCTGAAGCTATTAGTTCACGAATATCTGAAAAAGAATTCACGAGAACATGTTTTCAAAAATAAAATACCTGGTGATGCATGGGTACACAGCTTTTTGGCTAGACATGGTGATCAATCGACTTTGAGAACTGCTCAAAATATCTGTAAGGCGAGAGCTGAAAAGGGAGCTCAAGAAATAAATAACTATTTTAATAATTTAAGTACAACGTTAAAAGACTTACAGTTTAGGAGAGCTTGAGCTTGAAAGACGTAGATCTTTAACCATTTTATTTTTTGTTTACTTAATTATTATTATAATTATTTTTTTTTAGTTTACTTATTAAGGTTAAAGTATATTTTTATGAGTAAATTTAAGACATCTCACTGATTATTTAATAAACAGTTCTTCACTCAAAAGTATTTTATCTTACTTGCCTCTTCCTACCGACTTCATAGAAATAATTTATTGATCTATAATAAAATTCCCAATGTGTCAACCCTAGCACTTTGAAATCGCTACGTAACGTTTGTATGAAGATTAGAAAAAATGTCTGGCTAACATTGCCCATTCGTTTTAATAGCAAAATATTTATGATATCGAATTAATTTTTCGAGCAATCGGTGTCATTGCCAAAATGATTTGACTGGTTTTTATGGCATTCAAATAAGGGCTATAGTTTCGCTAAAATCGTGGTGGGTAATGTTGGCTATAAGTCCAGATAACTTTGCCCGCCTTGAAAATTGTTTATTTGAAGGAGAAAACAATGATCTACGCTAAATTTTGGTTAACCAATGCGTGTATATGATCTTATTATTACCATAGATAAAAAAAAATGTTTGGGGCTACATACAAAAATCTTGAAACATCTAGTTTTATTTACAAAATGTGGGCAAAGTTGGCGTGTTTCACGGTACCACTGATTATTTAGGTCTCTACCTGCTTGCGGGCGGAAACTCTGGAAAACGAAATAAAAAAAACTAAGTAAAAAAAAATTAAGTAATATGAATAATAATTAATTAATTGAATAACAATAATAATTTATTTATTTTTATAACATACCGTTGGCTTTGATCTGCATAATTCTACTTTATTTTCTTCTATCTGGTCGTATCTAATGATTTTATTCATATTGAATTTTACCTTATCTGCAATCTAATTACATAGAGAGCAATTTATAAATTGTAAAAAATATGCTTGAATGACAAGCCTTTATCGTTCTTATGTATCTTCTAGCATATTAAAGATGATTTCAAAATAGTTATTTCTATTCAAAAAGCAATCGTACTTTCTATCCTTATGAAAATATCTGTTTGTCCCCTACCTAAATTAAAAAAAAAAAGATAACTAGCTGTATCCCGCGATTTTACCCCCGTAAAATCGTTCCCGGGGCAAAACCGAGATGTAAGCTATCCTATTTATTTAAGTTGGATGAAACTGCACACGGTGTTGCGGAAGAGTCCGCCAGAGCACCCGTGACCCCGTCACGCGCGGAACAGTGGAACACCGTGGGGTTTTAGTCGGTTTGAGTCCGACATAACCTACTTTCTCACCCCCAGGATCGTAGGCATGCGTAAGCATTTCCCCACGGAAAAAAAAAAACTGCACACGGTGTGCAAATTTAATTTAAGATCGGTTCCGTAGTTTTAGGAGTCAATCGCGGACAAACAACGTGACACGTCCCTAATTTATATATATTAAGATATATCTATGGTAAGTTTTATCACTCTTGACACCTTTGGATTGTAGGCCCAACTAAACTGAAAAGGTTTCGGATACATAGACACCTAAACTTAAAAAAAGATGGATGATGAAGTCGGATTTCGTGTAGGTATAACAAAGCAAAAAACAACAAATTGTTCAAAAAGAGCTACCATAATGTTTATCAATCGCGACATTTCTTTATTAGGTAAACCTGGAACTTTCTCGCAAATCCCGATTTCTAAACAATTTTCAGGAATTGTCAATTGAAATTTATTTTCTAGCTCTATTTCATAAAGGACGGATGAATCTGCAATAGAATTATTTTTATGTTATATAAAATAGTTGCAGTAAACAATAAAATTAAGACATTTAGTTCAAGTAAAACCTAAGAATTATTATGGTAAGAGAACATCTAAGTATGTGATACCTCATGTTTTTAACAAAATAGATTTTTTAAGAGGAGATGCTAAAATTAGTAAAGGATCTCTAAAAGCTAAATTAGAAAAAGTATATATTGGAAAATTATTAAATAGAGTAAGTGTAATAAAATAAGTAAAAAGAGCGCCTCTCGCCATCAAACGTAAAAGTTTGGCGAGTTTAGTTAAATGAGAAAACTATGTTATACATTTCTTGCAAAATAAAAATAAAAAAAAATAAAAAAAATTGCATAGAACGATAAGTACCTACCTGTATAGGACCATGGTTCGATTTTAGTTATATTTTTTATTGTACAGCTTTCAATGTGTTGAAGTACCTATAAAATAATTTTGAAAACAAAATATTACTTATTAACAATTAAAACTCTAATTTTATTAATAAAATGTTGTTAGTTGTGCTTAATGTTTTATAATCTTAAAATAACCATAACAGTTTTAGCACGTCGATGAATTATATTAAAAAAAATGCTAAATACATGCGTAACTTTTATCTTTATCTAAATAGAAGAACTTACCGAAAAAATAAATAACAAATTTACAAAATATACGTTACACATATTCGAAAAGTGTTTTTAAAGCTTATTAGTGAATGTTGAAACTATGATAAGGTACAACTATTGTCCACTTGTTTTAGTTAATTATAATTAACACATTATTTATGTACGTAATGTGATAAAAATAGAGTTGCTTGGGGAAATATTAAATTATTAAATTTCTACTATATTAATTCAATTTCAATAACGTCCAAAAATGAATTTAGAGTATTGATGAGCTCACAATTATCTATATCTATACTCTATACTAATATATAAAGCTGAAGAGTTTGTATGTTTGTTTGTTTGTTTGAACGCGCTTATCTCAAGATCTACTGGTTCGAATTGAAAAATTCTTTTTTTATTGAATTGAACATTTATCGAGGAAGGCTTTAGGCTACATAACATCACGCTGCGACTAATAGGAGCGAAGATATAATGGGAAATATGGAAAAAACGGGGAAAATTATTCGTCTTTGAGGGCTTCCTTTGCGTGCGCTGCGAAAACGGTTCAAGATACAAAAATAATATGTATCAAAGAATTATTCCTCTTTAAATTATCTAAAAAAAGTTTCGCGACCGTATATGACTATCTTCTAAGATTGACTCACTGTAACATAATAATAGAAATATATCGGGGACGGGGACGAAGTCGCGAGCTACAACTAGTATTTAATATTAGAGGTATGGTATTAAAAGTTAGGGTTACAGAACAATTGATTTTTAATAAAAACAATGGACATATTCCAATTAGCAAATCATAAACGTATTGCAATATATATTTGTATTATTCATTTTATAGGTGCCAGGAATTATTGTCCATATCTACGTACGAAAAATCATATTATTTTTTTTTTGCCGTTCAAAACCTTTATAATGTTATATAAGACATATTTTACAAAATGTGAACTAAAAATGTGCAGGTTGGCAAATATGTGTAGATAAGGTAAATATTCATATCATAAGTTTAAAAATGCTATTATGTTTTAATTTTATTACTAACAAGTTTTTTTTTATTTTCTGTCAGGAAATGCTCACGTTTGCCTACAATCCCGGTGGTGACGTACCTATAGTAGGTTATGTCGGACTCAAATCGACTAAAACCCCACGGTGTTCCACTGTTCCGTGTAGATGGAGTCAGGGGTGCTCTGGCGGACCCTTCCGCAGCATTACCCACTAGATTTTTTTTTCCGTGGGGAAATGCTCACGCATGCCTACGATCCTGGGGGTGAGAAAATAGGTTATGTCGGACTCAAACCGACTAAAACCCCACGGTGTTCCACTGTTCCGTGTAGATGGAGTCACGGGTGCTCTGGCGGACCCTTTCGCAGCATTACCTACTAGATTTTTTTTCCGTGGGGAAATGCTCACGCATGCCTACGATCCTGGGGGTGAGAAATTAGGTTATGTCGGACTCAAACCGACTAAAACCCCACGTTGTTCCACTGTTCCGCGCGTGACGGGGTCACAGGTGCTCTGGCGGACTCTTCCGCAGCCCCGTCAGCGGGTGCCCGTGACCGGGCCGCCTCAGTGATGGTGTGCTGACACCTTCAGCCGGTTGTTGTCACTGCTCTTACGGCAGGTTATGATCGGAACGATGGGCATGCCCCCGCTCCATCGCTCGGCGATATTACCTACTAGTTGGCCCAACACGTCTTCGTTATACCTATCGTATACATACGATTTTTGTTTCTGCCGTTATGTACTTATCAACACATTTGGCTATTAATTTTTCACGGCTTAAAAAATAAGTATAGTATCAAAATTATTTTATATAATGAAATACCGTTATGTAATAACATACCGGTAATATAAATTATATTTGTTTTCATCAGAAAAAAATCCACAATGCACATTGAAAAAATTTACAACCAATATTTTACATTATTGAAATTGTACTATATTTATATAAAACACACCATTTTATATGGATATATATTCTCCGTATTATCCATATATATGGTATATGGATAATACGGAGACTACATGTCTATAAATAAATAGATAAAATTATAATTTTTCAATTTCTCAATATATTACATATACATTATATTAATATTGACCCACGGACAGGCTGTGCCTAGTGTGGGGTCCAATGTCTATTTATTGCCTGTTTATCTATATTTTTTGTGTAACTAATAAAACATTTTTTTATGTAATGATTTACGGTTATAAATGGCATGCCTACTAACAAATATAGGCACTTGCCACTATCATTATCGTTAGTGTGAAATTTATAAATTAATTCCTAATACATTAATTTGGTACTTACTTAATGTATTTCTTTGTACTTAGTATTATTTAAAATACATAATAATAAAGACGGTTCCGAACAATGAAACGACACATTAAAATTTGACCACATTTGAACACTTAATCCATTCTATTTTGTTTTTGTATTTAAACTCAGGCATTAAAAAAATATGTAGGTATGTTATATTTTTCAAATCATGTTAAACATTGTTAAGGTTCAACGGTGATATATGAATCTAATGACAAAATTTTATTAAGATGGTGTATTTATAGTATGACAAATAATGTAAGGTAACTAAGGCTTGATTAGTTTTTGCACATTGCTAGTAAACTTATTCAGGCGTAGATAATTATTTTCACCTGAAAACAACAAAGCAAAAGAGTTTTTGGCGGTTTGGGTACATACATACTATGTATAAGCAGTTGCAGCCAAATGAGTTCAAACGACATGCTATGTGTCAGACAATGACAGGCTAAATGTTTTAAGCGACTTTACACTCTTTTATTGGTGGAAGCCGAAATGTTTTAAGGTAACTCTCACGAAAAATTGGCTATAGGGAAAAAGTTTTAACCACCGATCAAATTTAAATCTAAGCAAAGAAAAATGGCTTAAGTGTTATCGCTGAATTTTTTTATGTAATTTATAGGAGTCGATAAAAAATAGTTAAAAATTATGTCGGATCATACACTGTGTCTAAGAATTATGCCCTGAAATAGCTTTGTTTTAAGCGCCACAAAAGTGCTCGGATTTTCATGAATTCCGGCTTAAACGAAGCGGAAAAAACTCAATATCGCCAAAAATGTCGCTTAAAACAAATAGCCTTTCACCCCTTGATATGTTTTAATAAAATTAACATTTGTTTGATATTTCTTTTTTATCGCGGACTACTGGAAATCGCCCACATTCCTCCATGTAAAGTAGTAGCAAAGCTAATGGCAAAAGGTATTTGTGACAAAAAGGAATAAAGGATGGACGTGGGGGGACAAATTGGCCACCGATGCTCTGAATTACCAAACGAAACGTAATTACCTCTCTAATGAGATGATATTAGCATTAGACTAACAGCATGGCTGGCATATTAAATTAAAAAATTGGGTATGTAAATTTCAAGTTAGGATATTTTTACCTTGAATTCTAACTTTGTAAAAATTGATTTGAAATAAACATCACGTCTTTAGTATTAAAAGAAAAGTCTTGACCAGCAGTAAATTACAAATTAAGCAAATGAATTGTTTAATTAAAGAAAAAATATAACTTATAAACAAACTTTATTTGGTATTTATGTTTAAAATAGGCCTAGTTTTATACAACTCTTGCAACACAGGAACAGCAACTGGGAACTTGGAAAGGTCTCTCAATCACTTCGTTTTTTTCATTTAACGCTATCATGTTACGTAACACGTATTTTTGTATACATCTAGCTTCGTAACCTTTTTGGAAATAAGCTATAGAAGAGCAAGACGCGCTTTCTCCGCCCCTGAAAAGGTGACAAAAAAAATTTAATGGAATAATATATATGTATAAAATAACGTATAATCACTTATAAACTAAGTTAGACGTTCAATATTTTATTTCATTTTAGTCGCGCCCCGCGGTTTTACGCGAATTTATGTATTTATTATACACATAAACCTTCCTCTTGCATCACTCTATCTAATAAAAAGACTAAAGATTTAAGCATACATAGGTATAAACAGAAAAAAAACAACTTTGTTTTTAATCTATTTAATGATATAGTAAACAACAAGTGGTTTAAAGGCCCAAAACCGATTTTGAGAAATATAATACCATCTCATATAATTTTTGAACTTTCTATAGATTACGATATTGGGGCGTTTATTATCAGTTTTTTAAATAAGCCTAAAAAAATTAAGTACTAGAGATGATGAGGCGGAACACTTAATATTAGGCCTTTAGAACAGAAATTTAAATAAAATATACACCTGCAGATTTCAACGCGGAATGTTTGTCGAGGCTTCTGTTTTTCGTTCACTATTATAAACCAGTCTTTATTGACGTCTTGTGCAACTTTCGGTACGAATATCTGAAAGTAGAGATATATGTATGTTAATAAGTTAGACATTTTTTTTCTGTGGGAAATTTAATACTTACAGACTTACAGCACTATGTAATTAAGTTAAGTTTCAGTGTAAATATCTGCAACCAACATTACATTTTTGTAGTTGATGTTGGAGATGACGAAAGAAAAGTGCACTAATATATGTATCGAGTTAAATTTATGTTAACGTTAACTTCAACTTCAAGGTAAGGTTACTTTTTAATATGTGAAATGTTTTTACAATTTTATTATTTAACAAAATAAGTTTACCCTCTCTGTAGATGAGCACAGGTCGATCGTTTCGTCTTCAGGACCAATTCGTTCGGCGATTTGAGGCGGCTCTAGCACGTCACGGTTAAATTTTGTCTTGTTTTCCTTTTCTATCTGAAAGTTTTTTATTTTTGAATATAGAATCAACATATAAACCCTTAAAATAGTATAAAAATAATGTTAGTCATAAAAAGAGAAAGTAGTAGTCTTGTGGATGTCTGCCCTCGCATGGAGTACTGTCCCGAATTTTCTCTACAAGTAAGTAAGTAAGTAGCAAGTAAATCGAGAAATTAAATAAGAATAAAACAAAAATTGCCTTATCAAAATTCGAGTCGAGAATTTCACAAGTCAAGCAAAACCCCTGAGCTGAAGAAGTAATCTTAATTCAGTTATATGATACCTATTAATAAATTACCTCTTGTATAATGTTAGAGACAATATCTTCAGGATAATTTGGTAGATCTTCACAAATTCCTAGTCGCTTACACTCCTCGGGAATTTGTGACAAGATGTCTGTACCGGACCGCGACGTGAGATCGGGGAACACTATACCACTCTCCATTACTGAAATTAAGCACGTAATAAAATTATAAAATTGTCGTTTAAAATCTTAAATTAATATATGCTATAAATTTAATGTTTAATCTACCAAATAAGTATTATAAGTTATTTTTGTGGTACTATTTTTATTTAATTTAATGCTCTCTTTTTTCTGGAAAAAATTCGTATGTTGTCAGTCCACGATAGTTAACAATATTGAAAAAAAAAATAAAAACATCATATTGTTTCAATTACGAACCTCTTCTATTGATAAAAGGCTTCACAAATCTATTCAGGATTTTGTACGAACCATTCGATTGGTAGTACGGTGCTCTGCCGCTTCGCCACTCGTTCTCTTCGTAGGCGTTGAGAGTTCTTATCTGTAACTATTCATTATGTTCTTGATTACCTTTATTCTATAAGCTGAAGCTCTACTCCAAATTTCACGGTCGTCGAAATCGAGAGATTTTGATTTCGGTTATCGATGTACGAAACTTAGGCTACTCTAGTAAGGAATCTGATTGAACATCAGTACATCCATTTTTACTTGTGACATAAGCAAAATCTTTAATTTTATTAGAAGTAGCTCAATAACGATCAAAGGTATGCAAAATCGATGTCGATTGTGTTCGGAGTAGAGTTACTGGATCCTATCGAAATTAGCATTATATGTATTTTGTACCTACTTAAAGTGTTTGAAGATGGAGATGCACTATATATGAAAAAATATGACTACACTACAATTAAACGACAAATAATATTATGTTCGTTAGTTATGATTTATTTCAAAGCATTTTAATATCATTTGTTTTGATTTTTTAACCGACTTCAAAATTATGAAATAAATATTCAATCATTTCTATATACTAAATGAAAATACCTATTAATTTGTGCGAAGCAAATTTATTTTTTGCTTTTTAGTTTAAAGTCGGGTTTTGTTGTATACTATAACTTGAATTAAATTCGTGTAAACTTATTGCATAGTAATAAATAATTATAACCATATGATTTAATTATTTATCATAAATATTAAAGAGATTAATTATAAGTTTTATTTCAATACGATTGTGGATTTTCCTCATTTCATACTTAGTACAATTTATGCCTTGACCTTTATACTATGCATATATACTTGTTCACTATTTACACTGCGTTGCCAAACTTGTTAAGCTTACGAAAGTGGTTCAAATAACTTGTTGCTATGGTTTCAATTAAAAAAGTGTTCTATAAAAGGGTTACTTAGGGAATTAACGTCGAAAAGAGTATTAGTTATTATTTTAGTTGTGTCTTGTTATGAAGTCGTGCTTTATTTGTTACCTTAAAGCTTTATTTATTTAAAAATTCTTCATAGAATTATAATTTCTATAGCGTAGGTAATGTGTTTCTAAGACGTAATTGAGAAAAATACATTTGTTACAGTAACCGAATATAATTGAACGGTCACTACGGTTTAACAATAGTTGATAACGTGGTTTACAATAGCCATGCCTTGAATATCTTCATATCGCTTTATATTGGTAGTTTTTATTTTCAATATTTTTATCCAAATAAATTAAAAAATATATATTAGTATTTAATATATTTTTTTAAATTTATTCTGTGTAAAACTCTATACAAAGGTACAGCAGAGTCTTAAAACTCAAGGTAAAAAATGAATAGCAAAACGTTTAGCTTACTGATTACTATCAATCATCTATCATCTAATTAATGTCCATAGAGCTTACAAAAGTTTACTTATTTATAATTCGGTTTCCATTATTTCAGTATTTTCGACCCGAATAGATGTTATAGTTATAGTATATTGACAAACGCATATATTATGAGTACTTATATAACCGTATAATGTTAATGTTTCATTTTTGAGGTAAAATGAAAATCCATATAAAGCATTAGTCTCACTTGTTTCTGCTCACTTATAGAGGAATTTTGGCGTATACAAATTCGTTTATTAAATACAAAGTTGTATTCATTCGTGCATCGTACATAAGTATAAAACTATGAATATGTAACTATATGAAAAGAAAGTGAACGCAACTCTTACTTTTGATGGCCGCTCGCGATACACTTTCGGCGGTCAATGTTTACTGTGTCCATATATGTTATAGGTACTATATTTTATAGCAACAACCTTTTAAATATATTTAACAGCTTTCATAACTTACAATTGTCAAGAAATAATAAACATAAAGCTATAACTGTTATTTGCGATATGGATGTCCTTTTTTAATGGTGACAATAAGAAGAATATTACATTATATGGTTGCCTGTCCAAAAATCTTTGTTAAATAGCCAATTAATCAATAATCAAGTATCTCTATTGCTAGTGGTCTTTGTTTAACCCATTATATTGATAAGATTTTTAATTAACACTAGATAAATAATCACTTATGACATGAAGATAGGTATTGCATATTAAAAGGAAAATGCAATTCAGTTAATGCATGGTATTTAAAACCATATATCAAAAGCAATAATATATAGAATATGTATATACCGATGAATTAAGAAGAAGAATTAATTATTTAAAAATTGAAATACGTACCAGAAAAACAGCAAATAGGCAATATATCCACGCCATAACTTCGTATTCCAAATCAAATCATGATCCCACAAACTCATCGAAGCAATATATCCATGGTCACATACAAATATAACAAGAATTGAGAGTATTTGCTTTACACATTCACCTGTTAGTGCGTGCCAATGACGACTGGTTGGAACATGGAAGTATGATATGACTTGTGCTGTAGACGCTGAGGGAGTGACTAAACACTCGACATACAAACACTCCACGCGGAATCGACTCCGACCGATTACTCATTACTTATTAAAATAATTATACACTTAAACCTTTCGGCCGTCGCTGTCACAAGTCATTTATTTTTATACACTATGATTTCCAAATTATTTGAACACAATAAAACCTGAGAAAACGGATTTGATTCTTTTAGTCATGAGCTCTATAAAAATTGATTTACTTTTGAAAAACATTCTCAGTTTTCTTCAGAATTTATTAGAGCATTTGCTTTACGGATAAAGAATATGTAAGAAAATGCTGTCACAAACACATTTATAATCGATGAATTCTTTAACTGATTTACTGATGATAAATGTGGCTACTCCCTAAATCACTGGCTATTAGCACTAACCAGTCTATCGTGACCAGTGTTCGTATAATGTTTGTTTTGATGTCGCCTTACGTATTGTCAAGTTCAAAGAGCGTTTAGAATATCATTATTATTACATTCCCATCGCTATCAATCTTGAATTATTAGATAATTTAGGTTTCTAAGTTGGTACTGATATTTATCTTAATTACACTGTAATTAATAATTTAGTGAAACCAATTAAAATTGTATTTCAAATTAATGTGCTTAATCAATGCAAAATTTAGATAAGAAGGTACCTTTATTAAACCAGCACTTCGTAAATGATCAAGGATATTTTTGGAAGCAAGAGTTTTGTTTAATAATTGTATAGCTTTACATGACCTCGAAAAATACATTATTAATGTATTTTACATCAAAAGTAAATATTAAATTTAATCAATTTATTTGTACATCTTAATTTATAATTTATATTCTAGATGATTAGTTAATGACCGTTAGGTATGTAATAACTGACATCATCAAATAAATAAATGACATCAAATTAATTGTATCTATAAAATATACTTGCTAGGTAAGGAATGGAAGTTGTTAAATTTCTCATTTAATAATAAGTTTAGGCTACTATTAAGATTTGGTTAAATTATGTTGTATAATGATTATTCTGTCATTACATTTCATGTATTTGTGTGTTAAACCTACAGTTTATTGAAATAAGCACATCCAATTCTGCTTTTTTGTGGGTAATTCAATTATTAAATTTTAAATTTCATCTTCATAATTGGGCCCTTCTATTTCTATCGCGGAAGAGTCTGCGAGAGTACAGACGACCTCTACCTGCTTTCGTAAGACGGTACACAGTGGAATTTTGGTCGTTAAGTACGACATAGCCCTTGGTCCTTTACCCGAGGTTCATTGGTATCCTATGAATATTTCCCTATTAAAAAGGAATCCTATTTCTAACCTTTAGTCGACTTAAAACTACTTTACCCTAGTTTTCCGAATTCCTTTAATAATTTCTGTTGAAACCAAGTTCCAAGTATAATAACCCGTTTTCTGACGAAGATACACACAACACAAAACTCAATTGTTTTCAATAAAATGTCGTCACCCATTACATAGACGTATAGAGAAAAATATATAATGATGCCACATTCGTTTTCAATTATTAAATATTTATATATTTTTTTATTTTAAATAGAAAATATTATCCCTAGACTGCAGGTTGACTATCACTTGCATACACTGATACGGAAATGAGATTTCCGATGACGCGCGTATCGAGTAATAAAATATATTTTTCTTTATAGTTCACAAGTAGCCATTGTTAGCATTCCTTATTAACGTACAATTACGGCTGTGATAAAAATAAATTACGGCTATGGACAAACAGCAAACATTACATTCTTCCAATAAGCGCTTATCCAGGCCATTTCCGTTTAAATATATTGAACTTTAAGTATTTCTTGGTAAAATAATATTGTTGCTAACATTGGAATTGACGCACTTTTATTTCTTGATATTGCAAAGACTTTTTGGAACATAAAAATGCTTTTTATTTACCGTATTTAGTAACAATTTTTAACACGTTGCTTACGAATTTTAAGATGTTTTTGAAAACTCAAAACCTGTATTTGTGTCTGTAGAGAAAGTTTGCGAAATCATTGAGTATCTTATTTATAGCATAAACCTGTTAGGCTTAGACCTCTCACTGGCTTTAGTTTACATTTTAACTATGTATGGTTTTAATGCATCGCAATTGCTTCTTACATAATGTATTCGATTTTACTAGAATATTGGCATCGCACAAAGTCTAAAAATAACCTAGTGGTATTTTAATATATGTATGGATGTTGAAACAACTATAAAATCTATAAATAAAATAAATAGGTATATATCTTCAGTGTATGGCAGCAATTCAAAAAATTCTATATTATGCTGTCTTAAAGGTTATTTTAAATAGATAAATTGTTTTGAAATCTATAATGTATCGTATTTTTTAATATTTCAGAGCTTGTATTACGAAACAAAAGAATCGTCTGAGAATAAGTATATGCAATTAGGATTTTACGCACATACATTCTGACTGTACTTACCAACTTCGATGGATTTCCCGCTAGTGCTGTGTGCCATGGATTTCCTTTAGCGATTATGCCACCTTTGTTGTTTAAAAATAGTTACTATTTAACACCAGGAACGTAACAGGCCTCGCCTCGGTAACAACCAAGTAAAAATACAATTAAAATATTGAAATTGTAAGCAGAGACATACGAGTATTTTTTTATTTTTATATACTTATAATTTATAAGGTAAACGTAAAAGCAAACGGGCCACCTGATGGTAAGCGGTCACCGTCGCCTATGGACACGGGCAACATCAGAGGAGTCACCAGTGCAACGTCGTTCCTAAAGGAGAAATTTTTTGACACCTTTCTTGAAGAAACCCATGTCAAAGCGCTCCGAAGCGCGCTGAATACCTCAGAAGGAAGCTCATTCCACAGTTTGCAGGTGCGCGGCAGAAACGACCGGGAAAAACGAATAAAGGTATAAAGTAGAAGTCAAACTTTTATAATTTATCTTTATTTGATCATCAAGTGTTAAAATAATATGGTAAGTACCATAAAAACACTTGGGGGTTCACCACTTAGGATAATTATAAAATTTTGCGATGTGCACATCTACCTCTTTTATAATATTATCACAAATGGGGTTACCACTTAGTAACTTTCATTGAAATTTTGGTAAAAAGTAATCTTAGAAGTTAAGGCGTTTTTAACGAAGTGACTGCAAGGTATTAGAGTAGACGGTATATATTTAAACTAAATAACTTTACACAGTGTCGAAATAAAAGGTTTACACACATAGACGGAGTGCAAAGTGATGTTATAACGCTACCGCTTTTTCCTCTTCAGCTTTATGATAAGCGGAACAACATTTATGCCTTTTTGTTTCTAATCTATCTATACATATAATAAAAATGTAACGAGTCGCTGTGTGTACATGGAAGATATATGAGAAAAAATATTATAGGAGAACTTTATTAACGCAATAGAACCCAAAACAATGATTTTTGAAATTTTTGTCTGTTTGTCTGTTTGTTTGTGCACGCTAATCTCAGAAACGGCTTATCCTATCTAGATGGGGTTTTCAATGATATATTGTGGTAAGCTTCACTTAACATTCATTGTTTAATTCATGTCAATCGGTTGATAAATAAAAAAGTTATGGCAATTTAAAGAATCACGTTGAACTCGCTGAACGTTTGTTGGCGCGGGTTAGGCATTCTAGTGTTTTTAGTCACTTTTCTACGCGGGCGAAGTCGCTGGCACAGCTAGTATAAAATATTATGTCATGTATCTCTCTCCTTCTCATTGTCCAAGTCTAGCCGGAATGATTCTTGCAATCTTCATCAGTAGAATATGTAGGTAGATAGTGTGCTTCATACATTATCAGTAACAATGTTAAACAAAGAATGCAATTCTGTTTAATGATATTTATTATATTATTTGATAAAAATACAAGAAGTGATGTTGACTATACGAGAATAGTGATGTCCGAATACTGAAACGTAAATCATTATATGTCAGTTATTATGTAAGATTTAAAAGAATTTAGTTTAACAGTTTGCAATACAAATCTGTCGGAACAAAAGGCCTTGAGACGTACTTAAATTTGAATTACATTTCAGTATTTGGTTGGGAGATTCCCAAACGATTCCGATCTATTAAAAGGGAAATTTTTGAAACGGCACGAGCATGATGTAGGCAGATCGATTTCAATAAGTTCAGTATCATTGCCTTCTTTGCCAACCAGCAACTGCCATGAAGTATATTTCTGTTCGCAAACCGTACGGTAATCCAACCTACCACAGTTTTCGCCCAAACATGACGCACCAGGGTTTCTGAAAACATATTACAAAATATAAGTGTTAATTTACGAATTAATTTGCGAATCAAATCCACGTATATCTTTAAGGCACTTTTGCTTAAACGGGTAACCTGACTTGAAAAACATGCACACTCATTTTACACCTGTAAAGGCGTACAAGTACTAAATAAGGTGGACTGCACTAAGACCAAGGAGGCTCATTCATGTTTAAGAATAAATACACTGCATAAATATAAATATATACTAACGTGCATATCTCTAAGCGAACTCTTTGTATGTAACCATGCTCAGGAGATTGTACAACATCCCTCCACAGATCTTGTTTTTGACGAACTTGGTACAGTAACTTGAACTGAAAGTAACAGAACAATTTATCTTGACGTTTCTTTAAAAAAAAACACAACATAATTTAATATTCTCCGTCTTTTGTTGTTGTTTTATCAATTATTATATGTATGTTAGTACCTATGTATCGAAAGAAAAAAGGCTATACGAGACCTTGTTATACTCGTACATTCCGCGTAACGCTTTGATAGTCGTCGTAGTTGTTTATTACAAGGGAGATTTTGATGTAAATACTACATTTTCATATATAAAAGCAAATATCACAAGAGCAGAGGGAGGTCAGATTTTTAAATCTGCACATTTGTTTTATGTTTATCATTATCATCAAGTCAGCCCATGGCTGTCTACTGTTGAACATAGGCAAGGTGTACCGAATTCTACAATGTTGTAAATTTGAAATAGATTACTTACAGTCACTTGGCTTTCACAAACATCCACTGTATCTGTATCTCCTGAGTGGCTTTCAAAAGTAACGCCTAACACAGGCATTGGTTGCGATAAGAATTTCTGTAAAACCAAAGTTTTATATTCAAACAAGTTTCTTCAAACGACAACAGTATTCTTACTAAAGAATAGGTAAATTATAAATAAACTAAAAATAGACTTACGTTATTCCTTAATATTTGGTTAAAGTGGTCTTGTGGATATAATGTCGGCTTTACGTCACAGTACGTTACATTCCTGCACTCTTCGTGTACGTTCTCTAGGTTTTCGCTAAGGTCATTATTAGTGCTAAGTTTACCTGGAATATAAAAATTCTATCTGTCAATAAAGGCCTATTGTCAATAAAGGAGGAACGGCAATCCCTTCCTTGATTTAAAAGTATTACTTTGTCCACTTGTCACGACTCTTAATTATAAAATCGCTTAGTCCTGTGGTACCTAATGTAATTTTGTGCGTGTTAATCAACTTGTATTGTTCACTTTACGTGTCCATAAAAAATCTTTTCTTGACTCATTTACGTTTCTACAGGTTCCAGTCCATTTGTGTCTTAATATGTATAATAGTTGGTAAAAAAGTTAAGTATTTTAATAGATACATTTTCTTATTAGTCTCTGACTTTAAGTTTCGAAGTATACCATAATAAGGGACCTTTTAATTTGAATATTTTTTTACAACTCACTTGTATCTGGATCACTTATAGTTGCACTGTGCGTAGAATAGATAACATACGCGACCTGTGAAAGTGATAAAATTTTGTTGTGCTAATTTTTCATAATAATTATATCTTCCAATACAATTCAGTCCATCTACCAATTAAGTAAACAACTTGACTTGAAATATACCAAATAAGTATACAACTTCTTCAATATTACTAGCGTAATTATAACTAATATGTTAATGTTCAGATCAACTTGGTATATTTTTTTATTTATAAGAAAAGGAAGGATTTTTTTTAAATGTTTACGGAATACATGAACAGCAATATAAACTTCAAAGTGTAACTACTTACAAGTAAAACTCTTAGTAAAAGTTGCATTGTCTTGTTATCACACAAACTTTAATAAGCAATATTTAATATTGTCATATAAAAACTGCCTTTTCAACGGATATCGAAAAACGGAATGAGCTAATATAGCTCGGCAAAATGATTTTTATGCTCGGGATTAACAATCAATATCCCTATAGCAAACCGCAAATAATAAAGTTCGACTCCTAAATATGGACATGAATTTTGTTATAAAAGGTTATCTATAAGGCTAGGCGCACACTAGGAGTTTTTCGCCGCGCGGCAAAAAACTGCAGCGGCATAATGTCGCACTGTAATATTGAACCAATAGCGGCGGTTCGCCGTTTGGTACCGTATTTACAGTTGCCGCGCGGGGAAAATCTCATAGTGCGCGCCTGGCCTAAAATATGTATTTTACTTTACTTACTTTATTTTACTTACAAGAATTTTGAAATTTTTGAATAGGGCTTTAAGTTTTTATTTTATAGGTACATATTTATTTAGTATTTTTAGGTTAGGTAGGTAACATTTAATTAAACTTGACAAAAGAAATTGATTGAAATAAGTTTTTAATGCCCAATGTTTTGTATACGAAAATTAAATTGATTCAAATAATAAAAAATCAGTTAGCTCTTCTATATAAAGGTGATTTTGAACCACACATAATCCATAACCACGATAAATCTATGGCAAAAACAATAAAATACCTAAATTGTACCTACGTTACTCTCGAATAAGGATAAAATGTGGTGCGCGCTTAGCGTTATCCTTATGTTGTGAAAATAGTTTTGAACTTACTATGCCAGAATGTTCTTTAACTTAATGTTTCAAATTGAATTTTAAGCAATATAAATTCGAAGATTCGGAGCTAAAGTTCAAATGGATGCACTACATATAGCTTTAGCCAAGACAGACATTACCCTAAAATAAATAATCTTATGTTCTGGTTCTAAATTTCAGGACTGACCATTGAACTTGGCACCCGTTTAGACCTCACTTCTTTTGTCGTTGAAGTTAACAACCAAGGCATTTATCATAATTTTGAACTTGGCTCTCATTTCACATTTATGTTTTTGATTGGATAATTATATCATTACAAAAATTATGCGTGTTAAACAACAAAGCTAAATTTCGTATTACTGCATTATAATTATTCTATAATAATTAACTATTATAATATATAAAAATAAGTTTGCATGAAATGAAAATTATTATATTTTTTTTAACATGCCATTTGCCAAAACCATTGCCTAATGTATCATTATTTTTACGCACATTTACGTAAATTTAACTGATATGATGGTTTAAATACATGGGTATAATTATTATAACGGTATAACTTATACTTACTAAACTTTATGGACCAAATTTTCCCGTTGTGATATCGTGAATCGCATGTAACAACAATGAGGATATACTCGTAAATTGGAAAATTCAGTTTTAATTCAACAAAAAGTGTTGGTAATAGTTGGTTTCAGATTTTGCTTATGAAGCTTTCTTACTTTATTCGTGAAAAATAATGATGTCTGTGTTTTTTGTTTCCAATTTGCTTCCTTGACTGACAGCCATACCTGTATTGCTTTAGGGAGTGGGAATCCATGATCATTTAGGGATAAATCAGGAACATTGTATATGTTATACATTGTATGACATTTAATCAAATGTAAAATAAAATTCAAAACAAGTAATTCCTAAAGCTATAATAAAATGTCACTTAAAAAACCTTATTAAAGTAGATGAGATTCTTGGCATTATTATAGTCCTTAACACAAACTTTAAATATGCCTTCTGATACACTGCGGATTCGATTACGACCAGTTAGCTAAAATTATATGCTTTTCATGTGATTGTAGTATTTAAAGAATAGTTTCAGAAATAAGACTACTTAAACAAATGAATAATCACATAAGCTCCTACCTTATATGAGTTTCAATAACAATTGATGATTTTATTACATTAATTATTAAAAACCCAACAAACGTTATACAAATTACGTAATAATTTTTCGTTTTTATATAATCTGAAGTGGGATTCACAGTGACTCATCACTCTAAACACAAGTCATATACAATCATTAATACAATCACGTAAAATTATAGTACTTTATGGTTCTATGAAGATTATAATATATTACTGATTGAACGAATAGATAGGGGTATAATTACATCACAAATCTTCAAATGCATCCATCGATTTATTTAACCTTTAATTGTGTTATATTGTTTCATTTATTTTTTTGTCATTTTATTTGCAGAGGTTCTTTTTGAGTGGTTAGATATTATTTACAATATTTTATACAACTTATCAGTTATAAACCAAAATGGGTTTAAAAATGATAGATAAAACCTAATAAAAACATTCAGGTGCTTAAAGAAAATGTATAAATAAAATTAAATAAATATGAATGAAACGTATGGAAAAAAATCTTCACCATAAAATATATATTTTCATTCTTAATAGCAAAACCATTCAGTCACAAAATATCAATCTAGCAGACACAACACACTAGGAAAAATTATCAAAGGATGTTAATATTAAAAACATTTATATGAATTGGTTCAGCTAGAGCTCAGAGAGCTCAAAATACCTACTTAAGTTACATAACTTTAAAACATTAAGGCAATACATCTTAACATTTGTCTGATACAAACTTTAGTAGGTAAAATAAACATAAACAATAATTCATTACATTTAAAAAGCAGCCGTTTTGAATATTTAATTAAACATGGCAAGAATTTTGATAACTGTTTAACAACATTTTTCTTCACCCTTAACAAGTATCACTAAAATTCGAAGAACTACGTTTGAAAGTTAAGGAGTATTAATTTAACCTCCAATTGACTTTTCGATTGGTACCTTAACATTCGCAAAATCTTTAATTTTGAAAATACCATTATATACTTATGGTATAGGTACATGTTTCGAGAATAGCTAAATCAAGTAAATATCTGGCATGGAACCGGGTCAAACGGACTTATATTTGCACAAGCAACACACGGGGAGGTCGGTCTCAATAACTTCTGTTTCGTTGTTTTCTTTAGCCACCAAAACCTTCCATGTACTAAATTTTTGTTCGCAGAAGGTTATGTAGTCTTGGTTCCCGGCTAATAATACATCGAAACATGATGCACGAGGGTTTCTGAAATCAGAGGATTGTTATTTTAATAAAAAAAGTAGAGTTGTATGATATTGCAGTCACTAATGCAAACTAATGATATAAACTAATAATAAGTCGAAATTATTTACTTATACATTTATTTTATAATTTTAAATTGTAAAGAATAAAGATTTGAGAATGTTGTCTTGAGACGTTAGTTCCATAGTAACCATACTAGAGAGATCAATTATCATCAGCCTCAATCAAGAAGTACAATCATGGGTATGTATTGAGACTTGTGTGGTGGTTGTTGACTTCAAAGGATATAAAATAACTATTAAATCATTTCTATATACCTACTAAATGAAAATGCGTATTACTTTATGTGAAGAATTTTTTTTTGCTGTTTAGTTTGAAGTCGGTTTATTTTTTGTTAAAAATTATTTTATTATATGTAAATATGTAGATGAATACTCACTTGCATGTCTCCAATCGGACGCGTTGTAAGTAGTCATGGTCGGGCGCCTGAACTACTTCTCGCCACACATCATTACGCTTCTGACGGACATGGTACAGGGGCTTGAACTGTAAATATAATATTAGATCAGTTTTGACTCATTTTATTTAAGACTAAAAATTATAAAGAAAATAATTTAATATATTTACATTTTTTTATATTTTTATTTTTAGGACATTTATACATAGCGCCATCTAGTTCCAAGCTAAGCAGAAGCTTGTGTTATGGCAACTAGATAACGGAATAAATTACATATACATTACTTTTGTTTTGTAAATACATACATACAATACATAGCAACACCCAGACCCCAGAAAAATACTATAATTTATAATAATATAAATAATATTCTTTGTATAAATTAAATAAGTATTACTAAAATTAAAACTTTTGTGCATTTATATAATTTTATTTATCAAAGGGAGGGTTGCAGGCCTACGACACAAGCTAACTTAGTGTAGGTCTGCAGATTCAAGCTTTGATCGAATTGTAACTCGTACTCTATTGGTATTGTTATTTTTAGTAAAACAAAAATGTAATGAAAAATTATTCTGAACTATACATAAATTATTATTATTAATGACTCATTTCATTCAGGCATAACGAAACAGTTCTCTAAACTACTCTTTTCTCTTTATATCTATTTCGTTCAACTCTTTGCTATTATTTAATCAGCTATTAGTATCAGAAATATCGAT
>JADANM010002527.1:3966554-3983769 GCA_026213755.1 Eurema hecabe
TATATGACTGACCGTTATTGTCAGATAGACGGAATAAAATGTATGATTTGTATCTTTCCTTATAATTTCTACTTTCTATGAGCTAGAAAACAGTAATTAGAATAATCTCATACACTAAGAAAATTATAGATCGTGCGTTTGTTTATGCTTTGTTTTATATTATTATTCATAATATATATAACGCCCATACATTAATAATTATTTATAATATCACTAGTATGCACTATGCACATTTTATTGTAACCTTGAAATAAGATTTACGGTTTTTTAAATAAGAACCTAAAATTAAATATTGCCAACATTATGTGCTTATAAGTTTACAAATATTCCTCACTGGACTGGAACTTATATACTCTATACAATACTATAGTTCACCTCATTTTTATTTCACTGAAATATCTTGCGACACAACATCGTGGAACTATGCATTCGAAATTTTCCTATAATTTTCGTGTTTCAACACGACATGTGATGTGAGAAAAATTACACAGCCTCTGACATCGGCTTCCAAACCCGGAGAGGACAAAGGACATTTGACTACGGTTTGTCATAATATCCGTTCTCATTATTATCTTGTAAGTTTGTAACACACTGTGTGCATTCAAAGAAATAATTTAGCGTGGGTATTACTTATGCAAGATCACGGCGACCATATAAACATACCTGAGATTACGATCCCGTAGTAATTTTAATACTTTGTTGCGCATTATGAATATATTAGATTTAATTCTTCTTCTCATACAGGTATAGCTATAGTGTTTTATATATGTAACATGTTTGCATCATGTTGTACGTTGCACTATGATGAACACGACCGTTCTCTTTCTATTCCATTTCAAAGGCTACGAAATCGAAGTGTTTGGATCGTTAAGATGTAGGTAAATAATTAATAGTTAATCTTAATAACTTTTTAGTTCTTGTCTCAAGAAATTAATGCCAAATTCGAACGGTTAATTTAAAAGAGATTTTTTTTCTGTAACATATAAAGTATATAATAACCTCAAAATGAAACAATTAAGTTTACAATTTTTTCACACTTAAAACCTTACACATGACCAAAAAAATAGTTCTTAATCTAAATAAATTCCAAAGCTGCTTAGAGAGGTATTTTTATAATGTTTGGAAAAATATATTTGGGTATACCTACGAGTATTTTTTAATGTTCTGCTAATGTAACAATGTGTGATATGATATTAAACTAAAAGAGAACGTAAAACTGATGTGTGGAGTGGTACATTGCAGCCACCCCGGTGTACGGCCCGCCGGCCGCGCACGTGGAGTACGGCGCGCCCACCGCGTACGGCGCGCCCACAGCGCCCGCGCACTACGTGCAGCCCGCGCCCACGGGCTTCGCGGCGCACAAGTACCCCTCGCAACTAGACGGTAATATACCTACTGTTTACATTGCTTAGATGTGTGTGTTACGATGTGACATCTTCATCATCATCATCATTAATTACATCATTACATATTTAAATTATTAAAACTACTCAAACGATTTTCATGTGGTTCTAGACAGAGTGATTCAATAGGACAGTTTATATGTATAATAATGCGAGCGAAGAGGCTGGCCGCTAGTAAGACATAAATAGAACCAACGTCTTTAATCTAAGTTGTTAAAATGAATGACATATATATTTATATAATTATATTAAATAGTAAGTAAACGTCGTAATTACAAGAATTTTATTGCATTGTTTAAAAATGTACTGAATTCTTTCTGCAGTTCGTAGTTTCTTTAGCGAATTTCTATTTCTATTGGAATAACTGTAAAGTATTTTCTTATATTAAATTCAATTAAATAAAAAAAAAAGAATTGCTTAATTCTGGCAAGTATTAAATATAAATTATTGTATGCAATATAAAATGCATGTACAAACAATTAAAAATTTAGGTACATAACTCCAATTATAAAAACGCATGTCGTAACAAGATTTTATGAAATCAGGAACTCAATTTAAGACACACGCATAAAAATTAACATCAGTAATTAATTAAAAGTTTAGTGGGACACACATTCAGGGTAAAGGTCGGTTTGCCGGAACTAAAAGTATAAAAAATTATGCAACATTCCGACCATCTCGTACTTACACAACGCATTGCAACATTGCAAATAAAACAACTTATTAACCTTTTGTGTCTTAAAACTTATGTTTGAGCATAAAATACATCTAAATGAACGGTGATGTAATAATAATCTGGATAGTGGGGCAAGTCTGTAAAGCACCCTTTAGGTCATTTGAAAGGTGTTATGTAAGTTTATTTATGTAATAAAATACAACCCAGTTTCAATAAGGAGTAATATATCAGACTATTCATACTATTTCCTGAAGTCTAGTATTGAACAAAACATTTTATTAGGTATTAACTTTTTTTGTTATTACAAAAATTATTTATTATACACGTATAACACACATACATTTAATTCAAGACGTGGAAAGTAATAATTAATTTGTTTTTCAGAACTTATAGTAATGTCGTCAGTAGTAGACGATGTAATACCAAAACCGATGCCACAACCGTCCCCAGAATTATTATACCGATATTACGATTTATTACATTCGTTTTGGTAAGGTTTTGGAAAATAATCTGAGTCATTTTTCTAGCTAACCTGATCTGCTTAAGCATCATTTCTTTCCATACATTTATACTTAGACGTTTCATTACAACATCTCATGACTAGAATATTACAGACTTTGACTGGATGTTATTAGTTTCAATATTTATGACACAGTAAATTCACATCTATAGTAACTGACCATTAAATCGAATTTGAGAAAATTTCTAATAAACAAATCGTTACAATATACTTATGTAATATTTTAGACTGCATCCACATTATGAAAAAACATGAATATTATGATTTTATTAGAATATTAATGTTTGAAACGCAGTGTTATGTTCGACTGTGTTGTATCATCTTATAAATATTCAAAGGCTTGACCCGCGACTCGCGAGGCTGCCAAATTGTGACTTACATCATTTGCATAAGCGCTTGCTTTCACTTTAGCCGTAAACAATAGAACACTTTACAAATGTACGACTTGATGACGGTTGTCGCTTGCAATGATAACGTATACTTATAGGACTTTTAAATAATATTCATTTCGTATTGAAGACAAAATTAAATTAAACAAAAAAAATTATACTTGATAATAGTATAAATCTGAAAATCAATGAAGACATATGGATGTGTACCAAATATCATAATATCCACAATTTCTACACTTTATGCTAAAACTACTGGCCTCGTTTATTGGAGTGATTCAATTGGGTTTATCCCGAACACATGGGAATTTTTATTTCCCGGTACTGCCAATGGCATGGAGACCACTGGGGCAACACCGTGAGGCACCGTTTATTTCTGATTCATAATAAAGTATACTA
Source organism: Eurema hecabe (assembly GCA_026213755.1). Classification (NCBI taxonomy): domain Eukaryota; kingdom Metazoa; phylum Arthropoda; class Insecta; order Lepidoptera; family Pieridae; genus Terias; species Terias hecabe. The sequence goes on from JADANM010002527.1 coordinate 3,969,942, forward strand.
TATTGCATTTTTCCACTCCTATAAAACCCACGAAACATTCTTTCAGTAACATTACTACAAACTCTTGTCGATATAAATTGTTTTTGAGATGGTTTAACTAATAAAAGAGTTGTAGGTATAGCAATATCATTTTAAAGTACTAATACAAAGGTTTGATGAAATTTATTTACAAACAATTTTTAAAACATCAACAGAGAATACAATAGTAAGATCGTGGTTACAGTACATTGGAGTTTCAGATTTCAGGAAATCTTTTGAACACGTTACGTAAATATGAAAATACAACGGCGTCTGCACATCGCTATTTAATAATTACTTAATGCACTTTTAATAGTTTAGGTAACATGTTTCCTGTGGTTTAGCGTGTCGAATATTCCAATTAAGTATGCTAATTTAATATTACTTTTCTTACTTTTTCGGTTTTTGTTAGAACTTAATATTAAAATGAAAAAAAATAGCCTGCTCTATATAGAGTAAATGAAGTGAGGAACTTAAAACATCTAAATATGAATCCATACTTCAGTAATTATATTAAAAGTACGTTGATATATAATCTGACATAATTCATGAAAATTATGAAGCTTTAAATTGGATACAAAATTAATGAGTAAAGAGTTTTTATAAGCGTTAATCTCGACGAACAAACATGAAAACTGAAATTTCACTTTTTTCATAATCTGATGAATATGAATATAATGTTACATGAATATATCCGAAAAATTTAAAAAATAAAATATTACGAGATTAAACTATTATATATTTGATTAAGAAAAGATGGAATAGAAAAAGTCTCTACATATCGAATTTACTTGAAATAATCTTTTCAATATAAAGAAGTTAACCATTAACGCCATACAATATTAATTGTGTAAATGCCCTCTTTTAAAGCTTCCTACTTTCTAAGTTCATTTCATATAAATAGGGTGTGTACTAATATAAATAGACTGCGTTTGTATTCCTTAGTGAAAGTGCATTATGTCATGCCTACATTCACAAAACTGAATAAGGTTCCTATATAAACATATTGCTATTATTGGTTTTGTAAATCATGACTGCCATATGATACAGGTTTTACTTGTAACTTTTACATATTATATTATGAACGAAAGAATATTACAAGATTAATTTATTCTTTCTATTAAGTAAGAACTACTAATTAATAAAGAGACTATCTACGTTTTGATGATTTGTGATCGCGTCTTATTTAATTTAAAATTATTATGTCAAATATATCATGTACGATGATAGCTTGAGAAGTATTGTGGCAATATATTTATGTATTTTTTGATTTCAATACAGAAATAATCACCACTAACGAATAAACTAAAATACTGTGCATTATTTAATTTAATAAACGTTTAATTACTAGCTATTTTCTCATCCAGTCCCTTTCACATAGGAAACAGTATGAATACCGTAAAAGGTATTGTAAATATATGATGCAGTATCTGCTAACTAAACCACGTAACAAAATGGTGACTGGTGACCCACGCGACAAACCACAACTGAAAGAGGATATCATTACACAATTCATCGCATCTTAGTGAGAATTGGAAAGGAAAATAACATTACAATTAAAATGACGAACGCTTCGTGAGCCTCATACGTAATTTAATATATAATACGTGATAACTTATATTAATAGAATGTGTTTGTTAATTCTTTAGTGATCCTTAAATATATCCTGAATAAGGAATTAACTTAGATAGTATTAAAGCATAATGATAGATGACAACATCTTGTTTAACACAAAACTAATCAGCTATATTAATAGGTAAGTTAAGTCATAGTTCGACGTAAAGTAGGCGACGCTTTCACAAATATTTCTAGCAACAAATTACGGTCGCTCGTTATTTAAAGTTATATTAAATTAAAATGTAATTTTACTTAATAAATTGATAGTTTCTTGCTTATCTGTAACGTTTCAAAATGAATTAGCTGTCCTCGTATGTTGCGAAGTAGGACATGATGTAAGCTTCGGATCCAATACTTAGGTATATTAAGTATTCATTGCATACATACTTTAAAAGCCAAATTTATTGTTTCAAAACATCCTGTTCGAACATGACGCTGCTTGGGTAAGAATTGGGTTTAAAAATTTTAATCATTGTTTTATATTCGATTGCCTTACTTTGTTGCTTTGTTTTATCAGTAAGTAATCTTTATAAATAAAAATGAATCACTAAGATGCATGGGCGATCGCACGCGCAATGCTTCTCAAGTGCTCCAATATTTTTCCTAGTGTATGTTTTTATCAACCATAATTTAAATAAAAAAAAAACAAAAATCGTTGCATAAATAACATGGAAAAAACCACAAAATATATTTTTACTCTTACATAAGTTGCTTTTTAAGAAGATTAAATGAGTTAAATAGAGAAATCTTAAGCTATCTTGCATTATGCATAATTTTTATGAGAGGTACGGATTTTTTCGTAAATGCGCTGAGTGAGTTGTATGCGTACGTCAATGACCTGCTTCCGCTGGCCAAACTTATTGAAACGTTACTTTGTATAATATGACACGGCCCACTGGCCGCAAGCATATTATTACTATCACCTACTTTTGTTAAGGACCACGCCGGTTACGTAAACGTATAGCGATGTTTTGTTTTAAATGAAATTGAGTAATTGCTCATAGATAGTCTTTAAGCAGCATTGTATAAACAATAAAGGTACCGACATTGCTACAATTGGCATGTTTATGTTGATGAGATGTTACAGTTGATATAATTGTAACAATTTGTAGACGTTGAAATTTAATTAGGATTTTAAGAGTATCAAAAGGATAATTATATAAAATGGATATTTATATGAGTGATTCATTAAGTCAATATATGCAATATCATGCATCATGCATTAATCATACATTTAACTTTAGAAAGGAGGAACACTTGACACTAATTATGTAACAGCAGACTGGTGACGCAACTTCTTACAAACTAATTTTTGAGACAGGACGCGGAAAACTGAACGGAGTGCACGCCGGTGTCGTAATACTGACCCCACTGGGCGACGCGCACGGTAGCGAGAGCCACTCTCACGGATACACGCCGCTGGAACCGCCCCAGTCCATACTGAACACAGTATACTCCGCCATTAAAGGCGCTTTCTCCTCGGCCGCTCCACATCCAGACACCTACACTCACCAAGAACCTCCTCCCCCACAACCTGCACCACCTTTCAAAACCTGGGGTGCCGTCGACTCTTACGGCGAACCCGCCATGGTAGAAAATTACCCAGAGTACGATCCGCGTTCTCCACACAGTTACATCCACGCCGATTCAAAGAAGTCCGTTATCCCCTCCATACATAGCCATCACGGCCTCACGCCGGAAAAGATCCAAAAAATAAATAAAAACCTGCAAAAAGTACAAGCTTATATGATGAATGAGAACCAAAGATCAGCCGAAGTGCTTCCCAAATTTAATAGTAATTACGTTGATATGTTAAGAAAAGGGCAGATTCCTTTCCTTCCAACTCCAGTTATAACTGATAATGAGATCGGCGTCCTCCCAGCCGAATTGCTCCCTGACGATGAACCTTTGACTCCTTCTACTTCAACGACTACCACGACGACACCTAAACCGAACCAAACTGACAGCAACGGCGCGAGACGGAAGAAGGACACCAAATTCATACTCCGAGGCAACAAGATCGTTCAAGTTTGACATATGACTGTTGACTGACTGAGGTATGTGTTGACGAGACGGTGACTGACTCTTCCTTGTGCCTTGTAAGTTCAAACACTCTTTAGCACAACATTGATACTATTACTCAAAGGAAATAATCCATACACATCGCACAGAGCGTTTTTAATCTATCTTATTTTTTTATCCCTATTTGTATACACTATATGTAAATCGACTATTTTCTTATAATAAGTAATCAAAGAACACAACAGAAAATACTTCTTTTTAATGTGAACCTAAAAATACGTTTCTTAAATGTCTTAATATTCCTATTTACCTAAGTACGTACAACTACTAAATAATTTTTATATATTTTCAGAAATACCTGAGTTTAATAACGTGCTGGGCGCAGAGCAGTTGCAGCATTATCAATTTTAGAAAAAAATATCACAACTTGTCGTAAACGAATAAGGTTCGAAAACATCGGAATGGATTATTTCATTTCTCTGTAGAATTGATATAAGCTTCTGAGCTAAAACATCTATTTGTACTACATAATAGTAAACGTTATTGCTGTAAAAAATAATAATTATCATATTATCAATATTAAGCTTCTAATATTTCTCTTTTATCTGAAAAGTGATATTTTAGATGTATAATATAAAAATAGAGCAACTGCCCACAAATATCGTATTGATAAGGAAGTTAGCCAAAAACATTGTAAATTATATTAAAAACAAAATAGATCGATTATATAAATTATAATTTATGAATATAGGTTAATTTGAGGTATTTATAAGTTTATTGTAAGGGGTGTGTTTAATTATTATTTATTGACTTAAAACATACTTGTCTCTACACTTACATACTGATTGTAAATTACGTATCTAAAACTACCTATTGTATGTGGAGTTATGAAAAACTTTGTAATTAATATTGACTATGTAAATAAATATAATTAGGCTTTGGCTATTGCTCTCGAGTTATCATTAATATTAATTGTAAATAAAGAAATTATTGACCTATACCGTGTTTTACTTCTACTTGGTACGTAACAGTACAAAAAATCTTATAGCTTTCACAAAACCTGTAAAAGCTTTAATTAAAAAATATTAAATATTTAAACGTATTTTTACTAAGATTGTGTAACTAGTGACTTTCTATTCTAAAAAAGGCTTGATGTCTTTATTTTATAATCATAATTAAGATTTTAGCAAGAAAGGACAAGGAAAATCAATTAATAATCGAAGTTAATGTTACTCTACTAATACCTCTATAATAATTCCTAAACCACGTACAATGCAAACGAGAAATAAAATCATTGTTATTAAGTATAGATTTATAGCTTCATTATTTTCGGATTTATTACTATTTGACAATTATCAAGTATGTTATGGATTCATTTATAACAATTTGAGAATCATGCTAATCTTATTTAGGCTCCACACTCTTAAAAGGTGTTTTAGCTTAGTTCATTAACAGAGCCATCTATACAACCGCTTTGTAACTGTAACTTGAATATGAAAGCGGCATGCAGCGCAGTTGCAAAACATGTTACTCATACGAATACTAGATGACATTATCAGGAGTAACGAGAACCATTGGATTTAAACTTTTGAGTTTTTCAATCTTGAAAACAATATAGGTACCTCATTATAAGATCTTTCTTATCTGCTTTATTACTATGTACCTATTAAAATACACACTGTTTCGCTATATATATGTCTATGTGCATGTATATTTGCTGAGATCTTTAAAATTATTTAGATATTGATTTTCTTTATAGATCTAACCACGTAATGCGGTTTTGCTCGCATTCATGCATATATTATACGCATAAATCTCCCTCTTAAATCACTCTATCTAATAAAATAAATCGCAAGAAAATCAGTTGCGTAGCTTTAAAGTTTGAATAATACGTAAAAGCATAATTTCAAAATAATATCTATGATAATATAAATATCCCAATATCTGACTTTGAAGTAGGTCAGAAAAATACCCATATTTAAAAAAAAGCCTTTAAAGCAAGCTCTCATTTTTTATATTTTGTTCAAACTATAGGACTTCACGCAAATACGATTCTTCCTCTCAATATAGAAATTGAAAACGGAAGTCCAGCTAAGTACAGTTTAGAATACGAGTTGATCGTTCGGGAGATTAACATTGCTTCCTACACGTCAAGCTTCAAAGATGGCTTTCCATACCAGAGCTGTAATCATGGCTAGCTGGCGACATTTTAAGCATAATGTATGTGTTCGTACCGCGGTAGCTGGTAACTACTCAGTTTGTTTCCGCAACAAATGTAATTTAGTTGGCGCTATGGAAATAACAGCTTCGATAAACGGTCTAGCCCAATGTTATCTTTACAAATTAGATAAGACTTATACAAATTTTTATATTTTTATTTTTTTTTCTAATTACTTACGAAATTTTTAATTTGTGATCGGATCTACATTTTTGTTTATCTCATATTATCCATTATATCGTAGCAGAGCATTAGTTTTGTTTCTGAAAACGAATAAAGGACATAGTTAAATCAGTGTTTTCGTAGATTAAATACCTAAAAAGTATAATTATGTGATCAGTAAATTTCCTCGCTCGGCACAGCCAGCCTCTAATTGGATGGTCAGCTGTTCTGAAAATCTAGGGGAAGGCCTTCGTCGAGGAGTCGACGACCTAAAACTAAAGATCACTAACTGAATTGGCATTTCAGTATCCCCTTTAATAAAAACAAACTCACGGGTAGCTCATAAGTAATTATTAATTATACTATTAACGCGAAAGCTAGTGCGGATGTATGGTTCCTTCGTGTTACAGTATCTTAACGGATGACATCAAGATTATTGACTTTTATGATAGGGGTGTGGTATCTTTCTATCGGAATAACTAGCACGCCCCGGTATCCATGTTATATACTGACTTACTTCCGCTTGAGATATTATTTCTGTAATGAATACATACAAAACGTTTTTAATTTAAACATATAATAAATAATAATGTCTTAATAGACTTGATCGTCTTATATTTCCAACATGTTTAAAATATTCAGTAATCCATAGATATACTGTCTGTCTGTCTTTCCATCACGCTTAAACTACTGAGCCGATTAGAATGAAATTTGGTACACAGATGGTCTAGAGCCTGCTTTTTTTTAAATCAACCCCCAAAAGGTTGCGCGGACGGAGTCGCAGGCAGCAGCTAGTATACTATATTGCCCCATTGGAGATTATTATATTTTCAATACATATAAGTGTCATATGCTATTGTTTGGATTTATTTATTTATAGTAGATGAAAGAGTGAACTGCCTCTACACCTAACAGACTGTAGGATACATCATAAATTGTTAATGTAGTGTTCTAATAAAATACTTTTCTTGTATAATTTATTTACATAGCACCCTAACTCACCTTGCAATATGCATTTTTTTTAATAGATTAATGTAAGAATTAATAAAAGAATATTTCATCAATAACATTTGGCTTTATATATATTTTTGGCTTAAGTTAATAAGATTATTACAGTCCATTATTAAAACGAAAAGAAATGCGGAAAACTTGCAAGCATGTATCATATAAATTACAATAATATACATCGTTAAATATACAATACTTATTTTAATCATAACTTTCTATATCAATTAAAGTATAAGTAGATCTACTTTATTATATTATGTTTTTTAAAAAACACTGCCATCGTTATAGTCTTCTCATCGTTTGTGACTTGTGAGAGATAAAACTGTTTTATGTAAAGTGCATAACACTTATAAATAGATTTTACTATACATATGTATATCAAAAGTAAGATGAAAAAGAGAGCATAACAATTCTGTTGATTTTCTAACGACATGTTGTCACATAACACGTAATAGAAAATCCGCAAATGTTATAAGTGCAATATTAATTCTCTCCTGACCGTTCTCCGGCCATAATGTGCGCAGACGCAGTGGGGCTTATATAAAATCTAACACTGACCTATTTCATTTTTCATACCGCCGTCGTGTTTGACACAAGCTATAGACTTTTAATAATATTTCTTATGTCCCATAGTGAAGTGAAGTAGTTTTAATGAACTTTTGGTTCTAGCCATGACTGTATTTTGAATCTGTGATCTGTGTTTAATAATATCTGTGTTCCAAATTTAAAAATGGATAAGGTATTTTTTATTCTTTTCTATGTATACGATGATACTATATAATGCACTTAAAGTAAAAACAAAATTTAACTATTTTAAGCGAAATTTCGATATAGCTTCGAACGGTTAAGATACTTCAATTTGAGACGTATATGCGTAATGAAAATGTAATTTTTGTATGAAACAATAGTAACAATTAAAAAAAACTATTAATTTTTTTTAATATTATAGATAGCTTAATGAGTACTACATAAGAGTGGTGAAATGTATGTATGTGGAATACAGCTCTCTTTTAAACCGGTCCATCTAGATTTCACCCTACACCTATATACCTAATGAGAAAATGTGATTAAGTTTTAATTGCTTTTAATTAATTAAAAAAGTTTTACTTTATTGGAGCATATTTAATTTAGCAGGTTTATCAGAAGATAAATCTCAGAAGAATCTATGTCGATATTTTAGAACACAGGAACTATACATTTGTACACGACGTATCGATTTTATTCTGCCTAAGTATATCTGCCTTAACTCGAGTGCAACATGCTTAAATTAGAATAAATAAAGATAGTTTTCAACTTATCTATATATTCGATAGTAGCCGAATCAAAATATACTATGACTACTATAAAGTTAATAATTTCTCTGCTCGTTTCAACAATTAGACTGAGGAGAACAGTTAGCGTTATGCTTTATTTGTTGCACGTTACGTGTAATTGCTATGAATTATAGTCTTAAGATCACTTTTTTATTAGAGATTATAAATCACATGAATTCACATGGTTCGTAGTTTTCAAAATTTAAGCATACAAAGGGACAGGCAGAAGAAAACAATTGTTTTATACCTACTAGGTATGTAAAGCTTAGCGTGAATTGTTGACAATTTTGAGATCAAAACAAGCGTTGTTAAATAGACGTAGAACAGACGCAACAGTATCTATCTACATGAAGATTAAAGAAAACAATTTTAAAGAGCAAACAAATATGTACTCCTGTGATTATATTATAATAATCTGATGTTTAAATTATGTTTGGACATGCGATGCGAACGTTGACACTCCTTGCGCAGAGCTCGAGTGAAATAGAAAAGACAACGTATTATTTTAATTAATTCGCTTTTACATAGTTTAATGAAAAGCGAAATCTTATTATAGTAATAAAATTAATCGAGCGTTAGTGTTGTTAACAATATTATGACTAACAATTACATGCGATATAACAGTTGATAGGTACATATCACTAAAAGAAACAAAGGTGCTAGGTAACTAAGGTAAGGAAATATTTCATATTAAAGTTTTATAAGATTTACTGATTTTAATCCGGTTGAAGAACTCAATGCTCGATGGAGTATATTTGCAATGTTTACGGACAAAAAAGTAGTTAAACTTTTTTAGATCGGACAATGATATTGTAAATATGTATTAAAAAGGTAACATCCTGGCCGTTGTACAAAATTCTGTACATTTAAATGGGCTAACTGATAAAGTTTTTTTGGGATTCGATTCTCCTGTTAAGATTGCTCAAGCAAAAACAAAGGCACTGTAGAAAAGAAAGGGTCATAAATTAATATTTTAGTAAAATTGCAGTAGCGTATCGTGTCATATTAATTTTCTTTACACTCTACCCAAAATACAATGTTGAGAACACCAACTGTATTGTTCATTATGTAATCGTTAGGCGTAACCAATTAATTTGACTCTCAGTTGATTTCGCTACCAACCGCCCGTGACGCGTGGCTAGGACATTCACATTGAAACCGTTTACTTGCATGATCACTTTTATTGTGACTTCTTTTACGAGCCAAGTTTATACTCAGTTTACTATCTTAGCTAATAATAATATCAATTATATAAAAATAATTTTGACGATCAATTTGAGATGTTATTGAAACACAAAATGAATACTTATAGGTACATAAAAGTATTATTCAATCAGTTGTATTTGCGTGAAAGTGACGTTAAGATTTTAACCACACATCCAATATATCCTAACCAACTTTTCCATTTAAGTCATAGTAAGGATTGAGAATAATATACATACTAAATTAATACAAGTCCCTACTTGGCTACTTCTTTCATCAATTTAGTATTTTCTCGCACAACTTGTTTCTGATAACGTACCTCGCTTTACAACTTGGGCAACAAATGAATCATAAAGGAAAGACCACATCCACCTTATAGGCTTGACGAGAATTCCTTCCCTTGAAAGTCAATAATGGTTAGTGTCTCCGAACTCTCTTTGAGTAGAAATACACGAACCGGTTCCGTTTCGCACACCAACAAAAACGCTGCCTTTCCCGACTAACTTATATTGCACATTTCCTATTAGTGTAAGTGTTATATTTTATTTTATGCATAGCTACCGTTCTTCAACTATACTTCTACAAATAACAGGCTAGAACTATAGACGTTTTTTTTTCCAAAAAAACTAATGACAGTCTTTTTGTAATGAAAATGTATATTTAGATTACCTTCTCCATTACAGATAATAATATTTTGCGCATTCTGGTCGCTAAGTAACGCGGCTTATATTAGCAGGATGGCGCCAATAAGCAGATTTCGAGTTCCCTCAGCGTTCCGACCTGGAGTCATTTTACAAAGGCCTATGTTTCCACCTCGGCTAATGCCAGCTGCATCCCATAGAACTCCAGTATTAGTCTATAGAAATGTACCACATAGGTAAGTTTGCAAAAAAGAGACATCCTGTAATTTTAATTCACCCACTTAATCTCTATATGACCTAACAGATATGCGGTGAAACCAATGATGGGACCAATAACAACCCGAAATGTGTTTGGCATCCCACAAATGGATACACACTGGAAGACCACAGCGCATATCCCAGTTTCCGTGACACCCGAATATGACTTCGTGAGAGCTGCTTCCGCACAGCAAGTTGTCCACACTGATGGTAGTATTTCACCAATTACATGCACATTACTTTCTATTTCATTTCTTGCTATATATACCTATGTATATAACTTTTACTCGAAGTAAGAAACGTAGAAAATTATGAATGTAGGAACCTTATTAACTCAGTTCGGTTTAATACATTTCTTATGTCGTATTCTTATGCGATTTATTTTTATTCGTGTCTATGCACATTTTGCGATTTTTCCGTCCACAGCAACGGATGCCTGACAAATCTATTTGAAAGAAAATTATCTGTATTCCGATAAGTAGAGGTATCCTAAAGTTGCTGTGGACGGACACAATGGTCAAAGATCTTTATGCTTATAGGCGCCATCCATACGATCCCAGCGCCAAATTTAAGTCTTTCGGAGAAGCCTATTGTTGTTGCTGATGTTTTAGCATCAGAAAACAAGGAGTCTGAGACTTTTCAAGATTCGGTAAGAAACTTGTTAATCGATATTATGTAACTACAGTACTATTTTTACTAGGAAATTAACATACGATTTAGTTAAGTACCTACGTTGGTATAATGTGAAAATATTACTTTTTGTACAGGTGAAACCAACTTATGAAGTAACTGAAAAGAATGCCGAACTCACTTATAATGTGCAGGCAAAAATAGAGACTCCTACAGGATTTTACAAGCCCAATGTAAGCTACGTTTTGACAAATCGGTTTTTATGTGTATCTCGATTTTTATTAAAATTGATAACCGTTTCAGTCCGGTGTAAGCTTCGACATTAAATCTGTGAACAATGATGCGACACAGCAGTATAATCCTGAATATAGAGTAATTCAGCTTCACCAGCAAGTACCATCTATAGTTCCTCAAGAATTTTCTGCTCAGGTAGATAGATTAACGTAATAAAAGAACGTCTCATAAATTCCCTGTTACTTGAAATCCTAATATTTAATTTAAATTTAAATTTAATTTTCATTTATTGATAAAAAAATTCTCAGTTGGCATTGTTATACATCTATAAGAATATATTTTGTATTATTGCCGATATGTTTTAGAAATTTAACGGATTGCCACAGCAGCATGAACTAATTCCTGTTGGTGCTGAAGGAATAGTCATACCACCGACGGCACTGTTACAATCAGATCCGTTATTCATGCAGAAGCTACAAACGACATTACTACAGAGATATCCAGCAGTTGAATTTATTCCATATAATCCAAACTTGACACCACATATACAGCCGCAAGCTCAAGAATCTCAACAGACATCGTATTATTTTAATAATGAACAATTTGTAAAACAAGAGCCCATGGCATTTGTGCCAAGCGATTTTAACAGTAACAAAGTCCAAAGACAAACAGAAGAAGGAACTGTACAATCATTAGCTCCTCAATCGTTTAAAGTTAGCAATATGAGTGATTCACAAGTCGATGCAACATCTACTTATACACCAGAAAATACTATTTTAAGTGTAGAACTAAATAATACACAGCTTTCAACCACAGATCCGTTAAAAATTGATGAAAACAAATCTGAAAGTAATACATCAAAGCTAGTTTATTATTCTCCAATTCCACAAAGTACCAATACAGCGCCCAGTATTTTTACCGCGATCAATGATATGAATGAGGAAACCTCTAAACAAGCTGTTAGTAATCATGGCACTCTTCCAAAACCTGAAAATGTTACAACAGCAGCAACGACAACAACACAAGAAATTGTAACGAAACATTACATTGATAGCAAAGAAAAACCGGAAAACAATGAAATACCAAAAGAATACAAAAACTACGGAGCATCTCCATTTGAGAAGCCCGCTGAATCTGTTAACATAGCATATTCTTTACTAAGAGTAACTGAAAATACTCCAAAGGATGTTCAAAATAAAACTAAAGTTGTTGAAAAAGAAGTCCAACCAACTGTTAAGCAGGATAAAGAGGTACAAAGAGAAAGATCTCTTTTAAAAAAGGGGCCAATAAGATTTTCATTTAATGAAAAAAGATCAGCAGATGAAAGCGCACAGCAAGTTATCAAAGCTAAAATACCTCCCAAGAGCAAATTGATATTTGACGATAAGACTGGAGAACCTATTTTAAGAGTATATGCTAGTTACGTCGACAACCCTGCAAGGGTAAGTATAATTTTTATTATTTTATTACAAGTAATAGTAATATAAATTGAACTAACAAACAAAAAACAACAACATTATTGTAAATTAACCGAAATCAAACCCTCCTTTCCAATGGAAAAAGAATCACCAAAAACGGTTCGTTCAAAAAGACGAAAGTCTTGAGGTAAAAAAATACAGTTAATTTGAAAATCATTAGTAACTTGATATGTTTCAGAAAGAAGCAATTACTCAAAAATTGACAAGCATGAGGCTTTCAAGAGAAGCTGCAATTAAAAAACAAGAAAATTACGAACATTTCGACGCCGCCAACGTAAATGCTTTAGCGTCTGACGTGAATCAATATGGTCTTAAGATAAAACCTCGAAACGATGCAAGTAGTCAAATATTATTAGAAGAATACAATTGATAAAGTTTTCTTACTCGTTTAACAGAATTCCAGTTAGCTTACAAAAAATACCGCCAAGAGAGATGTAGGCAACTCACACTTGTTTTTTAATTTTATTATCGGATATTCTTTCTCTTATATTTTTAAGATTTCGTATAACCTAATAGATATTGTAATAAGTGAAATAGGTTAAAAATACTTAGTAATTTATCTTGCTTAGTGGTAAGATGTAAATATTTAATCTGTCTGTTATATAAATATTCCAAAGACTTGCTCATGACTGAAAGTTAAGTTGTGTTCTTAAATTATTATATTATTATGTAATAAATAAACGTACTCTCAGATGCTTGGTAATCTTATGTAACATTGAGAATGGCCCCATGCTTAGGGCACCTAATCGTATTGTTTTTAGTAAGTAATAAAACAACAATTTCACATTACAACTTAGTGTGACTGAACGTAGTCGATATTTATTTTTTTAAAAACTTATAAGGCATTTATTTAAACTTTATGTATTAGGAAATAACTAAAATACACATTTCTTTTGTAAGAAAATTTTGTAATAAAAACAGTAACATACACGTTGTTTCATTTTCAAAATACATTTGCTTTTATTAAAAAACAAAATCCATCATCACATTTGTTTGCCTAACCTATATACACTTTATATGAAGACG
>JADANM010002527.1:3983779-3997905 GCA_026213755.1 Eurema hecabe
ATATTGTATAGATTGTTGTAGCATTTACTTGGTACCGACTTCAAAATGATAAAATAACTATTAAATCATTTCTATATATATACTAAATGAAAATTCGTATTACTTTGTGGGAAGCAAATTTATTTTTTGCTTTTTAGTTTGAAGTCGGTTTATTTTTTGTTAAAAATTATTTTATTAATTAAGAAATTGTTTTCCCCAATTGTATGTAGTATGTAGACAGTGACTTACTTTTAAACTATGTTTACTGGTGTCTTCTGCCAATTTAATGCGTTCAACTAATTGTGTAGCTTTCGTTTCGAACAGACTCTTAAGAGCTTTAAGTTTTGAAGCCGTAATTATACTCGTCATATGGCGATGTATCGGCGTCCATTGTGGATCCTGTAAATGTCGTAATAATTATATGAGACATACACAAAATATAATGTATTCCACCCATTTCAGTTATGAGAAAGTACTATGAGAGCCGGCCCAATTCAACCCAACTTTTGAAACTATTTTTGTAAACGAGTATAACAAAAATTATAAACAGTAAAAATTTATATCTGTTTGTAAGAAACTTCCCTAACTACGTACCAAGTAGGTACCTTCTTTTAAGTAATAAGGACAGGATAACTAATATGAATAATATTAAATCATTAAAATACCTATTATTTTTATTAATGTTTCAATTGAATATAAACACATAACTAAACGTGCAAGGTTATCTCAAAATATTTCGCAAGTCATTCTTGTCTAAATGTGGATAAGTTTTGTTTTTCTCAGCTTTTGTAATTAAAATGGGATGACAATGCTGATTTTATTCATAATACAGATAACAAGTAAAAACAATACATTAAAGATTTCAATAATATTACGATACTATAATACAAGGAACAAAACGAATCTGAATTTTTGTATTTTAGAGATTTATTTTATCGGTAAGACTACTAATATTAATAGGTGATCTTGAATCACTCTATCCGATAAAAAGAATCGCATGAAACTCGTTTGATTAGTTTTTAAGATTTAAGCATACATAGGGAGAAAGAAAGCGACTTTGTTCTATACCATGAAATGATGAGGACTGTGAACCAGTAAATAGCTTAGGAATGATTTTGCGAATATGTTTCTGGCCTTTTAATTAAATTAACAACTGGATACGTCTCATATTGTTCCCTATGAAAGAAGACCAACTTGTTACTTTTTATAACTTTTTAACCGACTTCAAAAAAGGAGGAGGTTTCTCAATTCGACCAATATTATTTTTTTGTCTTACCTTTAAAGTAAACAAATTGAGGGTTCCAACAGGGTCAGTAGAACTGGATCTAGAGAATCTGTCTCTGAAGCACGCAGAATCTCTGATGAGGATGTTCTTGGCGAAGTCCGGGGAGTTGACGAGGAGTTCTGGTCTCCAGAACCACCATATGCCGACGTAGGGGGAGTTCTTGTAACGGTGGTACATATCTATCATCCATAGTGTTTGGAAACAAAGACATGCATGGTTTAATCTAGGAAAATTATCTTTGGTAGATACTCTATAGGAACAAAATTGTTTGCTGTGAAAGTGCAAAATGTTTTGAATTAGCCTGCGTGCTTTGAAGAAAAGTGAGCGTTAAGTTCCAGGGAATGTTTATTTATTTATTTTAATTTTATTAAACACTTTATTATATACACCTGAACAGAAATAAGACACAGGAGATACATAAAAAAGAATTATATATATAAATGGCGGCTTTATCGCTTGGCAGCGATCTCTTCCAGGCAGTGTATACAAAAGAAAAAAGAAACGCACACACTATATTATAACATCTATACACAACATAGGAAAAAAATATATAACAATAACAGTAAGCTTCACTCAAACTTAAGTAGAATTAGAATTATTTATTTATTTATTTATTTACCCTTCATTACATATAAAAACTTAAAGACTAAATACAGAAACAAAAGAAATGTAATAGGCGGCCTTATCACTAAAAAGTGATTTCTTCCAGGCAACCTTTATAATTATTTGTAAAGAAAAACTGGAATGGTAGGAACACTGAGTAGGGTATAAATATATACACATACATAATATATAGTTTTGCACTAAATATAAATACAATTGAATATATTATACTGTCATACATATATACATAATAAATTAATAATGTATATTATAATAATAAAGATATACACAGATAATTAAAGATCAGAGCCATATGCCATACTGAAATAGTGATTGAATAAAAGTTTCTTAAAAGAAGATAGAGATGGTGCTTTTTTAACAGATAAAGGTAGTGAGTTCCACAGCTTTATAGAGGTAACAGTATAGGAGTTAGAATAGAAATTGGAACGGTGAGGAGGCGTACGCAATACAAGTCTGTCAGCAGAGCGAGAGGAATAGTTTTGACAGTGAAGAAATTGGAAATTGGCTTTAAGATAGAAAGGCGTTTTAGGATTAAAGAGGATTTGGTATAAGAGATGCAGGAAATGAGAATTACGACGAAAACGAATAGGAAGCCACTTAAGTTTTTTGCGATAGAAGGAGACATGGTCGTACTTACGCAAGCCAAACACAAACCTTATACACGTATTTTGAAATCGTTCTAGCATTTCAATTTGATCAAAAGTTAAGTCAGGGAAGGAAGAGTCAGCGTAGTCAATAATAGATAAAAGAAGGGAATGAGCAAGAGTAATCTTTGTCGGAATGGGTAAAAAGTTCCGGAGCCGTCGAAGATAACCGACCGAAGCATATAACTTGCAGCTCAGATGCTTCAGATGCTTTGACCAAGAAAGGTTCTGATCAAACATGACTCCTAAGTTTTTAACTTCGTCGCTAAAATTAAGTTTGACTCCACTCACAAAAACTGGAGGCAATTCACCCCAATCGATTTCTGAGAGCATGTATTGGCTACCAATTATCATGACTTGACTCTTAGATGGATTTATTTGGAGGCCATGTTGTTCACTCCATGTTACTATAGAAATCAGTTCAGTATTAATTGAGTGAATAGTCTTAGGAAGGTCATCAGGCTTACAATGCACATATATTTGTAAATCATCTGCAAACATATGGTAGAGAGAAGTCAATTTCGAAGTTAAAAAGTTTATAAAAATAGCGAATAGAAGGGGAGACAACACGCCACCCTGCGGCACACCGGCGGAAACAGGACACCAGGATGAATGTTTGCCATCCAATGTTATTCGCTGCTGCCGGCCGCGCAGGTAACTGTGAAACCACTTGATAACCGTTGGAGATATGTTAATTAAACGCAGCAAACTCAGATTATGTTGTGTCTATTAGGTTTTTAAATACTAAATTGAAAGCTAAGTGATTGGTTATGTGATTATTTCATTATTTTATAGGAAACAGTTCGCTATACCTCCAATGAAAACAAAATAAATATGTCTTGAACTCAAAATAACCCTTTAAGCTCCATCAATGTTTAAAATAGTAATCGTTCTATTTTCGGATTCGTTTTATTTACCATCGGGTGCTTACTGTATTTTTCTTCTGTAAAAATGTGAGGCTCCCCAAAATGGGATGAAATGGTACATATGGTATTCCTTTTTTCGCCCAGTAGTGCTTTGTACGAGACCATCGAAGGTATAGCCACGTCAAGCAGATCACCAGAACTCCTACTAGTAAGAGTAGTCCGAACATTCTGGAAGAGAAAATATGTGACTAATTTTAGCTATATGCAGTTTCAGAAAACGTGGCTTCGAGATCTTATGATTGAATCCAATGCAAGGTATGGTTTGGCTTGTTTTTATAACCTTGAAGTATAGTTACATATTAAAGTTCTTTATACAGTACTAGCTGTTGCCCGCGACTCCGTCCGCGTAGACTTTCATATCCTTCTTATAACCCTTTTTTTCAGTAAAAAAGTAAATGTTTTATCTCAGGCTCTAGACCATCCATCTGTGTACCAAATTTTCTTACAATCGGTTCAGCGGTCTGGCCATGAAAGCGTAAAATTATAAAAATTTCCAACCCCTCGCGCAACCTTTTGGGGGTTGATTAAAAAAAAAGTAGCCTATGTCCTTCTCCAGGCTCTAGACCATCTGTGTACCACATTTCGTTATAATCGGTTCAGTAGTTTTAGCGTGATAGAAGGGCAGACAGACAGACAGAGTTACTTTCGCATATATAATATCAGTATGGATAGTATGCATTTTTCCAAGTAGCTAGGCCCATTTTATCGCACTTTCCCAAGCAATACCGGGATAAAAATATTTTACGTGTTAACATCGATTAAATAGTTTTTGCTTGCCAGATAGACAATTCGATAATTATTAACTTATATCAAATATAAGCACATATATTAAATACTAGCTATGCCCGCGTCTTTGCCCGCGTAGGAAAGCGAGTATGGGCAGCATGTTTTAAAATGCCTAACCCGCGCCTACAAACGTTCAGCAAGTTCAATGTGATTCTTTAAATTGCCATAACTTTTTTATTTATTAACCGATTGACATGAAATAAACACTAAATGTTAAGTGAAGCTTACCACAATATAGCATTGAAAACCCTATCTAGATGGGATAAGCCGTTTCTGAGATTAGCGTGTACAAACAAACAGACAAAAATTCCAAAGATCATTGTTTTGGGTTGTATTGCGTTAATAAAGGTCTCATATAATATTTTTTCTCTTATATCTTCCATGTACAGACAGCGACTCGTTACGTTTTTATTATATGTATAGATAGACAGATTTGATAATTGCTAAAAGCCTTGCTGCTTAGAAAGACTTTTTTGTTTACCTTTCCATTCGTACTCTAGTAAAGATTGGAATTATTACAAGGTACAGCACGCGTCATTTATGTTTAGCGCTGGACGAGAATAGCTGCGCATCGGTAAAATCGCGCTCGAAATTGACGTATTGGTGCGAGAAAGACAACACGACTGGGACAACCAATCAACGCTCGCGCATCCGACGATCACGCGCCCCGCGCGCCGCGCCGTTACCTCGATACTTTATTTTTGACTTCTGCGCAGGTTTCGTTCAGCGCTAAAGATTCGTGACGCGACCTATAATTAGAAACTCAGAAAAACAATATTTCTATAAATTAAGTAACCTTTATTCAAATTTTACATTGGACAACACAACAAATTACAAATATTTATACAATATATACATCTTTATAACAGTCAGTTAAATCAGTTATTTATACATTCCGTTTCTGGGAACAAATTTAACAAAAATGTCGTAAGCAGGTGTCATTACGATGCCATATTTTTCCAGTTCCACATCATTGGGTTTGGGCGCGCCAGGCACGGGTTCAAACTTGAAGTTTAATGCTAAACTCGCTAGCCCCTGTCTCACCGTATTCAAACCAAATCTTTTACCTGAAAATTTAAAATATTTTATACGTGAGGTTTTTAGTTTTATAAATTAATAGCTATTTCCCGCGACCTTGGCTGCGTGGACTTTCATATAAACTTTGACCTCTCCACGCCTTATAACCCTTTTTTTCCAGTTAACAAGTAGCCTATGTCTTTTCTCAGGCTCAATACCATCTGTGTACCATTTCATTACAATCGGTTCCAATAGTTTTAGTGTGAAAGCGTAACAGACAGTAAAATAGATAGACAGACAGAGTTTCTTTCGCATTTATTTACATTGGTAAGGATTAGAAAATTTCTAGAATCTATCAAAGACGTTGCGGAAGATCGCAAGCAAAAAGTTACAAAGACAATCATAGTTAGATAATATTGGTATAAATTGGGCAACAAGATTCATTAGTGTGACATTCTGTTAATAAATGCTTTACAAAGACCAACAACTTACCAACGCAAGCCCTCGGTCCCTCACCAAAAGGCAGGTACATGTATGGTTTGATATTCTTCTCATTCTCAGGCATGAATCGTTCAGGGTCATACTTCTCTGGGTTAGGGAAATTGTCTTCATCAAATTGCATGCCTATAGCGTTGAGGTAGACTGGAGTACCGGCGGGTATCGTGAGCTTGTCGTCAACTTTGTAGTCTTTTGATGCGATACGATCCAACCATCCCATCGGGCTGTATTTGCGAAGACCCTCTGAAAATATGAGACATACGTTTTTAGAACTTATCTGAAAAAATTAGGTGTTTATCGTGGGGAGTGCTCTGAAGAGTTTGTCAAGATTGATTATAATTCAACCTAAGGCGTGCAGTGTGATGGTAGGGATCAGCGACGGCAATATACAATTGAAAAACTCCTCTTTTCATAGATTTTCTTGCCACGCACAAACATTTTATATTAGGTTCCCAAGGTGACGTTTTCGAACATATAAGACATAGGGTCCTACAAAAAATGAGATCTTTCTCTAAAGGACTGGTGCTCATGGATTTTTTGATTAATTCGTGAAAGAATTGTAATCAAATTCTAGACAAAATAAATGGCTTTCTTTCTGTGAGAGAGAGAGAAGGAGAGAGAGAGCAAAAAGTGTCTGAAAAGTGATTGATATGTAGATAGCTCTGACGTCCAATCGACACGGCCGATTTTTAATTTTAATTAAAGAGTATATATAGCAGTAGGTACCTTTAATTGTAGCGTCCAAGTAATTCAACTCACTGAGAGTCGTCATATCTAAAGTGCCGTCTTCACTAGAGTTTTTCGCCTTTATTAACTCATCGTAGAGCTTGTCCTAAATACCAAAAATCAGCATTAAAATCATTTGTTTACGATAAATAGCTAAAACGACAAGATGAAGATTTTTTATTTATTTAAAATTTTTAAGATTAATTTGACGAAAACGACGACGTGTTGGTTAGTGCATAACCCAACAACGTTGAATTGGTACAGGACCAATTATTTTTTTTTAATGTTCGTTGAAGTCCAAGGGAACATTTTTGACAAAACAAAGCGTATTCCGCTAGTTTACTAATAAAAATTTTATAATATCTACAAAATTCAATTAAAGAACACTAAAATTAAGAATTAAGTATTATAGTAAGTATAAATAGATAACCTGCATTTTAGACTCAAACGCGAGTTCATAAACTATGAAGGTCAACGCAGTACCAGAGGTTTCAAAGCCCCCCAAAAGGAATGTCGTCGCTTGAGCAACAACTATATCTTCAAGCGAAGCTAGAAATAAAAATAGTAATACAATAATATGATATCCGCCATTTTGAAATGCAGGCAGGTTTCTATGTATACGAATATTAACTATAAGAAGAACTAGAAGAAAGAAAAATATCTCAATTATATTGTGTACTAGCTGTGCCAGCGACTTCGCCCGCGTAGAAAAGTGACTTTGGGCAGCATTTTTGAAAATGCCTAACCCGCGCCAACAAAGGTTCAGCAAGTTCAACGTGATTCTTTAAATTGCCATAACTTTTTTATTTATCAACCGATTGACATGAATTAAACACTAAATGTTAAGTGAAGCTTACCACAATATATCATTGCAAACCCCATCTAGATAGGATAAGCTGTTTCTGAGATTAGCGTGCACAAACAAACAGACAAAAATTCCAAAAATCATTAAATAATAAAGGTCTCCTATAATATTTTTTCTCATATATCTTCAATGTACAGACAGCGACTCGTTACATTTTTATTATATGTATAGAACAGATGTATGTTTTAAACTGTTATAAGTTTGACGTGTCTGTGTGTGACATCGTAGCTCCCAAACGGAAGATCCGACTGTAACGAGGTTTTTTTTTGTTTAAAGGGTATATCAGTCTAGAGTGTTCTTAGCTATGTTTGGTGGAAATCGGTTCAGGTCTTTAAGATGTCATTTGTTAGGTGTGATTGAAATGTTACATGCTCAGTTTGCTTGCTTTTTTTGGTTGGGGGTTTATGTATTATGCGGAATTATACCTGTACTGTTTAAGTCCTTGGTGTCTTTAAGTGTCAATAGCGCGTCCAACACATCCTTTCGGCTGGCTGGGTCTCTATCCTCTTGCTGTCTCTGTTTCAACACAATCTGCAGTATCTTCCTGAACAGATCTGTGCACGCTTTTGGGAACAATTGAAATCTACGAACAAAAACATTATCACATAATATTGTATGTAAAATACTCGTATATAATAATGGGAATTTTTATCAACCTTGTGATTTAGTATTGAAAGTTGTTAGTTTTTCTTTTTGGGCAATGAAACTTGCCCCAACTGGACTTGAAAATAAAATAAAAAATCGGTATGTAAAAATAACAGTGAAATAAAGTTAATGATTCCAACTGTATGTGGTCATAGACCAATATTTGTATGTGTAGTGTACTGAAGTACAATGGTAAGAGGGCATTCGACTGTCGACAGCTTTCGTGAGCGGACGTGCCTCAATAGTGATATACATGTGTTGGTAAAAGGTATTATTAGTGTTGCTTAGTGTCTGTGTGCATTTTAAAGTATGCAATTTTGGATTTGTTTTTAGTATACGTCTTATAAGTAAGATATTAAAAGTATACGTATATCTTATAAGTAAGTCTATACCTGAAAAAGTCAGTAAGTTCTGGTAAAAAGAAAGCACAAGTCCAAACCACGCCTCTCAATGCGTCCACCTTCATTATATCTCTGGTGACATCTCGAATGGGGTCCTCACCAGTGAGAGTAGCATTTGTCTTCACACCAAACGCTGTCGTGCCTATAATGTCCGTCGTATAGTCTGTAAACAACGTCTTGAAAGAAGAAAAAAAATTAATGGTATACTAATAAACGTACCTGATAGAGAACAAAATACTTAAATTCATCGAAACTAATGTATAACTAGCCTCTTGGGTGGAAAAAAAGTCGTATTTATAATAAACAGACACTTTTGTTGATGATATTGAAACGAAATAGTTTGATTTTAACATATTAATAAAGGTTTTTAGAAATTTTCTTCAAAACTTGGCGGTCATATCAACGATCAGCGGATTATTCAATCCGCCGGCGACATATATATTATGATACTTTATTATACAAATTATTTAATTCTAAACAAGCACATTTCTTATAAAAATGAGAAGGCGAACAATAACTAATAATAATAATATTAATAACTTACTTTTAAACTGAGTTTACTGCTGTCTTTCGCTGTTTTAATGCGCGAAACTAATTCTGAACTTTTCAAATCAAACACACTCTGAATAAGTTTTAGTTTCGAAGATGTAAATAAACTTGTCATATGGCGACGGATTGGCGTCCAGTCTGGATCCTGTAAAGATAAAATGTATGAGACAAACCTTATGTTCTAGGACCTTATACCTATAATTAAATTAAATCCAAATTTAATAATAAACATAATATAATTAAAAAGTAAGGAGGAAATTAATTTGGAATTCTGGTTTCGATCGACATAATATGACCGTTTATTTTTTCTGTGCTATATTATAAGTTTATCGATCAATATGAAGACCTGAACTGAATGTCTTATGTAAGTGATTTATTTCCAACAAGACAAAAAATAAATTACACAAAACACTTTTATTACTGTGTACGATCCAGCTAATTATTTTGTTAACTCTTATAATAAGAATAGTTTCTTAACAAAGGTTTCAGGCATAACTTTCTTAACGCCTATTTATTATTATTAAACTATTACCTACAGACTATGGTGAGGTTAAGGTTGGAATCTCTTGATCTACAGAACTGATTGTCTTATAAAAACAAATCATTTTATCTAAAGAAATCCATGTTGTATGGCTTTCTAACTGATATTATAAAGGCGAAATTCCATTTATAAGACTAGTCTGTAAACGAGTAAATAGTTAAGGAATACTGAAGTATTGTGAAAAAGTTGGTTTGTGATCTTGCGAATGTGAAATTGTGTAATTGTTTGTAATCTTACCTTTATGGTAAACAAATTTAGGGATCCAACAGGATCAGACGTATTTGATCTAGTGAACCTATCTCTGAACGACGTAGAATCCTTTATGAGGATGTTCTTGACGATTTCCGGGGAGTTGATAAGGAGTACTGGTCTCCAAAACCACCATAGTCCGACGTATGGGGCACCCTTGAAACGGCGGTACACATCTATCATCCATAGTGACTGAAAACAATATAACAAATTCTTTAAATTAGAAGAATTGACGTCGGGAGATAGTATTTTATATTTTTCAATTATTTATTTACTTAATATTAACAAATTTTTACTATTTTTACAGAAGTTCAGGTGACAAACACGTGAAGTGAAAAAGTGATAGAAAGACTGCTTCTTACCGGATTCTTCTTATGTATAAATGTGAGGCTCCCCAAAATGGGGTGAAATGGCTCATGTGGTACTCCTCTCTTTGCCCAGTAATGCTTGGCGCGCGACCACTTAAAATATATCCATGTCAGGCTAATCAGCAGAACTCCTGCTAGTAGGAGTTGGAACATTCTGGAACAGAAAAAATGAACATTAATTGAAAACTTATAAAAGCACTGGTCGCCTTAACGATTTTTGAAAGTACTCCCCGATTCCTCTGGTCTGGTGTCATCTCTAAAATACTTACAATGTTAACATCCAACAAAAAACCTTTCCAACAAAAAAGTATCAACATAGGTCAATAAACGAAAATCATCAATAGGGTGGAATTGAGAAACCTCCTCCTTTTTTTGAAGTTTTTTTTAAGTTGAACCTTAAGTTAAAATTTAGGTAAATAATAATTAATAGTAGATATCTAATAAAGGCACACTTTTACAAATTGTTTAATAATACCAAATCCGTTAAGAAGTTTTTCATGTAAGACTTAAAATGATCGTGAACGCTATAACACCATCCCACTATCAGGTATGGTCGTCATTAAATTTATATGGTATTTTATGGTATAAGCTTTGATAAAAATGCTTTATTCTTAACAAAGCTTATACCTAACGAGAACATATTATGAGTCTAGAATTTGAGGGCAAAGAATATAAAATATTTCAGTTTGAAATAAGATAATATTTAATGTTTATAAAAAAACATTATATTCAAAACAACATAAATATTCCTTGTACCTACTACAAAAATACACGTGATGTTACATAGATAATTAAATTACTATCACGAAATAGGAGGAGGAGCTAAAAACTGCTAGATAGAAATTTAGATTTATGACTATATATATTATATTGTATTGATAGTAAAAAGACATAAAATTGTAAAAACAAGCGTTTTATTCGACGAAAAACTGCTGCGCAGTTTGTCGGGATTTAAAAAAAAATATATATTTTTTTTTAAATTATTTTATTTTTTATTAATATATATATAGTTTGGTTTATGAAAAATAAATAAATAAAAAACAGGTTAACATAAAGATTAGGATTTATGGACGCCCCGTGTTCATATGCGGAAATAGGCATTGTCCGAACTTATATCAGACTCAAATCGACTAACAACCTTACGCTTTAACCGCTTTAGGGCGGGGTCATGAATCCTCTTGGGCTCTTCTGTAACCCAGTCAGCGACTGCCATTTGTCAGGCTGTAAATGAGATGGCCAGAGGCCTCATCCCACTAAACGATTACTCTAAAGTATAAATCCCTGCGCATGTCGCAACCACCATTGGTCGTTCCCTTGTCCCCTTATAAAAAGAGGGATATTAAGAGCAGGTCCCTAGGTCTAATCCTCTTTGACCAAGGTGCTCGATTGCACACCAAACTACTTAACCTTACAAGACACATATACAAGTGGGAATGGACGGTTCCTAAGTATCCCTATCTTCATAATACCGTCTAATATAAATAATATAAACACATTAACACCCCGTTTTATTATCTTCTCGGCTTAAAAGAAACTTTGACTAAAAATATACATACATGCTGCTGATGTCTTCAACTTCTCACTCAGAACTGACGTCTTGAGAACACAGAAAGTGCTTTTAAAGCAACTCCGACCTTATCTATGTATAAGCTGTCGATAAAAAGCTTAAGTAATTACGTCTTTTATCATTAAAAAAATTTGGAGCTACAAAGCAAATAAACAATCGAATCTTTCCTCGTATATGTACGTAGATATAGATTGATCAGTGAACGTTGTAATGTGCATGTCATTGTTTTACTAGTTAGTGATTATTAAAAGTAATATAAATAAATGGTCGTTGTAAGTCTGTCCGGATACTCGTAGTCATAGCACAAATAAACGGATACATAAATATGAAATTCCATAATATTTTATATTTATTTAGATCGCAAAACTTTGAAGACGCAAAAATATCCTAATTAGGACGTCTTACCTTTACGTGATTGGCTGCCGGTGCATTCACGCGGAACCGACAAAACGATCTCTTTTTTCTTGTTGTTTTATCATTTATCTCTTTTCTGTCGTTTAACTTGTATGTATGTGTGCTGCTGCTGCAGTGCGGAACACTATTTTCGGTTGATTTGTATGGGTATAACATATCTATTACATAATATTCGTCAAAAAAATTTTAGAATCATTCGAAAAATGGGTTGCACAAGCGAATGAAACGATTTCATACAAAATAGTATTGTGCTAGAAAAAATGATGAGGATCGCAGAAATTGTAAAACTTATAATAAAAAAATATTAAATGTTTTAAATTTAGTTCTTATTAAACAAGGCGCGCGGGGTTGCATTGCGGAATGATTTACGCTTTGCTTAATTATTTTTTGTGTTTTTAATTTTATTGTTTTGCCCTTATTAGGATTAATTAAAAATAAATAACTACATTACTAAAAAATCTTATGCCCGAAAATAATTAAAAAACAATCATGATTATATGTCCTAACAAACATCGTCCAAAAATCTAAATGTACCCTCCAATTTTTCGGAACTAAGTACTTCTGACCCTCTATTTAATTCGCTGTTGCTCGCGACTTCGTCCCCGTTGATATGTTTTTCCATTATTTCTTCGCTCGTTCGTTTGTTTGTTTGAACGCGCTAATCTCAGGATCTACTGGTTCGAATTGAAAAATTCTTTTTTTATTGAATTGACCATTTATCGAGGAAGGCTTTAGGCTACATCACGCTGCGACTAATAGGAGCGAAGATATAATGGAAAATATGGAAAAAAAACGGGAAAAATTATTCATCTTTGAGGGCTTCCTTTGCGTGCGCTGCGAAAACGGTTCAAGATACAAAAATAATATATATGAAAGAATTATTCCTCTTATATGATCTAAAAAAATCCGCGACAGCATTTGTCTTTCTTCTAAGATTGACTTACTATGACATAATAATAGAAATAGATCCGACGGGGACGAAGTCGCGTGCAACAGCTACTATTAGTATAGATTCATAGACCTTTAAAAATTATCTCGTCGAGCGCGAGCTGGTCAGACACATGTAATAATATAGATACATAAATGTGAGGCAATTTAATTAGATAGCAACAGTAAATCATATCTTTATCCTTGAAGCGTGGTATTTTGTCGGTTATTATTGTGTAATGTCGGAGTCCATATGTACTTATATGCTTTGTTTTAAAATCCATATGTGTACCAAATTTCAATACAATCGGTTCAGTAGTTTTGTAGTGAAACGTGACAGACAGACAGAGAGAGTTGCTTTCGTATTTATAATATTAGTGGGGCTTTTTCTTGAAGAAATTATATAAGTTAAGTCATAGCATAAGTTTTTAAGTTAAAGTATTAGTTCTATTATGAACGCTTAACATAGTTTCTGTACCTAACTATGGATGTGAGAATCAGTAAGTAATCAAAACTCATGCCCATAGTGCGCCGACGACGCGAAGATGACGCGTGTATACGCGCTTCAAACGTAATTCGAACGCAACTTAGTAACTTACGCACCCGGGGACTCATCAGAGACTCCCCTTCTTCAGCTGCACAATGGCTTCGGTTGAGACAACACTACTTATGTTGGCTTTAGTACTTCTTTTAAAAAGAAAAAAATGTAAAAGAAAGCGAATCTATAGAATATACCCATTTACGAATGAAGAAATACCAGACTTTAAAATTATGAAATAACTATGAAATCATTTCTATATACTAAATGTAATTATAAATTATAAATGTGTAAGTGATTCTTAAGGAAGGTTTATTTATATGTATAATACATGCATAATATAGTAGAGAAAGACTGATAAATTTAGAGTCTTCTAATGTGATGTCGCAATTAAGAACTTTTTTGCGCTTATATTGCAAACGCTGGCTAAACCCTACGAGATAGACCAAAATATTGTACTACAGTATTGTCCACCTTAAAAATTTCTACAAAAAACTCAGCCATGACATAGGTCCATTTCTTAGGGATAACCCACAGTAACCATTTTTTAGTAAAGGATTAAAAATGGTTACTGTGG
>JADANM010002527.1:4023714-4035752 GCA_026213755.1 Eurema hecabe
AGCATCTAAGTACTCATCTAGGCGAATCAAACGAGCCCAAACTCGATTTGGTTGTGTCGTTTAAGTACTGAGTTCCTTTGGCTGTCTTCCGGCTCCATCATCAGACCTTGGTTACTATCTAGCACCAAAGTACTCATCTAGTCGAATGAAATGAGCCCAAACTCGATGTGGTTATGTTATTTAATTACTGAGTTGCTATGGCTATCTTCCGACTTCATCATCAGATCAGCTCCATGTCATAATAATATTGCATTGTCATCGGATATACACGTGCATGCAAAATTTCAGCTCAATCGGTTGAGGGCAAGTGCCTTAAAATTGAGTTATAAAATTCCACCCGAACACACAAACATACATACATACATACATACATACATACATTGCAAGTTAAATAAAAGCTTGTAAAAACATTGAACGAACCAAAAAGTCGTTCTAAATTTACTAATTTAGATCTGTAGTAACTGATTATATTTTAATTTTATTAAAGAATGGTTTAAAGTCTACCGTAATCCGTAGCCCAAGTTTCTGATACAAAATTCAAGTCATAAATCCATAAATAAATTTGTCATTTTGTCAACAGACACCCCAAACTGTAAATTAACAACATAAACTTTACTCTTATCAGATTGACAGTTAGGCGATTTTTTTTGCTTTTACTTTATCAAGCGTCAGATATAATTTACACTATTTTTATCGGTTACTTCGTTTGTACATTACGTATTATACTTATTGGTATTTTCAAGCTACTAAAAATCGGCCAATGTGCACTCGTATTGCATGACGTCCCTATAATAATTTTAGTACCTACGTATCCTATAATGTTGATATACAAATTTAGTAACGGTATAGGGAAACTCGAATATTCATTTCAATAGTACAATCGTAAAATGGGAAAAAACTATCTCATTGAAATGTAAAATTTTTACACGGATGATTCAGATGGATGCCCTTTTATTTTTTCTTCAGTCTCGTGTGTGGACTCTAGGTTATGTCGTACGATGACGTATCTCGCCAGCTGCGCGCTTCGCACCTTTCACTAACCCTCTCATATAAAAAGAACAGCCCTCTCAATTCTATCGGCTTAGTCCAAGGTACTGGATTCCAAAGTACCCCTCGCCGCATAAAGGAACTATGAGGGGGCTTGAAGCCCTAGTCCCAAGTCTCTTATAAATTGAAGAACGTGACGTGAAAAGACGTCGTAGTCATCTATGGTTCGATATTTGGTTGCGGTGTTGGAAGCACGTGTTGCTGATTGCCACAACCAAACGTAGATCCTGAAACTTATTTTTTCTACTCACTACTAGACATTGGCGAAATTGTGGTAACGCAGCTGCCATTTACCCAAGAAGAATTTGTCTATGTATTACTAACGCCGTGCTAAGCATAATACCTTATTATTATTGCGAAGGCTTTGCAGTTAATCTATGCTAAAGCTAAGTGTATAAAATATTTCTTAACATTCAACAACTCCCTTTGCTTGATAACGCCGGATAATTTAGATAATAATAATGCATACGTGAGACCGGTGACGCGTAATAATCGTCAAACCAATTAGGTATATTTAATTTACCTAATTGTTTATAAATACCAGAGCTCCAACACTCCACCATTTGTGTGGTGCGTATCTCAGCTTGCGGAATATCTGAGCATTTACAAGCCTCTTGAAAATGTGAAAAAATATATTCAAAAGTCAGTCCTGCGAATATTTACATGCCATGGCCCATGTTACAAATTACAAACGCAGTTCTTCGGAAACGTCAACTGTTGTTCGTAAAATATTTGGAGACAATTTAATACTCCTGACCTTATTATAATAGATATAATTTTATTTCTATTCTTTGAGCCAGACGTTGTTTAATATTTAGGACCTCTAACTGTTCCGCAAACAGTTGAAATCGGAAGACAAAAGTAGATTTCCTGCTTCTTTATCGCTCTCTGGAATACATACTCTGAGTAATTTGTTTGTTTATAAACGGTCGTAAAATTATCTGTATCCCTGTACTTTCCAAGCCAGATTAAAAGCCTCAAAATACCAGCTTAATACTAGATCTCGAGCCTGAAATGCTAATTCATAACATTTAACTAAATTCAAAAGCGGTGTAGGCGTGCAGACATTTCCCTATGTCGCAACTAAATGACGCTTAGAATTTCAAACAGAATTATGTGGTGTCCCCTCCCTGACCGTTCCGTGTAGTTCCAACAACAAGTGATAAGCTGTAATCTTTACTTCTGTAATTCTATTGTCTGTTGTCTATGCCTGACAGACAATTAAGTACTTATAATATTCTAAAATTGACTTATACTCATTAAAACTTGTTATAATATTACCAGCAACTAAAGCAAGGCAGAGATAAATGCAATTTTCTCAGAAAAATAATACTTGCTTAACCTAACCTAACCACAATAACCACCAGGACCGTAGCAGGTACCTGTTTAGTTTGACGACATCCTTACGATCATATTTTTTTTTGATACAAGTAAATCATAGGATCTTCAATTAAGATCTAAGATTCTTCGTTATACGAATGTATTATGTACTTTTTAATTTGCTTACCGTCAAAAAAGTCTAGAAAGCACACATTTCATAGGTTTAACGATTTTTACTGCCAATTTTTACTCTTTTTTTTTATAAATTTAAGATCCGTTTTTCAATAAACAAAGTAGTATTTTTTTAAACGCAGACTGTTTTAAATGTTAAAATTTCGATAGAAATATGCATTTCGAAAAGACTGAAATAAAGAAGATCAGTAAGTCTGCACACGTACAAACAGTATCATCGTAGGTAGTGGAGCCGACCAATCTTGATAGTTTTTTATTTCGAAATTTTACCGTGAGCTCACCTGCTGGTAAGCTTAAGTGCACTTGGGGTTGCTAAATCTGCCTACATAATGAATTGAAGATCTCCGAATAATATTATTTAGTTAATATGAACGCTGGAAGGGAATCAAAATCTTTACGGTTCTCGGTATATAGAATAACAACGCGATCTTGATATTCTTATAACCGTATCTAATACTTATGACGTATTTAATAAATAGGTAAGTTTTTGTTGCAATAAAGATTACAAAAAACTATTTCGTTCATTTTAAAGTTATATGGATATAGCCTAGCTTAAGAGGGTAGGATGAGAAATAAAACACAAAGTGATGTCAGCACATGTATTGTGTGTGGGATCATATGTCCTGTGTATCGGGTCGAGGGCGCGCGGTGAGCGGGCGGCGGCTGTCGTCGTCCGAACCATAGATAACATCCTCGTCAGAGTCGTTGATCATAGAGAACGCGGGGTTGTCTTTGGTTATTGCTGTCTCTGGAATATTTTTTTGCTATTGGTGAAAGATTTATATTCTAGTGTAGAGCCTGATCAACTATTCCGGGGTCTCTTTAGTAATATAAAAATTACTATTTGGAAAATAGCAATCTCCTTATATATCTCCTTCGTCTACAGCTCTAGTAAATCATAGTCACACCCTACAATATTTTAAAAAATTTAATGAATGAGAATGCTAGCCTCAACGTATCGTATAACATACAGACTGCAAGGACTTGATCCTAAAATTTAAAAAAAAACGAAAATTTTAATCCTAATTTTCCTGCTTACCTTCACAATCATTGTCTAAAGACACCCTTCAGGTTTTCGGAATTAGGTCTAACACCATGTATTATAAAATCTCATCACAATGAGCTAATCTATTGTTTATTACTATAACTTACCATGCAATTCTCCAGACGGCGAGAACAGATACGCTAAGATATATAACTGTAAGTTAAACAACCCGTATGTCGCCATGAACGGCGCTGAGGTATCGAAGTGCACTGTGGGCTGCGCCGCCCAGTGGTCCTGCAGTGCGGCGGGGCCCCACCACTGCAGCGCTAGCAATAGGACTATAGAAAGAGTAGATACTACTATTATGGACAGGCAACGTAGTCTTATATCTGAAAGAGAAATATTATTTACGACAACCCGCTTTCTGGAATTTTGTCCTTAAAGATTTCGTTAAAATGACATTATGAAGGAAGTTAAAATATCATTAGGAAAAAGAAACTGCGATTATTTTTACCTAATTTCAAAAATTAATTATCAATCATCATATATCAATATATATTAAGTTTCGGATTATTAATTTTTTTTATTTGAAAGTTAACGCTTTCCATGTTTTCATTTATCTTGTTCTAACAATGGCATCCACAAGGAAACCGTAAATAATAAACTGGAATGTAATTTCCAATTTAAAGATTTAGCGTTTGGAATGAAATTGCAGAAAATTGTACCTACTCACCAAAAAATGGCATATTTCTTAAGTCACTATACGCTTTGACAACAAGAAAAAGCAGGTACAAGAAGTATTGCGCTAACGCACAGAAAAACGTTAATTTTACCACCTGAAATAAAAAATAACATTCTTAATAAAATATTCAGTTCCAGCTCGAAGGACCAAAAATGTTCAATCTATATTTTAGTTTTGGCCAAAAACTTTTGATATTAAAACAGGGCTTAAACAATATAATTTATCACACTTTGACTAATATTATAAGATACTTTGTATGTGTACAAATGTCATTAAACTTTTTTATGGATACAGGCAGTATAGTACAAGTATTTTCTTACCCGATAATTAGGGTCGGTCATATAATTGAAGGTTGGATCATAGTATCCATAGTATTTCTGCCACACGGTTATAATAACTGCTGGCGTCCACACGGACCCAACTATAATCACTTTTAGTAAGTAAAAAGATACGAAGCTCCTTTCGTTCTGAAAAATTATTATATAGTAAGTATTAAGTATTAATAACATAATATAATGCTCTTTTAATGAGACGATTATTTACCAAATAACGGTTGGGTGGTGGAGGTATGGTTGAAACCATACGACCGGTTAAGATTTGTGTATAAAAATCAATTTACAATGGACGTGAAATTCGCACAATTCTATCAATATCAAGCACAAAACTTTTGTTAGAGTTTGTGATTAAAACAACAACAGATCTGTGATAAATTCAACTAAATGAGTGCTTGGCGACAGACGAATGGACAGCGGAGTCTTAGTAACCCCGTTTAAAGCTTTGGGTACAGAACCCTAAAATTGTTAAGAGTAAAATATTAATACAAAATGTAAAATATTAATCACCTGTCGAAGTCCATGATATAAGGCGAGCCAGGACAGCATGAGGAAGGCTAGGAAGGTAGTTTGGAACATCGTATCTACGAGTGGGGCAAAGCACCCGCCTGATACTAGCCGTAGCGGGTATATGGGGTCTGGGAAATACAAGGAAATTTAGAATAGTGAAATATATAAAATAATTGAAATATTTAACACCATAAAACTACACAACTTCTGTAAAAACAGTTCTATGAATCACACAATACGTTTGAAAATTAAAGAATTCAGACACATTTTTGGTATTTTTGAGACATTTTTTTTATTTTACTTAACAGCTGAAAGCCTTCACATATTCATACTTAAGTAAGTGGCATAAGAAATTATCTAAATCTTACTTTAGTAAATTATAATTACTTATAACAAAAATTGTAAAAATAGTATTCATTAAAAATGTCTAAGTATCAAATAGTTGTGAGTCGCAGTACCTAACGCTGGTGGCAGAAATACAGCGAAACGCAATAATTTGATACTTGATATTTACGCCGAGTATTGCGGTATTCACAAAATTATTAACTACTAGCGGACCCGTGCCCACATCCTTTTTTATTTAGCCTATGACACACAGCAATACAGTAAGTTAGCTTTTTAGTGGTGAAAAATTTTTTAAAATCGGTTCAGTAGATCCCGAGACTACCCCTTACAATTTCACAAACACAAACTTTACTTCTTTATAATATTAGTATAGATTAATATATGTATGACTGTGAATAGTAAAGATATAATAGGACGATAAGTCATCATTGTGAATACTTAAGACAATATATTTATAATACTGATTAAGAAAGTTACAGATAAATAAAGAAAACTTACCATTATACAGTAACAACATGGGTAGTAGAATAGACAGCCATTTTTGTTCGATAGCCCAGTCCTGAGTGGAATACTTCCGTAACGTGTGAGCGAACCAACACTGGGAAAGAAATTAAAGTCAATTATATCTTTATACAACCAGGCTATATACTTTTGAATCGTCATGGTTTTACAAAAAAATTACCATCGGTTCGGAAGGCAGATACTGCAGAAAGAACGCGCAAGAAACTCCGATAGTTGTTCTTTTAAGTCATTATTTAGCGCCAAGATTTACATAAATCGATAAATATGACCTACTTTCTTATACAAATTTTCATGATTTATAAATTTCAAATAAGTATTGATTTTGTTTGTTATAACTGTGAAGTATGAGGTCCGGGATAGTTAATTTAAAACGTCCGTTCGTAAATGGTTTATTTAATGAAATGCCGTGCTTGGCAGTCGATACAATATACAGTGATTGCTTATAATACAATACATTACAATAACTACCAGGAACTTTCGATAAAATGGGATTTTTATCTCTTTTTAAAATATAGTATAATTTTTATTTAAATGACAACTGCAATCGTGGATTAGTAAATAGTAGCTTTTAAAGAGTCCCCATTCTTTTTTTACAATAACTCTCTTATCTCTACTCTTTAAACAAACTTATCAGAATTTGATCAGTTTAAATATATGAACAGATGTATTTATAATATGTATTACAATTATTTACCTAGCTAAGAATACTTACAGCAACAGTAAACGTTGTTAATAGAAAAATGAATCTGAACCAGGTTTCCATTTGTGTAAAAACTGGATTGTAGGTTTTGAACTGAAAGAAATAAGGTATTATTTTGAGGATTTTAAAATCTTAAAAAAAAACATATAAGCTATCTAGGATGTGACTTTTACATAAATGGTTTATGACTATTCAAGCCTTATGAGCTTCACTGTGTACGGCTATAATAACTATGATCGCCCATGTGCGATTATAATAAACTGTGATGTTTAAATAAATAAAATTAAAAATATTATAAATACTTACGTAAAACATAACTTCTCGTATAAAATATCGCTTATGGAACTCTTGTAAACCATAAAAATGGATATTAAGAACGTAATGAGTGTATTCCAAGGAACCCAGATGTAATACCATCACCTCTTCGCAAACTTGCTTCTGACATTTTAAATGTAATGTTCTAGAAAAAAAGTAATTACTATATTGAGATGCATATAGGAAGGGGAAGTAAACGACATAGCTCCCCTCCCACAAGGAGTGTGGGTACCCGTAATATTTACGTTCCAAAAAAGGGATATTCACACATAATAATAATAATATAAAATATGTAACTACACTTTTTATTAGGTTCAATATTAATTGGAATAAATTAAAATCAAAATTTAAAAAGAAATCAGAATCAAATTTATATTTAAAACTAAAATTAAAAATAAAATTATGATTAATGCATGGGCCCACAAACAGAAAGTTAAAGTTTTCATAATATTATGTTCTCTTAAAGAATAACTCTATATTTAATACATTACGCATATAAAATACGCATCTCTGAAAAAGAGGACACGATCGTTTGATCTCCCTCGCACACACTTTCCAGACACGATCAGCTTACACGTAAGCACTGACCTGTTAGTAGATTCCGACTCAGGAATAAGATTAGTGGTTGAATGGTCGCTCAGAACGCCATCTATTGATATACTTATTTGGAAGCTTTTGTCAAATATCTCTTCTGTAAATAATTTAACATATAAAATATTTTTAGTAAAATTAAAGCTTACAATCACAAACTTTAAATATTGATAATAAAATAAATGCCATAAAAAATTTAAAACATCTAATATCAAATATTTTGCGTCGCAGCATAAAGTCTATTAGTATTGAAACTGAACAAAATATTTTTATGGTTGTAAATTCTTTGTAGTATTCAACTTATACACATTATTTGAACTCCTTAATAAAGCAATCAGATATTTATTAGAAATGGTTATTATTAGGCTAAATTGAAATTACGTAAGTTGTACCTAAAAACCTTCATATAGTCAATTCAATAATAGTAAATGATTTTTCACTATCTATTTCGCGGTTTCCCGCTTGAAAAAAAGAAATAAATACATAAATCTTTTTGAAATAAAAATAATAATAATTCCTTAAAACTTTTTATGTGATATAGTGGACAACTGCGTAAAAAATACACCCAAATACACATAGTATGATAGTAACCGACCACGGAACGAAAGAAAACCATTGTAATTTGTACCATCCCGTGTATTGTATTGGACGAGCCGTAAAAAACTCTGAATTTTTTCAAGCTCTGATCCCTCATTTTCGGCTTAGTAATACAAATGGATATTTTTGAACTTACCATCGTTATTATTAGTAATAACTTCAGCGAAGAGCCACAATTGCTGGACCCTGGTGCCCAACGGTGGGCTGTGCAAGCGATAGGGTCCCGTGAATATAGTACTGGCATTCTTGAGGACGCTACTGGCTGATATAGACGTCGTCATTGTGGGAGAGGGACCTGGTACGGTCAACAAAATACTTAACAATTTGTAATAACAAAAAGACAGAAGAAGTTAAGGAGCGTTTAACCCGGCTCGAAGGACCAAATTTCTCTCATGGTATTATAGACTTGGTGTTTCGAATGTGTCAATGGAAACAGTCGTCTACAAAAGATTTACTTGTTTACACATTTTCAATAAAAATCTTGTTATTACTAAAATATTGCAAAAATTAGGTCGGAATGTTTTTGTTCCACGTTTGTTTAAGGGCGATGTTTCATTAGGACAAAATGTATTACATAAATATAGGCTAACAAAATATAAAAAAAATAATAGGCTACAAATTTGATATGCGAACCTGAGATCCACATTTGTTAATTAAATGATGTGGCTATCGCAATAAAATTTACAAACTATAACGACCACCACCCCCGAGTGAATTTATAAAATAATAAGATTTTACTAAAACTAAGATTTGTATTTTAGGAATTATGTATTTAAAATCTTACCAGCTAATCCTATAAATACACCCAAACCAAAACACGCAAAAAACGCTATAATAACCATAACAAATTCTCCTTTGTGCATTGAATAAACTCGCATTTGAACCGATCTGAAAAAAAAACAAAATATTTTTAAGAATTCTAAACTTAAAATTTAATAATATTTTACAGTTTAATTATACTACCTCTCACAGCGATCATGGTGATAGGCCGGAGCTATATACTTATTAAATTCACTAAATAAATCGCTAAATTGCGACAATGTATTTCGAATTTTATAGTTCCATCCACCGCTGGGCAAATGATACGAATATCCTACGTTCGCTGTATCCATTATAATTAAATAAAACTATAACAAAAACAAAGAGTTAACTCGTAACAAAATATAAATGAACATACGTAAAGACGCAGTTCGCAGGGTTCTTGTTTACAAGCATTATTGATTTTCGCGCGATACGCCGTAGGGCGTAGACAACTCGTTGTGGATACTACGTGGCCATTTGCTACGGATCGAGACTTGAGACAGATAACAATAAAACGGACATTGTCTATGGTTTGAAGTTTAGTGACGCTAATATCTTCATTTATTTATTTAAGAATAACATCCTTCCTTGTTTAATACTGATAAATTGAGTTCATATTTATGAAAGCGAAATACAGCAAAAATGACTCATTGGAATTTTTATTAAATGATATTATAATAATGATATTTATATATTTTCGTAGCTTTATTTTAAATTAAATATTTTTATAGGTACTCCATGGACCGTGCTAGAGTATTAGGTTAACTTTTTAGACTTATTTTTTAAAGGTTGAGTATTGGTTTGGGCTACCCAATGCCTTGTAGGATGCGGTAAAAAATATTCTACCACATCCTACAAGGGAAAGGGAATTTAATGTTTTTTTCACATAAAATGTTATCATTCATATTAACTCTCAATGGACTATTGTGTAGAGCTACTACATTACATTAGAAATATTAACACCTTCCACTGAGGCTTGAGCGTAGAAAATACTTAAGGCTAAATGTTTAAAATATTACTGCTTTTAATTTTGAGAGTGGAGTTTTGGCGGGAATCTTGCGGCGTCTATTTGTAATCTCGATTGAATATTCCTTTTTTGGTGCATTAAGTAATTTAATGTTTGATTGTGATAGTGAATCATGCAGTAAACTAGCTAATAAGTGTCCAAGAAATGAAGAATTCATTTGAGAGCGCATAGTAGCGCTGTTCCGATTGCTCCAAGATTCGTCGAGGTTCTTCGTAAAGTTCACTATCACTTTACGAAGGGCAGAGCGAAAGTCGAAACGACTGACTGACTCGACTAAAGACGACTTGATGACGATTTTACTTGACTCATATCGACTTTTATCTTGACCACCCCTTATTACATTGACATTGGCAAAAAGCTAGACGCTAATGCCATAATATAAGAAAGAAAAGAAAGAATTTTGAGAGCACATTATGCAAAAAGTACCGCTTTTTATATTTTGTAATGGAATATATTTTGTATTGTGTAATATATACTAATATTATAAAGAAGTAAAGTTTGTGTGTTTGTTAAATTGTAACTTGGGGTAATATCGGGATCTACTAGACCGATTTTATAAATTCTTTCACCAATAGAAAGCCATATTATTACTGAGTGTCATAGGCTATATAAATAAGGCCAAACGAAGTGGGCAAGGGTCCGCTAGTAATTTTATTTTCAATATAATATAAATCAAATCAGATTCTGGTTAGTAGCAACTATACAAGTAAGCATTTGCCGATTCGCGTGTATGATGCCGGCTTTTTGTTCATAGAAATACAGACTTAAAGCATAAAGGAAACCTACATTGACGCTCCC
Organism: Eurema hecabe; assembly: GCA_026213755.1. Lineage (NCBI taxonomy): Eukaryota > Metazoa > Arthropoda > Insecta > Lepidoptera > Pieridae > Terias > Terias hecabe. The sequence goes on from JADANM010002527.1 coordinate 4,034,539, forward strand.
ATATTTTCACGAATGGGTTTCCGGTTTTTCAAAGAAATAAGTTTTTTTGATATAAAGGTCACAATTTTTAAAATGAAAAAAAAAAATAAATAAATAAAACAATAAGTTATGACAACAAATTCATTTATTAAGAACACATAAATTTTAGCTTAGCTCGATTAATAGTATAACATAATTATAAACGATATTAAAAAAATCGAATTTTTATTGTTATAGAAAGTAGAAATTCTTTATTGATTATAAACATAGAAGCGATCTTAGGTAGGTACATACAAAATATATCAAATAGTTTTTTTTTTACTTAGCTAAGCACAGATCATACAACTTATCTTAAGCTATGTAAAATGTTATAAGTATGGCAACATTAATTTTTACATATTAAAACAATTGCGCATATGTATCACTATTTTTGTCACCACCGACCACCGACATCTTAAATTGACACCAAATGGTTTATAATTACACAATGTATTTGAATTTATTATTATTATTGACATGGTAACACCAAATTCTTGTGCGTTATGAAATTATAAAACTATGTATAGATTCGACTTCGTTAGGGACGGCTTAAAGAAATGCACTAAGTATTAATTGCACAGAAACACTGGAAAAAAGTACTGCCAACTACAAAAATATATTAACCTTTTAAAATTACCAATCATAACACAAACATTCAAAGAATAAGTGTCGTGACAAGAATATAAAAAAATATTAAAAAAAATTATTTGTAAATGTACTTTTCTAGGTGACTGTATATTAAGGATAGGTTATAATTGTTAATAGAAAATAGTAGAAAAAGAGAGAAATATCAAAAGTCAGAAAGAGTTGTAAGTAAAGATAGAATAGATATGGTTTACATAGATTTGTATGATAACTGCTCCCGCGTGTTCACTTGCATATCTGTAAAGACTAAACAGGGACTGTCAACTACAAAAGTGATTGAACATATTCATTACAACAAAACATCTCAACAATTATATTAGATGGTAAAAAGTAGCCATACTCAGTCTGAGTCTTTTAACAAAATAAAAAAACATTTTTAAAATACAATAAACATATTGAGATGTTTATGACTGTACTTGAATTTCATTTTAAAACACGGTTTATTAATTGATGTAACAAACTCTTTGTATTTATTTATCTTTCTGTAAATAAAGTTTGTTAAGAGAAATTGGTAATCTTCATAATTATTATAATATGGGAAAAATATTTTC
>JADANM010002527.1:4035852-4052043 GCA_026213755.1 Eurema hecabe
GGCAACATTTATTAGATATAGTTTAAATTTCTTTTTTTTTCAATAAAAAATAAATATCCCACAATTTGGGATACCAGTTAAAACTCGCTAGACTTTAATATAAAATATATTATTACATTATAATTAATAGGTGCCTTATTATTATATATAGTTTATATAATTTAAAAATACCTACTTATTACCTAATTTAATTTCAAAAGCAATGTTGCACTTAGGTATAAATAATCGTGAATAAAAAATATTAAGAGTTTTGAAAAAAAATTACTATCTCTTAGTAACATTCATTACAATAACAATTATTGTTTAAAAACAATAAGGTGTTTGTAATGTATTTGAAACATTTTTTTATTTGTTAATATTGCAGCTAGCAATACAATAGAGCAGGAATATCATAAGAGATAATTTTCTTATTGCGGTTATATATTATAGCTTTATCTCTTTCGCATATCACATGGAATATTGTAACAAACTGAATTCTTATTTTAAAAATGCCTCAAAGAAAGTAACTGGTATTTACTTTTTAATTAAGACATGTTTAAGAAAATTAATTTGAGCGGTACCTTAATTTGATTTGTGTTTCAGTATTCGAGTGAAGGAGATAATGTTATAAATGCAATGTATATATTTTTACCAGGCATTTTAGTATAAAGTTACCTGTCAAAATTTGTGTACAAAAAATGTGTCATTAAATATCCAACAGTAGAATTTCAATTAAAATTTAATTTCATCAAATAAAATGACCACAAACTACATACTAAAATTTCTAAAACAATTTCAAAATTACTAAAATAAATTATTTGGTAACTTTGGTTTCTATTAGGCTACTTGACAATATTAATTTATTTTTTAAACACCTTTCTTTTTGTATATATTTTTGTTGAAAATAAAATCTTCAAAATGTGTTAAGATATTATATCATGATTCATGTAACACAAAACAATATAACCATGACGTCAAATTTGTTTGCATATTATTTGAATGACATTAGACAGCGTGTCATATGACGTCACTTGCCATTCCGATCTCATACTTCTCAGTAACGTTTTGATCAGTTATTGGAACAAAAGTAGGTATTTTTAACCGACTTCAGAAAAAGGCGGTTTCTCTATTGGAACGTAAAAATCATATAGCTTTTTAAAAAGTGTGTTCATACTTAAAAATGAATGTGTCAAGGAGCCTACTTCTGGTATTATCTATAGGAATAAAACTATAGTTTATGGACTAGTCGTTGTGGTGTTGGCATCAGATATGCTTATCGTAATATTGTGAGTAAAAGCCGGTTCAATTGTAGTCGATGGTATATTTTGTGTCGTTTTCTGTTGTTCTGCAAAATGCAAAAAAATATTTTTCTGTTATTAGTTACAAGCTTTTCAAATTTTACTTTTAATTGTAGGTAGACCTTAAAAATAAGGAAAAATATCAATTAAATATCTTTAGTGCAGCATATAGGTTCATCATTTTTATTCATCTAAAATTATAAATGTATGTTTGTGAGGATACATTAGTGAGTATTATTGTTTTTTCACGCAAAAACTACAAAATGGATAGAGTACTTTTTATCACGGTTTCCTACGGGAAAGGAAACGACGCGTCAAAAACCTAACAAAAGTCAGAAAAAATCTACTTACCTTCCATAAAAGTCCTAAACCAGTCATTTATACTGTGCGAATGATTCTTTATCCAATTAATTCTAAGTGTCGCTGTATCGACAATCTTTTGTAATGTTTGAGACATTGGTAGGAGTTTCTCTTTGTTTTGCAGAGCGAATCTCTTTAGCTGTAAGAAAAAGAGATAGAGTTAGTATGAGATTAAGATTAAAGGAAATAAAAGTTCATAGTATTTTCATATTAATAAGTTATTATATCGAGCTTGTCTGTCTGTTCGTTTATAATTTATATGATACTGCTGTCTTCTTATTGACGAATTAGTTTCATAAATGACATCATGAGGAAAAGACTGTATGCTTTATGCTTTTGCACAGTTTATAAATTTACCATAGTACAACATTGTTCATTCTCGTTTGGTTAAATTGGATAAGTTTAAGTTGCACTCAAATTAGAATAGCGTTTCATTACTCCAGCATTGTTCGTGTGAGACTCATCAGTCATGGACGATGACGGTCGCTTACCATGTGCTTAGAATTTTTTTATTGTTAAAAGAACTGTTTCTTCTCTGTAAAAACTGCCTTTCGAACAGGTGGTAAATTTTTTGTAATACCATGACGATTCAAAGGTGTAACTATATGTAGCCTAGTCGAATAAAGATATGTTTGACTTTCCATAACAAAATTTAAAGTCAAATTGATGATCAATATTGATACCATACCTTATCCAGCTCGTCATTATCAGAAATGAACCCAAACACCATATTGAGGATATTGGGGAAGGTGAAGGAGTCCAGGTCTGTGAACATACGGTAGACCCTATCGAAGTTAGCTATGAGGAAGTTCTGAGCTAATCGGGTGGTCTCCGGGGGATCTGTGCCCCATACAGTAGCTGCATACTGTTTGGGAATATCGGTTAGACTCTTCTCTAGGAGGCTGAAAAGAATTGAAGAATTGAGAGTTAATTAATTTGTTTGCTATACATATTATATTTAATTATTTATTTACCACCCAACAACAGCTTTACATACAAAGTATTCAATTAATTTACATATAAAAAAGTTCTGGTATGCAAAGCCTGTTAAGGTATATATAATTTAGCACCTTCTAACCATCCAGTACTTTACAGAGATCATCCGAACTACGCGACCTGGACATTATAGAGGAGTTTGTGTACTTGGGGTCCCTAATACGCGCGGATGGTGACTGTGAAAAAGAGGTTGTACGTCGAGCACAAATGGCTAAAGCAGCTGTGAAGAAGTTAGAGCGGATATGGAGAAATCGTAACATCTATCGCAACACTAAAATAAGACTTATGCGGACACTGATCTTCTCTATCTTTCTGTACGCTTCCGAGACATGGACGCTGAAACAACGAGTTCGCGAAAAAATTGACGCGTTCGAAATGTGGTGCTGGCGTAAAATGTTGGGCATACCATGGACAGCTCGCCGCACAAACGTGTCTATACTAGCGGAACTCAATATAAAAATCCGCCTATCGACGATATGTCTCGAACGAGCTCTGTGCTTCTTTGGACACGTGGCTCGTCGGAGTCCGGACAGTTTTGAGCAGATTATCCTTGTGGGCCAGACGGATGGGAAAAGGAATAGGGGCAGAAAACCCACCCGCTGGACAGATGCCATTACTAAATACCTCCAGTGTCATACTCAAAAGGCTACATCTAGCCCAAGACAGACGATACTGGAGAGCCCTGACCTGCAGAGCTGCTTATGGTGGTCACGACCCTCAGCCATGAGGTTACGATGAAGAAGAAGAAGAACCATCCAGTAAATATATTATAATGTTGCATTGATATTGTAAACTGAACTTGCTAATGGGGTGGACCCGACTGCTGAGATACAGTATTTTTACTAGTTCAGTAGTCGGGTGACCACAATTAAATCTGATGATAATGATAATCTGATGTTAATGATAATAATTAAATGATTAAAAATATTGATGTTTTCAACTTTTTTTATGTGTGGAATCATTCGATCAGTCCTTACCACTTTGAGTTTTAATTTAAAATTGTTAGCGTTTCAGTATATAGTCTATAATAGATCTGTCAATAAAATTTAGAAAAACCTGTAACTTTTAACCGACTTTACAAAAAGTACTCACAATGTGATCAACGACTGTTCCTTGGTGCTAGGAAGGTTAGCTATGATCATGGCTTTGGTAGTAGGATCGGTGGAGTTGTTGAACATTCTCCATAGGAACATGAACTCCTCCCGGCCACCGTGGCTAATGGCAACATTGTATACTAGCGAGCGGAGATAGCTTGGTATTCTGGAAGTATAAATATAGTCTTAGAATATATAAAAATAATAAAAGGTTAGTGTATACTAGTTAATCATGTAATAATAATAATTTTATCTGACATAAAAATCTATCTGTGAGCCACGAGTTCGCCCGCATACATATAAGTTTGTAATGTTATATATTCCTATGAGAAAATGTTATGTTATGTATTTGGGATATGACCATGCTATTTATAAATAAATCAATCAATGAGCATTTAATGTAGCTGTCATGTACAAAGTTAATTTTTATAAGCTTTTATTAAATATTCTATGTATAATATGACATTTCCGGTTTGGTACGATGTGACGTCACACTTTATCCAATATGGCGGCGAACCTAAGATGGCGGACTAAGGGATAAGCGTTTTGAAGTTCCTGTTTATAGTTTTTTTACAAATACCGCAAAAAATTAATCTTATTATTTATACACCTTTATATACCTAGTTTTTCAATTACAGACCATAGTGGGACATTTGTATCAATGTCAAAATAAGGAAAAACATTAAATAATTTCCTGACACTTTACATGTTTTTGCACTCTTCAAGCGAAAGCACTACTTAGTACTTTTAAAAGTTCTCGATACATGAATGAAGAATGATGTCGTTAAAATATTCAACGTTAAGCATTATTCCCCATAATGCTATAATTGAAAAACAAAGAAAAATACTTACGGGTTATTATTAACATCGGTCTGGTTCATCCACTTGCTGAACTCAGTCTTGGCCCAATTGACACAGCGGGGCGTTTCAACCAAACACTCCCATACCACTAGGCTTTCCACCAGGAGCGCCTCGTTCACATCTGTCGGTTTTACTAAGCCGTAGTTCATTTTCTTAAGCTGTTTGTCCAACAGAAGACGCATGTAGTCCTGAAAATAGAAGCTTTATATTGAATGAGGAATTTTAGGAAACCATCTGTGTTTTTGCGGATAGTAATAATAATAATAATGAAAGCCTTTTATTTTCACATCACTCAATTTTAACCTTGCAAATGTGTATTAGTACTGTCAGTTAAGAAATATTTGAGTTTTCTTCTAGTTTAGTAAGTGTTAATAGCTTAAAAAATAAAAATATTTTTTAATTTACAGATTTGTGTAATTGTTTGGAATGAGGGTATGTACTAGGAGTATCAATTTAATAGTTATGATGAGAATTTTATAAATAATATCATGATGTGGCCATTCATACTAAGGCACCTAAATAAATGGTTACTTCACAAATTGTAAATATATATCTATAAATATCTAGTTATTACCAACCTGGAAATACATATACCCGGACGTAGCCTTCAAATTGTATCTCATAAACGCCATATTTTCCAGTAGAATGTTCCAGACTATTTTGGAATCTTCTCCATTTATAACACACGTGGTTAAACCCAGTGCGTAACTGTAGTCCAACTGGTTACTTTTAGCCAAGTTAAATGCGTCATCGATTAACTGAGCTTTCGTTATCGGTTTAGTTAAGGTACCGTTTTTGAGCGCTTGACTGAGGAGTTCCCAGTTCTTTTGGTCGTAGTTGACTCTGTAGTAGCCTGAAATTTAAATGTTACCTTATTCAATAAGGTACCTTAATGTTACAGTATTAAAATAATTTTTATAATACATGCACGGTTTTTATATGAAATCCTGTTTCATGTTACTGGGTACTGAAAACCAATATTTCGAGTTCGGTAACCCCGAAACTTTTCTGAGTAGTATATTAATAAGAAAATTATTATTTTCATTTTGACATTCATATACTTTATTTGGCAATTAAATATTATTATGGTGTGTCAAATTATAGCCAAATCCAAGAGATAGTTCTTGCGTGAACGAGTACAAACATTTATAATATTAGAAGAATATATAGTAATGTTTATTTAAACTAACCTCCTGTCTACATTGCCATGCTGAGTCTGTCCTAGTCCCACCATAATAATAATAGATGTAACCCATGTCTACATAAATGTACACTAAATACTCTAAAACCAACTCACCAATAGCGTCCACATTCACATATAACGCCTCTTCTGGTCCCACGCCCAACTGCTGGGACACACTTTTCTCCTTCAGCCACAGTTTGGGCCCACTGGTCCATTGGCCAACGTCAATCCCACTATGGGTGTAGCTGATAGGAATCTGCCATAATTGTTTCTCCATGTTTTTATATGGTGTCCGGGACGATGAGAAAAGACGCTGGAAATTGAATTCATATTATTGTTTATATAAAATCATTGATATCACTTTCAAATAGCTGTGTCCGTTCTGAAAGTACTATACAAAAAACTTATGCTTATCATTACATGGTATAAAACAAAGTCGCTTTCTTCTGTTAAACCAAAAAGCATAGAATAATTATACCTAAAACCGCAATACGAGCACTCAAAGTGAAGCCATTTCAAAGTAGACAATTTTGTCTCTATAAGTAAATCGTCGCCGCAGTGCAACGCATCAAAATTCGTATGTTGTAGATTTAAATTTTGACAAAGTTTTATAGGTTAAATTTTTTACTGTCGCAACATTATCGGTGGGCTAGTGTGCGTGTCATCGAGTATGAGAATGTACTTTTTACACTTACATATATACAATTTTGGCTTCACTTACAGCGGACCGATTGTTAAGGGACTATCGGCCAAATACTCATACGCAAATTAAATTTAAGCACGCCTTAAGACTCGTAATTTTGACAATTTTGCGAATTGTCAAATCGGACTGGTTTAAGTTGTACTTAAATTTAAGTTGCGTTTCGGTATTCCGGCATATCAGTCTATATGTTATATGTCTATGCCTCACCTGTTCAAACTCAACCAGTCCGCTGGTATAATCGCGTGTTACAGTCACCACAGGGTATCCAGCTTGTCTAGTCCAAGAGTTCATGAAGGAAACCAGCGATATGTCCTTGAGAGAGTCTGTTCCTTTAGTTGCTTCAGACATGGACTTCCATAGATCGTTCTCTTCAGCGTTTCGGTATTGCCTGTAAATTATAATTAAAATAAATATTTCAGAACATTAAATGCTGACTAAATTTGTTTTTATATGCATGGTGCATATAAAAAAAATGAAACAATTAAAATATTAATCTATCTAGTCACTTTAAATTAGTTACTGCACAAGCTCTACTTATTTTAAACTCCACAAACATGACTTTTATTAATAAAACAGTTTTATGCTTTCTCAAGCTTTGATATCTTGGCACACAAAAAAATATTCACTATTGTATTGGCAATAATTCTGTATTAACATCAAATATTTGTTAATATTTAAAATATAACAATTTCCCAAATTTTCTCCATATATGTACCAACCTAGCAGTATGACTAGATCATTAAACTTTAAAATCTCTATAAACCTTACCATTTCTCCAAATAAATAGCCAAGCCTTTCAAGAACAGTTCTTCAGATATAGTATGGTTGAGCATTCTGATCAAGCTGGCTCCTTTTGAGTAGGATATTTCATCGAACTTTTGCGATATTTCTGTAGCATCTATAACTTGACGGGATACTGGGGAGGTGTTCTTGAGAGCATCTAGACGGAGGAGGCCCATCTTGTCTCTGGTGAAGGATAGGAGCATATCCCAGTCGGGCTCGATCTAAAAAATGTTAAATCCATACTTCCATACTAATTTTATAAATGCGAAAGTAACTCTGGTCTGTCTGTGAATTTGGAACACAGATGATCTAGAGCCTGTGAAAGAACTACTTTTTAACTAGCAAAAGGGGTTAAAATTTTAAATGGAAGTCCATGCGGACGGAGTCATGAGCAGCATCTAGTATATAATAATCATAAGATTAAAATTTTATGTTAAATAATATATCTGAGTAGTTTATCGGTTGAACACTGAAAAGTTTCTGGATGAAGTCTTTTGAAGACACATTATATTCAAATATTAACAAAAAATTAATAAATGTTGCCCTCACTCAAAAACATTCTACCACTGTATAATAGAAAGATATATAATATGATAAACAAGGATAAAACTCATGTGATTACGCCAATATACTATATATAAGTGGCATAGACTACTTAGCCACAAATTGGTCTACCATTCATGGAAAGAAGGTTGCCTATCTACTTTTACACTAATTCCTGGACAACCTTTTACATGGAACTAACTAAAAAATGTTTAGACTCACGTGATTAACGCCAATATACTCGATGTAAGTAGCAAAGCCCTCGTTGAGCCACAGATCGGTCCACCACTTCATAGTGACGAGGTTGCCAAACCACTGGTGGGCCAACTCATGGGCTATGTCTATGGCAACCCCACGCTTCTCACCTGGCACTCCTTCAACTTCGTCAAATAATAGGGTTGTCTCTCTGAAAATTTAATTGATAATTTTTTTTAATAAGAGTCTGCCTTTTATTTCTATTTGTAGCTAAAAAACAATCCTAAATATTTCCTTTGTTATTTGTTTGTTTTAAAAAGTACTGATCTCTCAGACTTTCGTAGGATTTTTAAACATAGTTATCGACACATTTATTTTAGTAGCGCTGCAGACAGCAGAGCTATCGAATTTTACTTTTCCAATTGCTAATTAAGCATGGTAGATGTAAAATTAGTAATGATTAAAAAGTAAGATTGTAAATGAACTATAAATATTATTATATAAAAACATCGACTATAATATAAAAAAGGAAAGTGCTTATGAAATTTACTCACCTAAATGTAACCAATCCCCAGTTCTCCATAGCTCCACTAGAGAAATCAGGTATAGCTATCAAATCAATTTTGTCCAACGCATAAGGAACACCGAACACATTCTCATAGAATGCCAACAATTTTGGTGTTATACTCAAAGCGTAATTTGCTTTCGATATTAACTCTGGTCTTGCCCATACTTTTATAATTTTTGTTATGTTGTCTTTTCCAGTATAGTTTGTTTCTAGGTATTTGAAGTCGGAAAGTACATAAGCTACTAGGTATGTAGACATGTTGACGGATCGCTCGAAGTGGGTCCATTGCCAATTTGGTTCATCGGGCCTGAAATTAGTGGACCTTGAATTAACATTTGTATATGATTTATAACTTAGAACAGAATTTTGTACGTTTAAAAGATTACATGAAAGTACTGTTTTTAAAACTTTGTATAGTATGAAAGATGTCTATAATAACAGTATGTTAAAGATTCTAGAAAAAGTAAAACAAATTAAACATGTCAATTATACCTATGGCTCATAGGTAAATATATTTTAAATTGATATATTTAAATAAGTTATTTATGCAATAAACAATTAAATAATGTATTTTATTTTAAAATTGTCTTTCATTCAAATCTGGCCATCATTTTCAATATATTAGGTGTCATGAACATCTACTACATTTTATGAATGTCTTTTTAAATACTTACACCGGTTCTTCAGTAGAAACTTTCATGTTGGATAACACGGTGATGTTTTTTGGATGAGCGATGCTGATCTCAAACTTGGCTTTGAATGCTGGTTCATCGAAGCAGGGGAAGGCTGCTCTAGCTGATGTTGGCTCAAATTGGGTGACACCAAGATCCCTGCAAATATAATTGATTTTTTTTTTAGTGTCATAATAAGTTAAATAAAGTGGGTAGTTAGTAATAATGCTTTGCATAGAACATGTATTCAGTACCAACTACACCAAAACATTAAACACCTAAATTTAACAATATCTATTATTTCTGGACATAATAATTAGGTTATAGAAAACAAAAGTAAATTTGGGACTCGTATTTCACTTATAACATTGATAAAATAATTAAAAATCACTTCAGTACAATTTTATCAAACATTCAATTACTTTGTTGTAGTCATAGTATACTTCTACACAATAAAATATAAATATATCATATATAAGAATGACGCCAATTCATAGGAATGAAATAAACTTATTGTACACATGATACAGTACAAGAAGTAGAACCTAATGATGAAAAAAACACCTTTATAACTCCATATCAAATATTATTTAAGAATTAAATATTAATAAATACCTTTGCTCATTATTTTCCCCGACATAGCTGCTCTTATAGAAACCAGTTAATGAGTCACTAATATTTCCTTCGAACTCCAATTGTAGTGTATAATCTACATAAGGCACTAACGTTGTAGCTAATTCTAATACTAGTCTGTCACCCGACTGCTTTGATATAGATAGTATTTGTATATTCCTCACATTACTGTGAACAACTTGAGTATACACCGGAGATATAGTAACAGGGCCTGTGATAGAAATTTCTGTTTGATCTATGATTTCATTTGTATCGTTTACAGCTGTTACATTGTCGATAGTATTATTAACATCCCGCTTTACCCTAGATGATTGAACTTCTTCATAAATTTGTTCCGTTAATGTTGCATTATTGTTTATGATGAGCCCTTTGGAATGAAGTATTATTTGTTTTACGTTCTCATTGGCTCTGATTGTGATGTACACATCGCCAGTGAATGTGGATTTTTCTAAGTCTGTTTTTAGTTTTAGTCTATAGAAGCTTGGATGTACTGATGTGGGTAGACGGAGATCAGGTGCCTCGGCGACACTCTGGCCAAAAGGTTCTGCGTCATCCCAAAAATCTACTTTTTGAGATATCTGTGAACAGTAGGGATAGGAGCTGTTATATAATGATTGGTAAAGTAATAGAAATTTTTAAGAATATACAGTATTAGTACATTAGATGATGATGGGTAGGACTGTAGAATCCCTAAAATCGATTTCGGGGGTGGGGGTGGGGGGGGGGGGGGGGGGGGGGGGGTAAAAAACCCCCCCTTAAAGGGGGGGGGCGGAACCTCATAGTTTTTTTTTAATGATTTTTTGAATTTTTGTAGGTTAGAAGGCATTTTGCGATATATCCAACAGATTTTGGGGAGAGAAGGGGGGCAATATCCCGTCTTGTGTGTGTCCCTCTTACAGGTGTTCCCTCCCGTAGCAGGGACACACCCAACCCTTAAGGGGTTGATTTTAAGGGGGGTTCTTTATAAATTTTGAAAGAGATAAGATACACACTTTTTGTAATATATCCATTAGTTAGGATAGTCCGTAGTTGGGGGTACCCCTCGTAAGAGGGATACCCCCCAGGGGGGGTTGATTTTGAAGGGTTTTTTTTAATTTATTTTTTTAAATACAACCTAACCTAACCTATCCATATTAAACATGTTGTTTTTATCTGAGTTTGGTTTAATATGCGGGGGGCTTCGCCCCCCGAGCCCCCCATTTGCTATGAAGAAGGGGGGACCCTTTCATTTTTCTTGGCTTTTATTTTTATGTACGTATTTTTTTAATAAGCATTTTATAATGAAATGATACAAAAATAATTATCACATTTTAAAAATACATTGTATTTTACTTATCTATACTTACCTACAAGTTACAACTTACAAGTATTAAAATCCTTAAAACGGTTTGGCCGATGACGTCGCGTCTTAGTTTACGATCTTTTTTTAATTTACAAATTATAATTTAATATAGTAAAAAATTGCATTAAAATATTATTGAGTGTTAAAAAAAGGTTTTAACGAATAATACTACGAATAACAAAGTGCCGAAAAGATTTTACGAGAATTTTTTCAAGCAAATACTATGATGTTGACGTACGATTTTTAAAATTTCAAAAATTTATTTCTCAAAAACTATGTGTTTCCGCAACTTGCGATTTTAGGAGTGGACTAGTAAACATAAGAACTATCTAAGAAAAAAATTTCAGCTCTCAAATCGATTGTAGGTATTCTACAGTTGAGCCTTTAAATTATCATGAAATCAATATGTTATTCACACTTACAGTTTTGCACTGGCACTTAAACACTAAAAAGAAACTTAAAATAAAAATCTTTGGCAGCATATTTCCGATTTAATTATCACAGTTAAATATTTAAATTTGAGTAGAATATTATTTTTGACTAGTCTCGAGTATTCATTATAAGCAAGACTTATTCCTAAGTATACAATTCGTGTAGATTGTATTTTTTAAACTTGAATGAAAACAAATTAATTTTATAAAAAAATCTCAGAAATATAATGGTACATAATTAATTCAACAAGTGTATTGTTGTTGTCAGAACGTCGTATGACAATGGGACATGGGTGACAACTGCCAGTTGCCACCGTGCCTGTCGGCTGTCGCCTGAGTCAAAGAGAATGTAATCACTACGTTTTAGTAGTGGCCTGAGTAGTGAGTGCCGAGTGGTATCACTGAACTGATTACTGAACATAACTTGTATTAAGTATTAACTGGTAATATTATAAACTACCTGTTGCTCGCGACTTCGTCCCCGTCGGATCTATTTCTATTATTAATTATGATGTTATAGTGAGTCAATCTTAGAAGATAGACATATACTGTCCCGGACTTTTTTTTAGATCATTTAAAGAGGAATAATTCTTTCATACATATTATTTTTGTATCTTGAACCGTTTTCGCAGCGCACGCAAAGGAAACCCTCAAAGATGAATAATTTTCCCCCCGTTTTTTCCATATTTTCCATTATATCTTCGCTCCTATTAGTCGCATCGTGATGTTATGTAGCCTAAAGCCTTCCTCGATAAATTGTCTATTCAATAAAAAAAGAATTTTTCAATACGAACCAGTAGTGAGATTAGCGCGTTCAAACAAACAAACAAACTCTTCAGCTTTATATATTAGTAATATAGATAATAGATTTAGTACAATATCATTGTTTAAGAGTAAATCGCAGACAAACAACGTGACACGTAATTAATATAATTTATTAAGAAAAATATGATGAAGAATTATTGCTCTTTAAATGATCTAAAAAAAGTTCACGACAGTATATCTTCTGAGATTGACTCACTATAATATAATAATAGAAATAGATCCGACGGGGACGAAGTCGCGAGCAACAGTTAGTATTAAATATAAAATCATTGGCACACGATGTGCAAATTTAAAATCGGTTCAGGAGTCAATCGCGGACAAACAACATGACACGTAATTTATATTATGAAGATAAGATAAGATTGATAAGATAAAAGATTATGGGTTTGTGAAGTGACATTTTAAAGTTGACATAAGTCTTAGCAATTTTTCTCTATTTTAATTTTTCGTAATGTGATCATTGAAGTTTTTTTCGCGGAGTGCTTGTACCTAATTTGTAACAAGTCAAGACGTGTAGACTATTCACACTTCACTGTAGGGTGTTGTGACAAGTGACAACTGACGTCTGACAGTTTAACTATTAACTTTCGGGTGTTTTCGCCGAATGTAGACTGTTGTTAGTTAATTGTTTATAATATCTTATATATTGTTAGTTAATTGTTAATAATATGTTATGTTTCACACGATCCTAGTATCCTCATGGATATTGGATACGGCTTCTGCAAGGAAACGACAATTAACCACCTTATTGTCGTTTCGGAACTAACTAACCTTTGTTTATATGAATTGTATGTGTCTTAGCAAAAACTTTTTTCTTAGTTTGATATTAATATAATAAATTCCATATGTTCCTGAAAGCTTGTTACAATGTGATTTTCATGTAATTTTATTAATTTGATTAGTACCAGAAATGGGTTACATTCATATGTTAAGCCATAATAAGCTTTGGTTAGTTGGTGGTGTAGTTCGGGGTTTTGGGTCGTCATCACGTGTATATGCTAGTCACTATGATGTGCTAGGGATAACCCCTAAAGCTACGCAAAGAGACATTAAGTCCGCATATTATAAATTGTCAATGATATATCATCCAGACAAGTCAAAAGTTAGTTGAAATTTTTTCTATACAAAAAACAATTAGTTCCATCACAAAGCAAAAGTTAAGCTAACATTTTTTGTAGGATGAGGATTCGGCTAGAAAATTCAGAACAATTACTGAAGCATATGAAGTATTAGGAAATATAAATCTAAAAAAAATTTATGATAAAGGTAATATGCTAACTGTTAATTTTATAATAGACAAATTGCTGTGCTATCATGACTTAAGGCATTATTCTGAATCAGATAAGTTTATTACACTATATGCTTGAATTGCCTGAATAAGTAAAACTATCTTGGCAAAAATATGTCCAATAACTATATTAATATTTAAAGGACTAATGGGTAATCGAGATGACCTCTCATCGAGAATGCGTTACAAACCAGAACATGAGCCAGTAGATCCTACTTTAAAATTCTATAAATCAAGAGAAACTCGTCAACACATCCCAAAATTCGAAGGAAAAACACCAATATTTGACTTTGATACATGGTAATTTGTTATGTGTATTGGTTTGCAACTAGTGTCTTAAATGTTATCTTCTTTTTAATAACAAAATCTGTTTCAGGACAAGAGAGCATTATGGAAGTATATTAGAGAAAAATCAATATAGAAAACATATTACAAAAACAGACCAAGAAAGTTCTGATATGCATTACCGTTCAGTACGCCGGGAGATTTTGATATATTTTGTATTAGCGGTAGTTTCTTACTTGATTGGTTTTGTTTTGTATGGCACAACAGATTTTGATAAAAATACATTAGAACAGAAACAATCTAATTCTTATAATAAAACATAATTTAAAACTATTTGTCCCAGAATATAGTGAATTTTGTTACCATGTTAATAAATAATTATTTTTTCTGTAAATATTGTACAAACGAGAGAACTTAATTATTTTAATAAAGTAGAATGTAAATAAATTGTTTTTTATTATTATTAAACATTTACAATGTAAGTAAAATATAACTACTACATTTAAAATAACATATTTTTTAGACTTATATTGAAAGTTAAAACTTATAACAGTAGATACATAAATATTTTTTATTATTCCATCAAATGTATGTATTTGATACCAGATAAATGGTCTCAATAAAAGCACTAATAATAAAGCACACAGTTTAAAAACTAAATTTTCTAAAATCTAATTCAAGTTTTATCTGATTTATAGTTAAATAATCATCAAATTATCTTGCTTCAATATGGTGAATGAATAAAACTATGAAATTTGTTATTATTTTGTAAATGTGAATTGTAATGTATCCTTTTTGTTTTATCATTATTTTTAAAATAATTATTAGAGCTCTATGTATGGTGTTAAATGTCTATATGGCAACACAATCCCAATTTGCTTAAGAACAAAGCTACTTAATAAATTACTTTGTTTTCTAGAATTTGTCATAGAATTATAATTTTTTAAATAAAAGTTATTTCCATACATTCCAGGCATAGGCATGTTTATTGGTCCCATTGGATATAGGACATTGGGTAGGTACATTGCACCTGCACATTTTTATAACTATGATAATATGGTAAGTAAGGCTATTACATTAACATGTAATAATTTTATTTGCTATGGTCTGTGCCTGAGCCACAGTCTGTCCTAGTATTAATAATTCTGCGGTCAACGTCGAATAAACGTATTGACGGTTCAAAAACGATCCGTCTACTAGTTAACGCAAATGAACGGACTAGTTTCGTTAACCATAAAAACATCGACAATAAGTCAAGTTGCCAAGTATCTAGCGATTGACTTATAACTTTATCTTCATGTCAAAGGCCATACTTTACGTACAAAGGAAATCATAGTAACTCGCAAAAGATAAGAAATATTTAATCTATTATTTAAGTACGTTTAAAACCATTTAGTGGTATTGTGAGGTTTTACAAGAATATTATTATACAATGGTCAGAAGTCAAAAAGTAATGTTTCTATTATCAGTTAAAAAAAACGTCAGAAAAATGCGTACACAACTTTGCCATAATATACTTTAAGGAATTATATTATATTAAATAGATATGTTATAAGCGCGAAATCTTGAAGACTCAAAATCGTCGACGAACCTTTGGCTGATTGGTTGCCGGTACATTCACGCGCAACTGACAAAACTATCTCGTTTTTCTTATTGGTTTTCTCATTTATCTCTTTTCTATCGTTTTGATTTGTATGTATGTGTGCTGCCGCTGCTGTGCGGAACGCTTTTTTCGGTTGATTTGTATAGTTATAACATATCTATTATGTAATATCATTGACTTTAGGTGTCTAAAATTTAAAAAAATTACAATAGTATTTACCTTAAAAAAAGTAATATAGTAAACGATGATTCCAACAAGTGCAGCAATTAACGCTGCACAAATCACGAAACTGATGCATATGCACGTCGAAATAAATATGCCGCCCTTCCTCTCATAGTGAATGTTGGGATCTCCATGTGTTTCATAAGCCAGGAACTGTTGTCGGCTATGTGATAACGACATATCGAACCATTCTGAAACAGGAATCATGATTTTGAAATAAAAAAAAAACTTATAATATGATTATGGATTAATTATAATATATTATGTGGTATCTTAATATATTATCTATTATTACTACGACAAGAACTTCTTTTGTTTGTGTTTTAAT
>JADANM010002527.1:4054661-4066440 GCA_026213755.1 Eurema hecabe
ACTTTTTATAATTTTACGCTTTCACGGCCAAACCACTGAACCTTTTGTAATAAATTTGGTACATAGATGGTCTAGACCCCCACCCAACCCATAACCTCCTCCTTACCGGGAAAAGGGGGGGGGGGTCAAAGTTTATATCAAAGTCCACGCGGACGGAGTCGCGGGCAACAGCTAGTACAGTAAATTTTATAATTATCCTCCACGGGTGTACAGAAACATATATTACATAATATGCCTACTTAATTGTTGCTTGGACAAATTTGAACTCCATAGATAACGCTTGATGACAACATGTCTATTAGATTATAACCCAATATCACACTAATTGCGCAGTAATTCTTATAAAATTCTGCGAAATTAAATGATAACTTTATGAATGAGATAGTTAAGGTACAGATGAGTACAAAAGTTGTTAGAAAACATTACAAAGTACTATAGTATATAAGTCTGGTTGGGCTAATAAAGGCCGATAGTCTGCCGATAAATTAGTTTAAAACAGCAAAGATAGACCTGATCGATAGGAAATCATTTATGCATACTAATTATGAGGTCAAAATAAAAATAAATCTCTTTTTTAATTTTATAAAGAACTTGTAGTAAATTTGAATTAAAAAAACAGCAACATCGAAACACTCTCGCAAATTTATAAACGGAGAAACAGAATCAATACATTTTTATTTATTTTTAACTAATTTTGTAAAAGACCTTGTACAATATTAGGTACTGTAATAAATAATGTAAGGGTGCCAAGATGCGACGTCATACGTTTGTGGCGTCCGAAAATGACAGTTTTTTTATAGGCGAAGTGGATTCAACATTTCGATAGTATGTTTTTATTAATGTAATGAATCAAAAGGTCGTTCGAAACAATCAAAATAATAGCATAGATATGAACCCTTGCCTGAATAAAAATAAATAAAAAGTCTAAAATATATTTCATTTCGACAAAAATCATCTTTTAGTGATAACATGTTTTGTTATTAAATTTTCATTAACTTTTTCATTTGACTGTACAACGTGATAGTGTGACATTGTCAAACATAGTACAACTTATAATATGAGTAATAATAATATGAGTGTTTATTTTAAACTGATAAAATGATTAATTTTTTTATTTGCATTCCCTAGTGATAAGGCTTTCGTTGTTTTGTTTTAACTAGATGAAGCAAGTTATATCAAGCGTAATAGGCATTGCCATTTTATACTATTACTAGCTGTTGCCCGCGACTCCGTCCGCGTGGACTTTCATATAAACTTTGACCCCCCCTTATAACCCCTTTTTCCAGCTAAAAACAGTCTATGTTTTATCTGAGGCTCTTGACCATAAGATGTGTACAAAATTGTATTACAATCGATTTAGCGGTTCGGCTGTAAAATTATAAAAAGTTTCAACTCCTTGCGCAATCTTTTGGGTGTTGATTTTAAAGAAGTACCCTATGTCCTTCCCCAAGCTCTAGACCATGTAATAAACCTTGTTTTAATCGGTCCAGTAGTTTTAGGCTGATGGAAAGACAGACAGAGTTACTTTTGCATTTATAATATTAAGTATGGAAGTATGGACTATTATAATATAAAATTGATCGCCGAATGTGTTGCTAACTGACAAATGTACCTTACTTTATTTCAACTCAATCACAGCTATCCTATGTGTTAATCCAGGACCATTATAGCCAAGGTAAAGTACGAGTCACGAATCTTTAGCGCTGAACGAAACCTGCGCAGAAGTCAAAAATAAGGTATCGAGGTAATGCGCGGCGCGCGGGGCGCGTGATCGTCGGGTCCGCGAGCGTTGATTGGTTGTCCCAGTCGTGTTGTCTTTCTCGCACTAATACGTCAATTACGAGCGCGATTCTACCAATGCGCAGCTATTCTCGTCAATCGCTAAACATAAATGACGCGGACTATACCCGGGACTCCCACTCGCTGCGGTAAAACGGTACACAGGGTTTCGGTCGGTAGAAGTCCGACATAACCCACCGTCCTTTCCCCGAGGTCCGTGGGTATCCTATGAGGATTTCCCCACTATAAAAAAGGGACCATTCTAGCCACGTACTACACTTAAATGAAATCTGTTATAATTTCATATTGTTTAAATTAATAAAAATATACAAAAAATTAGCTATATTTTTTCGAAATATTGAGTGCAATGATTGATATGAATTGTTTGCATGTTTATTTTTTTCCCTATAAAACTTAAGTGAGATTTTGTGGAAATTATAGAAAACATGTTACGTAGCAGAACATTGTGTGTGTTTGTGTGTCTGTGTGTGTTTGTGTGTGTGTGTGTGTGTGCGCGTGTGTGTGTGTGTGCGTGTGTGTGTGTGTGTGTGTGTGAGAATAGTCTCACCTATTCTCAATTCCACGACCTACACGAGTAAACCTAAAAGTTTTAACAAGAAAATGTATACAAGTAAATATTACACAATAACCTTGCAACTGAAACTGGAAGGCAAGTATTTTCACATAAAACTCCGACATTATCGTTTGCATAGATAAGTTAATTGACCGAGCATTTTACACTGAGAAGTAAGAATACTTTCTGACTGCAGAAAGTGGCAAGGACGTTTAAATAGAAAATATTACATCATCTTAGACTAGTAAATATTTACTTTTAATTGAATAACAGCTGTTCATACGATCTATTGTGCACGATATAAATATGTATTACTATCTGCGACCCGCGGTTTTACTCGCGTAGTTCTGATTTAAAGGGTAATACCTAGATGAAAAGTATTCTTTGTGTTAATCCACCTTTCTACAAACAAAATTTTAACTAAATCGGTCCAGCCGTTTTTGCGTGAAAGAATAACATACTTACATTCTCATAAACTTTCACATTTATAATATTACTAGCTGTTGGCCGCGACTCCGTCCGCGTGGACTTTCATATAAACTTTGACCCCTCCTTTCCCCCCTTTTAACCCTTTTTTCAGCTAAAAGTAGCCTATATAGCCTATGTCCTTCACCAGGCTCTAGACCATCTGTGTACCAAATTTCTTTCTAATCGGTTCAGTAGTTTTAGCGTGATGAAAGGACAGACAGACAGAGAGAGTTACTTTCGCATTTATATTAGTATGGATTAGTAGTAGGACTATCCACGAGGTTTTGCCTACGCACTATTGTTTCTTGTATCAATACGAAGATAAAAGTATTCTAAGTGTAAATTTAGGGCCTCATTTTCCTGAATGAGTCAAATAAGCTTACGTGCCTACATCCTTACAATCTTTTGCGGGTACATTAGTAGGATAATGAGAAAATTCCATAGACATAACAATTTAAAGAATATTATATTATATAGGTACAGTCCACAACAAAAGTATTTTAACAAACAAGTTTTTAATTACATACTATCATCTTAATATTTAAATTTATGTTTATAATAAATAGCCTAAGAAGCGGCGAATAATCAATCAATGCAGCCAATGTCTTTTTTTAGATGATTTTTCCCCCTTTTTTGGTAAAAAGTGTGGGACCCGTGCGAGTTTCTTACGCCGGTTCTTCTCGCCGGGTTAGTTCCCAAACCGATGGTAGGCACCATGTAGACTTTCTGAAGGTATTTTTTTAAAATTTACTCAGAAAATAAATCATTTCATTTCATTAAGTGTTAAGATGTTTAATAATGTAGAATGTGCCATACCTTTATAGTCGACCGCGTATAAACCTTAACTATATCGTAAAGATATATTACTACAAAAGAGACTAAAAGTTAGTCAGGTTGTCGGTTTTATCTCCAAAACTACTGAAACAATTTTGATTTCTTTTAACAACAGAACGACAATATTTATGACAGTCATATGCTATTAATTATTATAACTTTATTATGTATTAAATTAAAAACACAATCGGATTTAAAGCGATTGAAACCGCGGTTTAAAGTAGTTTACAATAATTCGACAATTTTCTATGACTTAATATTTACAAGTACCCTCAATGTTACTTAAAATTGCTAACCTTGAAATTAAGCAGCTATGTTCAAACGGAACAGACAATGACTTTTATAACAATCAAATGTTTATAACCTCACAATTCTTGTTGCTTATTCGCAAAACATTGTTTCTTTACTTGAGAGCAGTTCAAACTCAACAAGCATGACCAATACCTAATTATATAAATACGAACTACTTCAAATATCCTTGGACGGTATGACGATCCGCCCACTTTACGGAAGAAATCATATTTATTTTTATTATTATCTATTATTATTATCTGTGACATTACCGTTTTGATTTAGAAATCCGATTTGGCAAACACTGGCACTTCACTGTTAGAATTAAAAAGAAAAAATTTAAAAAAGTTGTGAATATGTCAAGAGTCGCGCGCGCATTACCGGTGTATGGCGTTATAACAGCGCGCCGTACTTTACCTAATGTTGCCAATTTACCGGAGACCTGTGTTTTTTTCTAATCTATTCTCTATTACCTTGACGTTAAGTGTACAATTAAGTAGTATGAAGGTCAGTTTGAATTGGTCGTAAGGTGATGCATGACGTTTGCTACCGCGTATATAATTTGATTTTAACGGCAACTTGCTTTATTAATTTTTAATTAGCGTGTTGGTCATTTCTTTGGTATTTTTGCAGGTGAAAACATTGCGATATTTGTTGTTTTATCATAATTAAGGTTTAAGTTAACTTTGACGTTGGCCTATTACGCAAACGAGGGAGTAATATAACTTTCTTACAGTTTAGTACAGAGGTAAAAAGAACGGGAGAATTACGTTACGGAAGATTATAAAATATATTATTATATGCTACGTATAAAGGTTTAATTTCAAAACCAAACACGTTACTTAGAATGACGTATTCAATTTAATTAGTTTTATATGATAATTATATAAATTCACAGTATTTATTACGCTTATAGTATCGACTGGAAGTTTATAGTATTTAATGAAAGGCTCTGTTACGAAAATATTTTTTATTTATATTATTTAGTTAATAGATAGAAATCCGACATTTGGCAATGGTTCCTTCCCCGAGGCCCATGGGTATGCTATGAGGATTTCTCCATTACAAAAAGAGTTTTCCCTTCTAGTTTATAGGATGTTAAAATTTTTTTATAAGAGGGAAAAAACGAGCAGGCGTGCTGATGAAAAGTGATCAGCACTGACCATTAGTACCCAAGTGTGACAACACCACAAGTGTGTTGCCGGCATTCTTTAGACCCTCTTTTTTGAAGGTGTCCAAGTCGTATGTGGAAGCTGATTCCACAGGATGATCGTGTGTGGCAAAAAGTTCCTGCAAAAATGCACTGTGCTTGACTGCCAGCTTTTCAGATGGACATTTAACTTTCTTCTAATACGTACTATTCGGAACCTTGCAGTATATAATTAAAAACAAAGACATTTAATGCAGAAATTGAAGCTTCCAGAATATTATAATTTATCTCGTATAACATATTTCATACTTACGTTCTTACAAAGGAACCTAATTTATCGCTTCAGTAATTATCATACGGCTCTGTTTAATATGCTCTCGGAGTTTCCCTCAATTGTTTAATTAAATGCACGTAATCAATGAAACTGTCGCACTGAATGCAAATCTGGCTGAAACGCTGAGGAATACTTGATAAATATTTTATATGATAAAATAATTCTATGTGTTAATTGAGAGTATAATGTATCAGACTAGGAACATTGTAAAGGTGTACGTGAACTGTACCCGTTGAGGTAAGATGGAATATGGTGGGGTATTATTTGGTAGAAGTCTGGCATAAGTCATGGATTTTGCCAGACTCCAGGCCCATGGGCATTCTATGAGGCTTTCCCCATTTAATATAAAAGGGTCTCATCTATCTATATGCGATACGTTATTCAAATTCATGGTTTAAAATTTGCATGACAGTTGTAACGAATATCCTCAAAAACCTGCGCATTTATAACGTAAGAAAGGATATGAAGTTACATAAACAATTATTGGCCCTTCCTTATTGTTTATCATGACGTGGTTCGCTCGCGTAGTCGTTATTATGACGTCATCTATACTAATATCGTAGAGAGGAAAAATTCGATTGTTTGCTTGAAACTGAGTTTAGTCACTGTTGTGAAGCCACACTATTCCCGATTGACATAGGCTTCATTATAGTCGGTAAAGTACTGTTTACGGGAACTAAGCTGAAAGTGCAAGTTCTAATTTGTGGTTAATGACCATCTTCGCTTTCCAGCCTTTTGTAATGGTGAAAAAGAAAGCACAATCTCCTTTATATTTTTAGATCACATGCATAAAATAGTTAACGGACGTCAATGAATAACTATGCTTAGCCGTCCCTTAGTAGTCATCTAAAAAATAAGCAATGGTTTTTGTCCGTGGTTTGTGTGGTTGAAATTCGAGCAAATATAATTCCAATCATACTACGTTTCAAAATGGAAGCTTGTATGCGCTTACATTTAGAGAATAACACTTGTATTATGCATTTTGTCTGTTACACGCCCAACTAGACGCGAGTTTGCGGTCAGACAAACAAGTGATTAGACTGTTGCAGAACAAATCGTTACTAATTCATCAACTGAATAGTGTAAATGAATGATGCATAGGTGAGGCGATGCTAATTATTAATAATTGGTCAAGCCGAATCATTCTACGTATAGAATAATTATATAGAGAAACAAGATAGGATTTTTTAAGTCCAGAAGTAACATAGTTCTGTAGTCAGCCCGTTAGAACAAAATAATTCATCCTTAGAGGAAGCATATCAAAATAAAACTTTGTTTTAACGTAATGTCGATTTATATGTCTTTATATATTTGCAAGTTTTTGTCTTTCTAACTCTAACGATTGTGAAGCAGGAATAAGGATTCCGATGTAACCTAAACGCAGTTAGACCCTGGATGGAAAACATAGAATAAATTACATCTATGGGAAAGTTTTTTAGGTATATTTTCAGTAACTAACTATGATAGACTTATCATATAGCAAGTATTGTATAATCTGCGACACGTGATATCTTGCCTCTAGTGGATGACTTAATGCCCTTAATCAAAGAGGCGGATGTCTGGTAGCCATGACACTCGGCTATTTATATTAAGGCATTGGAGCAGAAGGTACCTATGTTCGATAGTAAGCGAATGTACAAACTACAAGTGTCCTTCAAGATCATATTATTATGGTAAGTAAGGAGCATCAAGAATGCTTTGCCTGACTTTTAAGTAAGGGGTTAAGGAAATGATTTTTGACTTCAACGTAAGTACTTCTACAGTGTCGTTTCCGAAGATAAATTTGAACAGAAAAAAACAGGACAAATTGAGTCTCTTTCACGAAGGGTTCAGTACTATTATATTTACCAATGATAACAATTTTTGTTTTAATTGGAAATTCTGTATTTCAAACGTCTGCCTGTTGCAGTTATGTAAATCGAGCCAAGAGAGAGAGCTAAAAAATCACATGGTATGTCCAATTTCTTAGAGTAACTTAAGCTTCGTAATACGATTAACAGTATCAAAATTCGTTGTCAGTAGAGCTATATTTCATTTGGTATAATGACTTAAGTCTGCTAAATAGTCAAATTGATTCTATTATAATATATTGCAATCTAGCTTAAGATTCAACTATATGCATAGACGTACAACGCATAGACTGATAGTCCTTTAGTAATCGGTCCACCGCGAGTAAAGCCATAACTGTATATATGTAGCTGTTAACAATACGTTCTTTTGCTCGATGACACGCATACAAATCCACCTATATTGTTTCTGCTATAAGAAATTTACCCTATAAATATGGAAAAATTTAAATCTACGAAAACCATACGAATTTTAATGCGATGCATTGCAGCGAATATCCATGTAGTTAAACAATATCGTCTAGGTTGAAATGGATTCACTTTGCGTGTTCATACTGCGGTTCTAGGTGTTTTTATTCTAGTACTACCTGTGTGTGCCGTAATGCTCTTAGTCCGAGACAGGATGTCTAGTCGCCATGACACTTGGCTATTAATAATTGCTTTACCGTAATGAATCACTGGGTTATGTTGTTACCATGTTGCATGTTGTATGTTGTTAGTTGTTATATAGGGACAGACGAAAGGGATTTTATTTTCTACTACTAGTTGTATAGTGTAGTACCCACATAGTACCCAGTTGATGTTTCATCGTCGTGACTTAGGAATACTTTGTATAATTGACGTAAATAAATAAATAATAAAATAAAATAGCTTTTATTACTTACTACATAATTTAACATTTCCTACAATTATAACACTATCTATTTATCTATTTATTTATACCCATTGCTGGTCGGGAGTTGAAAAAAACAAATTTAAAACATCACATAACTATTAAAAATCTGTGTTACTTTTTTCTAAGCTACGCATAATTAATATTATCTACAGTTTCAGTTCTTAGACTTATGTCTTTTACATATAGTATACAGTATACACTATTTTTAGTTTTTAGTTTTATCCCTAAGGGTAGTTTATATATAACTTCTTCATTGTTTCCTAATCCCAAACCAATTTTACGCACAATAAAAAGATAACGATCTTGAGTAATTCTTTAGAAAATGCAAATGAAGCTTAAATTAATCTGATAAAATTTAGTATCGATCGGCTTCCGAGGCGATTCCCGACCGTGATGAGACATGGAATTGATATTGATAAGACGATATTACTTTGCCTGTCTCTAATTTCGTAATTTGGGTTTTTGGGGCCTTTCATTTGCGAGATACCTTGATCATTCAGCGAGATCTGATTGCCTTGAAAATTTTTGCGGGCGAGTTTTTTTTATTTATTTTTAATTGTCATTTTTAGTATAATTCTTGGATCTTCGCAGGTCAAATGTGATATTTATTTAATTACTTTATATTTTATGTTTTAAGAATGTTAAAACGCATTTCATCTCAGTTTTACCTTCTTTATTATCTCAGTATAGACTATTATATATGTCGCAGAGAGTGCCGACGTAGTAGTTGTGATGCCGAGGTAATGATTGTTTGATGATGGCTCTTTCTTAGGTTCTTAATAAGTAAAACTTCAGAGTAACATATTCACGGCGCATATTCAGCTCGATTACTAATAGGGAATGCAAATCTCGCGAGATTGGGCTGAAGCGAAATCTCGCAAGATTGATTTTCGTGGAACTAAGATAATAATATCTACAGTAATAATTTTAACAATGACAACAAACTATACTTAGTTGGTTAATGAGTGGATATAGTAGGTATATCTTCTCATTACAGTATTACATCGGAAATTACAGATTTATAATGAACAAAATACGCCAATCAAAAGAAATATTTCTTCGATTAAAATTACAAATCACTGTAACGATTTCCTGTAGTTCTTCTTGATATTACATACTCTTTAGTATCTCGAAAAAGAAGACAGCGGACCAATATCATAACCGTTTCAGTTTCAGTTGATGTTGATCGACACAGATGGATCAAACTTCGTCTGTGTCTGTGAGTTACTCAGCCTGTGTTGCCAATACAAACGCTCTAGACGTTGTTTAATTTCAGTTTTATTCACGTTTTTCGAAGGCAATTTTGTTACGTCTTTCACAAACTCTTATTTATTTCGTATATACAACAAGCATGCTGTCAAATTTGTCCGACGCTCCACAATGCGCTTTCTCAAGTAGGCGGCTAGTTAATCTGCCAATAAAGTTTTAGTTCTTCCAGTTTGCAAATCGTTAACCTAAGTGTTGTTTCTGCGATAGCTATCTTGACGGCATAACACCTCCACGGCCAGTTTTATAAATTGAAATGCCTTGTCTAAAAAGTTAAGTCTAAAATTTAATAATTAATCTCGTAAATCTCGCGAGATCTCGCCATTTTTTCGAGCGAGATCTCGCAAAAACGAGATCTCGCGAGAACGAGATTGCATTCCCTTATTACTAATTATCCAATATCTTTATTTTCACAATGCTGACGTTTTTATAGCAGCTGACAAATGCCACACGATTATTTTAAGTTTGAATTTAAACATTGTAATAAACCAAGGAGGTTCGACTAATTAACTAATATTAAAATAGTTTTCACTATTTTGATTATTCTTTATTATATCAGTATAGACAATAATATATGTAGTGATTAAAAAGAGACTGATTTTAAACTAAACAACCATGTAGAAATAAACATATAACCCAATACAAATAACTGCTAATGATTTCCACGAGATTGTGATAATAAGATTACTGACGAAGTGTCGTCACCGCAAATCGGAGATATCCTGCCAATTGAGGATCGGCTCCAACGGGACAGAGTTCACACAGTTGGAGCGAGTCCATCTGAAACGTTTTGTGAGTACATTCTTATTTATAAAATAACTATAAATATAATAATAATATACAGTCGATTTGAGAATTCTCATTCTTTTCGTGAATTCGTTTAAAATAACTCGGGTGAATTTGGATAAATAATCTACACTAACTACACTAATATTATAAAGAGGAAAAATTTGTATTTTTGTATGTTACGAATGAGCTCAAAAAGTACTGGACGGATTTTAATAATTCTTTTTCATTAGAAAGCTACATTATCATTGCGTCACATACTCGTAGGATATATTTAGCATTATGTCTACCCGTGCAAAGCCGGGACGGGCCGCTACTCGTAAATAATTTGAAACGATTATTTAGTAGTTTAATCAAGATTTGTTTGTTGTCCTTAGAAAGTTTAAATAAAATATTAAGATAAGAATCGCTTGATTCAAAATAAAATTACAAACAAAGGGTTAAACAATAGTGAAAATCGTAATATTATCGTAACTTTGACAATGAGGTGATTTTTTTAATCAAAAGTTATTCTTGTCTTCGTGTTAGTTAAGGCATAAATATTGTCCTTCAAAATATGAAAATAATCTTAATATTTTATTTTGTAAATAAATTGATCTACTAATTGCCTATACTAATAAAAGGCCTACGTATCGCCAGTGTCTTAATAAAGAGGAAAAGTTTGCTAGTTTTCTCCCGTTAATAATTTTCAAAAATTCCTAAAAATTCCGAACGAGTAGAAATTCAATCGTATGAGTTTATCTTAGATATTATTGTTAGTACTAGACATAATAGAATTCCTGCATTCCCTTCTTCACTGGCAACTGATAAATAAAAAAAAAAACATCCAGCCGAAAAAAAAGAAAGAAATCATTATGAACGGTCGGTCGAATTATGAACTTCGTTCTATTTTTGAAGTTGACTTTATACAGTTTTAGAATATTTTTTCCATACTAAACCCTTTGTTTGTAATGTTTATTATTTAACAGGTACAATGAAGACCTTAAGTGGACTGTTCGTCGCTTGCGCATGCCTGTGCTACGCCAACTCACTCCCGCCGGATAAGGTGTGTTATTGCATCCTGTTTTATCGTAAATTCGGCCTCCTAAACGGACCCGTAATTCCGTAACCTTGAACAACTAACAACAAAAAATCAACTCCTGCGCTGTCAGATCCTAAGAAAGATTATTTAGTTTTTTATACATAGCTTAGTCCACTTTAAAAACAACGAAAAAGAATACAGAATGAAAAACACGTACTAATAACGTAAATGCTTTAAGAGATGTCTTCCAGCCAAGTATTGATAGGCAGCGATGTTTAGCGCTGGACGAGAATAGCTGCGCATCGGTAGAAACGCGCTCGTAATTGACGTATTGGTGCGAGAAAGACAACACTATGGGGAACCAATCAACGCTCGCGCACCCGACGATCACGCGCCCCGCGCGCCGCGCCGTTCCCTCGATACCTTATTTTTGACTTCTGCGCAGGTTTCGTTCAGCGCTAAAGATTCGTGACGCTACTTATACTCTTGGTTAACAACAATATATCTACCAGTCTTTGTGAGTTCTATTATTAA
>JADANM010002527.1:4073810-4085389 GCA_026213755.1 Eurema hecabe
AAATTCCACTCATTATAAGGACGATAATGGAAATGATATTGGTAAGTTTCTTTAGTTTTATGTATCTTATTGAGATGGTGAAGAAATTATATTATAATATCCGTCAGATAGAATAAAACAATAAATAGATACGTAATTTGTTAGTTATTTCCTTATTTATAAACTATAGGAAATACATTGATTCAAAATGGCGCATGACGTCACATCTATACACGTTTTCTCCTGAGGTGTGACGTATTTAGCACTTTCTCAGCAGTCTTTTGTTTATTAGTCAAAGCAAAAAAAAGCGTATTATGTAAGAGACGGAATAATTATTATTATTTTGTTTTCGTACCCTGTCATCATTTTAGTTGGAATATTCTATTGCATGGCAATATTCTAAAATAATAATTTTCGAAATCGGTTCGGCTGTTATCAACATTTTATTTATCAACATTTAGCAACACATTTGTGGGACTAGATTGAGCTGTGTTAAAAAAAGTGCCCTCAAGTATTATTTTCAATACATATTTAATTAAGTCCTATCATATCCAGATATCATGTAAGTCCAGATGGCGTTATAATATAAAAATCCACGTAATTTATATCCAAGCCTGTCTCCGATCGTAAATGCGCGTACCAATTTCGCCATTAAACAACACTCGTAACGGAATCGCGAACAAAAAGTTATTAGATTTATTTTACGAGACCTCAAGAAAGTAGTTACGGAATCTCGAAGCTGACACATTAAACTCGGGATATTAATATGTGGTTTTATTGGTCGTTATTTGTTACCTGCTATTGTGAATGAAAGGGTTTTCTGTTTTTTTTATTTGATAGCGAGTATCGGACAAATTGCGCGATGGTAAGCGACCTTCTGTTACTAAATGGCTTACGAATGCACTGTCAGGTTTTTAAAAAGGGGAAAAGGAAAGGAATTGTGACAATGTATTAACAATGGGCATCTGGTGTTCCTACCAACCGAACTGAACACAATGACATCTCTGATGAGAAGTCTAAATTTGAGTGTTCTTTATGATAGTGGGTATCTATGGCAAGGCTCTCACATCAAACCGTGATGGTTTCGAGCTAACCAATCAATTTGAGGCTTGCCGTAACGTAATTGCTTATCGCGGGATTAGATGGCAATGTTCTCAATTGATTTCTTAATATTATTTTTTAATAATTAACTTTTTTCGAAAATCGTTTTCTCCATCATAGCGAAGCATAAAAAACGAATTCCTCTAAAAATTATCCGAATCGTTTTTAGAACTGCGCATATGGGCGAGACCGGAATTCCTCGTAGCTTTGGAAGGCTTGAATGAGAAATTGCATAGAGTGTTTAGCGAAATAGCTGAATTTTGGCAAACGGCTTTACCTCTTAAGAGATTGGATGTAGTAGCTCTGCCCAACTACGTAGGAGTCAAGCCTATCGACAATTGGGGGCTTATTGTCTTTAGGTAAGTTTAGAATTTATTAATTTCTTGATTGATTAATTAAATTCATCCAATTATTTTTTATGTCTAAATCAAAGTCAGATACTAGGACTAGCATTGAGGATAATCTTAGGCTAAAAGAATAATATAGACGGAACGTCACTGAACTAATATTGACGCCAATTGTTGCTTGCAATGTGTGCGTGAAGCTTTGACTTTTGTATACGGATAGCACTTATCATGTGTGCATAATGTTGCAAGCATTTTAAATCTCCCAACCGTTACTTGGAAAAATTTATTGTTTACGTAATGTTTCGAAAAAATATAATATTAATAGTTTATCTGTAATTCTATTTTGGTAATAATGATTGAGTACATACATGAAAGAATGATAGATACATAAATACATGAAAATTGCAAAATAAAATATTATTAATACTGAGCACGTACATTTTTAGTACCCATTTCTCCAATAAACGAATAATTTTTATTTTATAAAATGAGCGCTATTTTAATGTTAGTAACTAAAGTTTATAAAAAAAACAATAACTTCTTAAGTAGATAATTAGGTCCAAAAACATTGATTAAAAACATCGTATGGAAGTAAGTAAAAGCATAGAGGAAGATTACATTGAGCAATAAGCTATATTTCAATTTAACACAAAATTAAATAATTTCCCACAAACACGGTAAAATATTTTAAAATAAAATGTAGAAACATTACTTTCAAAGCTAGGAACACAAAACCTCCGCCATGAATTTGGGGGAGGTTTTGTGTTCCTAGCTGGTCAAGCTAAAATGTTTACAAAAATTAAATAAATCTATTATGGTAAACTACTAATTACCTATGAAATGATAAACCAGATTTTTTAAAGGTTTGCTGAATTATTTTTATAGTTTTTATTGAACAATACGGCATTTTTGTAAAAAAAAATATTTTATATTGATTTGACAAGCGTAATCATTCACGGCTGATAGACACTGTCAGAGAAACCATATTATTGTATTTATACGTACATATTCTATTTTTTAGGTTTATTTTTTAGTTCAGGACGTTCCGTCTATATTATTCTTTTAGTCTAAGGGATGCATAATATATATGTCGCAGGCGGATTGTATAATCCGCCGTTTTACAAAACAGGGCCGTTTTGCAAAGCGGCGGTTCAACGTTTAGCCGTACCTATTGTCTTGCGTAGTTTTTGTATCATTATAAATTCTTATATTCTTATTATTTTTGTATCATTGTCATAGTTTTTGTATCATTATAAAAATAACTTGATTATTCAGCTTTATTTTTATTCAATTAGGTTAGGTTAGTTTTGTATAATTATAAAAAAAAACTTGAATACTCAGCTTCATTTTTATTAAAGATGAGTAAATAAGTTTTTTTATAATAATAAATAACTAACTTAACCTAACCTAATATATTAAAAAACTAACATATGGCGACGAATACATTTAGGCGGTTTTTTACTTATCCGCATTCAATACAGCTAATCGTTGAACCGCCGCTTTGCAAAACGGCCCTGTTTTGTAAAATGGCTAGCCGTAATGTAATACGGCGGATTATACATATATATTGTAAAACACTTACATTTATTACAAGTATATTAAGGATGTTAAATATTTAGCCCCGAAAACTGAAACCGTAGATAGAATGCTCCCATGATCATAGCTTAGTGCATATTCCATATATTCTTAATCTTGAAGCTATGTAGTGTTTTTAATTTAATTTATTTCCCAACCAACAATGGATACCTTCGCTGATGGTATACTACCTACGGTTTCAATTTCGGACTTGAGCCTTTTACATATATATAACAGTATAAATAAATTCGTGGGGTTCTTAAAGGGAGAGTGACGTCACTACCCGCGTGTACCAGCAGTTAGAACAAGAAATAACCTATCAATGGGTGGGGTCGCTGGCCACCCCGCGCTGGTGGAGCGACGCTCACGTCAACAAGGGGCTGGTGGGCTACATCGCTGCTGACATCGCCCTCAAGGTCAGTGTTGCTAGATTTGACGACCGCCTGGCGCAGTGGTAGCACAACTGCTTTCTGCACGAAGGGTCGTGGGTTAGATCCCCAAAGCGGAAAAATATATTTGCAACTTACGTTTGTATTTTCTAGGGTCTGGTTGGTGCTATGTATTGTATGTATGTATTTACAAAAAAAAAATCTCAGTAATCTAGTTGCCATAACACAAGCTCTGCTTAGTGTGATTAGTGTCCTAGAATATTTATTTATTCCATCAGATGCCTCGCCTGCTGTTTTAACCCCTATTTAAAAAAAAAACTTAGGGAATAGAATGTCTCCTCATTCTTTTCAACATAAAATAATTCCTTTTTTCATATGAAGGTGAGGTTACCATCAGGCGAACCTCCTTCTTACTAGTGCTATTATACTACACTATATTATGGTTATTATATATATGGTCATATGTACTTGTCCGGTCTAAATAATAAAAAAGACTTATGCTGTAAAATTTTTACAATGTTTCCACGCGTTCTTCCAATAAAATTGCGACTTTTATGTCAAGTACCCATGTGAGATTTATTTTATTATATTCTGTTTCATTTTTTGTCCATACTTGGTATCTTAAGACGGCTGCATGGTTGTGACAAGGGAATATTGTTTCCTATAATAGGATGCGTAACGATGATGGTTTACCTTTGAATAAGGAGAACTGCTTCAATATTTATTTTCTATAGTATTTCCTTAGAAAAGAAGCCGGCATTTTAAATGCCGGCTCTCATGAGCAGTCTAGTTCCACGAGAGTTGGGCGCTCCCTTGCGATCGGGTGGTGATATCGTTTGCCCTGTATGTTGTAAAAAAATACTAAAACGGCTTTATGTGTACTATATATAGCCTATTTAAATAAATATATTATATTTGACCTAACTAACCGTCCACAGATCAACGACACAGACATAGACAGACAGTGGCCCATAACCACTCTGTATTCCATATACTATGAGTTCAGCAAGAGGTACCCTCACTCCCGCATCACGGGCATGAAGCAAGAAACCGCTTCCACTAAGATCGAATTGCTCTTCAGACTATTTAACTATACCCTTGGAGCTGATACATTTAAGAAGGGATTGAGAAGGTTTATGAAGGAAAAGTGAGTGATTATTTGTTTTAGTTAAAGCTGTTCAGAAAAGACTTGTATCTTTAATTGGTAGGGTTAATCATAGCGATGTTAACGGGAAAGTTTGTGAGGATGTATGTAAGGATGTTTGTTGCTATTTGACAATAACTACTGAATTAATTCGGCTAATGTTTGTCGTGCTCATACAAGTATTATATTTTGGTATCTTAGGAACCAATTTTATACGGCTAACACCACAATTCGCTTTAGTCTGTCCAAATTTACAGATTCCTATAGGTAAAACAGTATTAATTTAGATTTTTCTTACCATTCTTTCTCTGTTTATTTCCTTAAATAAGTTTTTCTTATAAATTAAAATATAAGACTTGATTAGATGTATATAGATATACAGGTATAATATAGTAAATTATTACTACATACAGCCATTAGCATAACTGTTAATATCTTGCTATTACCGTTTCAATAATTAGTTTAGTTAAAATTAATCTATTACTTGTAAAAAAATGTATAAGACTAGTCTACAGCCAAAAAGTATATACTGAAAGAACTAAAAAATATAGGAACATGAAGACATTTACTAGTGACGACATCTGGAATGCTCTCAATTCTGCTGCGAGAGAAGATGGAAAGATTCCAAAAGACGTTGATATCAAAGCAGTTGCTGCCTCGTGGATTGATCAGGATCGTCTACCATTGATCACTGTGACTAGGAATTATGAGAAGAACACGGCTCAAATATCGCAGGTATGTTGTTGTTCTGAACTCAGAAATATAGAATCTATAACTATAACTATAACACTCGCAAATAACGCGATTTTATTAGTCAGAGAATTACCGAAATAGTTTCAGAAAATCAGAGATTACTTTAACCATCTTCACTATCTTAGAAAGTTCATGCAAACTGTACTAAAATTTTAGTTTACAGCATCAATATTAAGATCATTTAAACAATCATTCTCATAATCATCTAAAGCTAAAGTCGGACATTCCGTAAGATCATATCCAAGGATATGTTAAAATAATAAAAGAAAACTTTTTGATTTCACTCAACACAAATTTATCCACCATCCTTTTCACCGGTATCCACAGAAAGTATACCTCAGAGAACGTCCTCATGACGTACCAAACGCTGACAAAATGACATGGCAGATTCCTCTAGTGGTCAAGGGAGGGGATAAATTAGACTTTTCTAACACCTCACCGGTCGCATGGATGAAAGATAAGGAGATTACTTTGAATGACATGCCGGGAAAGGAACATTTCATCATCGTGAATCCTGAGGAAATTGGTGAGTTGAAAATTTTGTAAGTCTTAAGGAATTGTACATGTCGATTCTTCGTGCAAATATATTAGTTCTATGTAAAGGTGTAAGTTTAGTGTAAGCTCTTCTGCCTCAAGCTAATAGACTTCGGAACATACGAGAGGTACACTATCGTATCAAAATACATACTAAAGTGTCTTCTATATCTAATCAAGTTAAATAAAGGACTCTCCATTCAACTGTTTTATCTTCTAACAATAGCATCACTGAAAAAACCATATGCATCTAAAATCATATTAACCACGTGCATAATATCTGATCTTATTTACAGTCATGTTTAAATAACTATTCTAGCTTACGTTTCAAGCATACCTGTATACAAACGACGTCATCTTAAACGTGTTATGTCTCCAGCCCCATTCCCCGTAAACTACGACGCAAAAAATTGGAAGCTGCTAATCCAGTACCTGCGCGGTCCGTCCCGCTCTACCATTCCTCCCCTGTCGCGCGCCAAGCTGCTGCACGACGCGTGGAACCTCGCGTACGCCGGAGAGCTGTCTTTCGCTGCCGCCTTAGATGCTACGCTGCTGCTGCAGCACGAAACCCACTACATGGTGTGGCACCCACTGTTCACCATGATAGACCACATTGGGCGACAGATCTGTCCCTGCATCGCTGATAAGTTCAGGGTGAGTTAGAATGGATGCCTCTGGTAGCTTACCAGCAAATATTAAATATTACAGACATGGCACTCATGTGATATATGTGACCAAAGTGTGGTAGCATTTGGGGAGTCAATAAAGAACCAATCCGCTAAACTTAAATTACTCGAAGACTTGGTCACTTTTCGGGCTATTATATTTTTGAGCTTGTACATTTTCTCAATTGCTATGAAAATCTTAAATCCGAAGATCAGTTCAAACTAAGGATTCAAATACAATCAAAATTTCAAATCAATAACACTCAAACATTTGGTATTCTTTGTATTTCATAAGTTATTTTAGATATGACCAATTTTGTCTTCTAGTCACTACTTTTTTATAGAATATTTTTGTGGAAACATGTTTTGTAATTTTCAATATACGTTACAACTAATAAGATTTTGACACCAACTAACTTTACACTACAGATCTACATCCGAACGTTCCTGAGCCCTCTTTACAACGAGCTAAAGAATAGCAAGGATCTTGAAGCCGATGGAAAGAAGAATCTGTGGGGTTTGACCAGCAACTTTATGTGTAGAGCTGGCTACCGACCCTGCATTCAGGAGGCGAGGGAGGCTTACAGCAAGTGGATGGAGATGCCCAACCCTGATGAAGGGAACCCGTGAGTTTGTCTTACTAATGCCTTCTTAATTTGGTAGGGTTCTTAAAGTCGAGTCGAGACAAAATTAATTTCAAAGTCAAAGTAAAGTCAAATGGGGACGCATCGAGGTGAAAGTCAAAGTCGAGTCAAGTCGGATCCACTCCACTTAAATCGTTCTATCTGTAAAAAACTGCGGGAATATTCGTTGCGTGGTTATAAAGAAGAAGGAAAACTGACAAAAAATAGACTTTGTTTTACTGATAGCAACAGCAACAGCAGAGCATTATTGTGTTGTGTATTGCTTCTTTTTTTTTTAAAATTTAACCGTTTTAATTGCGTTTTTTCAACAATAATTTTTTTCTTTATTTATTAAATGTTATCAATAATCTTGTCAATGATTTATTGATTAAAATTCATAAAACTTGTAACTGACAAAATTTTTCTCTCGCGTACAAAAATGTAAAAGTCTTAAACATAGATATAGAACGCATAGACTAATAGTCCCTTAATAATTAATCATAAGTATATGTAGGTGATATCAGCACGTTCTCGATGACATGCACCCAAGCCTACAGATAATGTTGCTGCTATAAAAATTTATCCCATAAATGTGGAAAAATTAAATGTTTGAAAAACATACGAATTTTGATGCGATGCATTGCGGCGAAGATCTTTGTATGTAGATTAAATCGTCTACTTTGAAGTAGCTTCACTTTGCGTGCTTATATTGCGGTTCTAGGTGTTGTAATTCTATGGTCTAACAAAACCCGCGACTCATAAAATATTCGGAATCTGAAAGGTTTCAATGTTGACATACTCTAATGGATTCAGTCTATAACATCACAAATGAAATATTAACGGCCCAGTGCGTTTATATTTTCGTAGAACGCGGTTATGTAGAAATACAGGTTTAGGAGGGTAAGCTCTTCAATACAAATTAATAGTTAATATAAATATTTATAAGAATATTTAATAACATTGTTATATACCGAAGTGTCGACGGTTATTTATATATGATCGTGAGCACGAGCTTCCCCTTTTTTGTGGTGGGGAATTCCTTATTCCTCCCGTGGACCTCGGGTAAATGACTATACGTTATGTCAGACTTCTACCTACAAATACCGCAGTGTGTTCCATTATACCACAGGGAGTGGGGTCGCGACATGTTTAATCATTATTATTATTACATAGTATAAAACAAAGTCGCTATCGCTGTCTGTCTGTCCCTATGTATGCTTAGATCTTTAAAACTACGCAACGGATTTTGATGCAATTTTTTTTAATAGATAGATTGTTTCTTAAGGAAGGTTTATATGTATAATACATGCATAATAGAATAGAATAGAAAAACTGATAAATTTAGAGGTTTCTATTGTGATGGCGTAATTAAGAACGTTTTTTTGCGCTTATATTGCAAATGCTGGCTACACCCTACGAGATAGACCAAAATATTGTACTACAGTATTGTCCACCTTAAAAAGTTCAACAAAAAAGTCCGCGAAGGGATATGTCTATCTCTTAGGGATAACCCACCATGACCATATTTAATTCTTTACTAATAAATGGTAATTTACGAAGTGATTTTAAACTATGCAGCATTAATCCTTATCCAATTAAGTACCTGAAATAAAGTGTGCATTTATTATAGATCAATATGCATTTTACTGCACATAATTTAAGTGAATAGTTCCGAAGATATTATAAATTTAAAATGCTGTGTTGTGTCTGAGGACATTCTGTAGTTGCACCCGTGCGAAGCAGGGGCGGGGCGGTTTCTGTTTCTTTATAAATAATTGTGAGCTAGTATAGTAAGCAGGAGGTTCCTCTTATGGTAAGCGACCATCTCTGTCCATGAACAGTCGCAAAACTAAGCTCACGGTTGTTTTGCAGACCTTTAAAAAGAAATAAAAGAAACGATTCATGAAAAAGGAGAATAACAGATAAGTTTCGAAGTTAAGGGGGAAAATGGGTCTCCGGTACCACTTACAGAACAAAACTTAACGACATCTCTGATGGTAGGCCGTTATTTGTCTCCGATTTATTATTCTATATTCTTCTATTATTCCGATTTATTATATTGTCTCCGACAACAACCAACAAATAAAGGGGCGAATCTGCCCAATTCAGCTTAACGGCATGACTCTGCCACCTGGAAATTACGTAGTAATTTCTCTCCTGTGTGTACACTCGACTAAATCCGAAGAATCAATCACGTTTAAATAATATGTAATTTCATTTTCTACGTAAATATTATAGTGAAAAATAAATAATTTTTGTATTAAAAAAAATCTCGTCAAGTTATCTTGTCTTTACTGTGCCGGTGTAGAGCAATTCGCAGTTGAGTGAATTTAGGTCGACATAGTATTTTGTGAAATGTGTCTCTTTAGAAGTTTGTAAAATATTTTTTTTTATAAAATGTTATTTGAAGAGCTAAATTTTATCGAAATCGACAGCAAAATGTTTAGATTGTCTTTATGTAAAAGTTGTTTGATTTTTTAATATCATTCAAATGCGTATGTTAGGACGCCGGCAATGTATCGTACATTGCCGGCGTCCAATATGGTGGGGATCCCAAATTTTCCCTTTCCGGTGTGTAAATGGGGTTACTACGGACTTAAGCCTACCGGTGTTAGATACTTTGCACACACACACACACACACACACGGACTCTACTCACAAACATAAAGACGTTATTTACAGTCTTCCACGAGAATCCCATATACCCTTAAACTTTAATCTCAATTAGAATACAACTAGTAGTTTCGCATAGTTCTTGAAAAGATTGTAACACAACACCACAAACAAGTGATTTAAAAGATAAGATTGACTGAAACAAATCTCTTACTAAACACTTCAAAACTTTTGCAAATAAAGCCAATACAGTCTGGCGCAATTCCAAATTATCCCGCTTTGGTAGGTTGAATCAACAAGTGAACACTTGGAGATTTTCTATCAAACATTGATTGAACATTGCTAAAGAATACCTCATTAGCGGTTTCACCGACGAAATTTATAAATTTGATCTATTAGGTTTATCAGCTACATATTTACATGTGTTAGATAAGTGCGAAGGCTCTATAAGAGGTCGTAACACTTATTAAAGTGGAGATATCCTCATAGTTCTTACTGCAGCGGGAACAAGAGCGTCTTCATAGCCTCTGCACAATCACGAAGTTTCAAATACTAAGAAATAATGTAGCTTTTTTGTGAAAAAGAGTAGATTATTAGGTCCTAATTTTACCT
This sequence comes from Eurema hecabe, assembly GCA_026213755.1. Lineage (NCBI taxonomy): Eukaryota > Metazoa > Arthropoda > Insecta > Lepidoptera > Pieridae > Terias > Terias hecabe. The sequence continues at coordinate 4,084,146 of JADANM010002527.1, forward strand.
AAGTCACATACTCACCAAAAATAGACTGCGTCTTTGGAAGTTTTAATTGGAAAAGGTCACTATTATAATATACAAGCTCCTGCCCGTACCTACCTCGAACGTATTCAATTACGTAAAACAATGCATATAAATAAAATTCTGTACTAGAAAGTGTACAATACAAAATCACTCCCCTTTTCAAAATAAATAAGTAATTATATCTCTATCTAGATTACCTAAGGGTATATTCTAGTTCAAATATTTATAATTGAATCACTGAGCTAATTTATTTTACTATCTTTACAGTATACCCAATACATACATCTGCCCAGTGTTCAGATGGGGCACTCAAGAAGAATGGGAGTTTGGTCTCCAAAGAGTTATCCACTTCCCCTCCTCCAGAATCCAAAGCGAACGGACTTTCCTCCTAAAGACTCTAGCAGGATGTCCCATAGAAGAATACAAGATCAACAGAATATTAAACGTGACTGTTCTAGAGGGAAATGGAAACTTCACTGAGACGGACTTGTTCTTGATATTCAGTATGTTGACTGGAAGCTCCGAGGGGTTCACTACTCTGTTCCACTTTTTGGAAAACCACTTTGATTTGCTGAAGGAGAAGTAAGTAGCAATGAAGTTTCAAACTATTAATTTTGTATGTAAAATCCCGATGCCTCTTATGGTAGTTTAGGTTTAAAAATGAAAATTTTAGATTGAATGAAAAAAAAAACAGATTTTGGTATCAGAAAGATTTCAAAATTGCGAAATAACTTAAACACTATTAACACTGAAATTCAATCTCAAAATTATATCTTATGGTCCTGCGAGCCGGATATATTTAATGCGATATTATATGTAATAGTGACAATTTTTTTTATACATAAATTTGTTAGAACATCAGTAACCGTAGTGCCTTAGCGTTTAACAATAAATACATTTGTATTTGTATTTATTTATTCAAACAAAACTCCTTCAGATTTTCATCCAAAGCAAACGTTTGGGACAATCTCATATCAGCAGCTACAGGTGAGTTCACGACGCAGTTCGGACTAGACTTAGTATCACGGTTGTACGTGGCGCACCAGGGGGAGTTCGGTTCAGCTGAACACATCATAGAGAGGTCCATGAGGAACATCCGGGAGGAGGTCAAATGGTCCTCAGAGAACATACCGGTTATTGAGAAATGGCTCGATAACTATATTAAGACGACCAATGTGAAGGACGATGTGTTTGTTAAGAATTAGTTTTTTTTTTCATTAAAGAAA
>JADANM010002527.1:4085789-4119760 GCA_026213755.1 Eurema hecabe
TAAAAAAAGGGAAAAGTTATAATCGGTACAGTAATTTAGGCATAACAACGTAACAGACTGACAAGGCTTTTTACTTATAAATATATAAAGGAAACATAATAATAAGAATTCGCTTGTAACGATTTCTTAAAACTGTTATTATAATGTTATCATAGTCAAGGCTTAGTGATAACCCCTGTCAATAACATAGAATATCTATTTACGTAGGTATGTAGTTATATTTAGTAACTATCTGCTGCCCGCGACTCTATCCGCGTGAAGTTTCATATAAAGTTGATCCTCCCTTCCCCCTTATAACCATTTTTTTTTTCCAGTTAAAAAGTAGCCTATGTTTTATCTCAGGCTTTGCACAATCTGTGTACCAAATTTCACTCGCCCAACCTTTTGGGGGTTGATTGAAAAAAAAAGAAGGCTATGTCCTTCCCCAGGCTTTAGACTTTCTTTGTACCAAATTTCGTTTTAATCGGTTTAGTAGTTTTAGCGTGATGGAAAGACAGACAGATAGATTTACTTTCGCATTTATAATATTAATAAAGTAAGGATATGACTCACTCCTCTTTTTATGTTATAAAAAACTCCTTTTGTCATAAGCAAGCCTTTATTATCCGAGTAGATCTATGCGATTACATCCAGCCGGTCAATATTATTAAGATATATTATGTCAAAATTCTCTTCATATATGATTCAAATACTATCCTCTTGAGTCTCGATGGTAACAGAGCTGAGGGGTAGAATAGATCTGGGCTAGCTAGTAAGAAATAGAGAAGGCGATGAGAGTAAAATGATGCTGACACTACGATAAAACGTCACTTAGCAATAGACTGTCATCAGACCATTGAATTTCGGTCTTTAAAGAGGGGTCGACGTTTGCCTGTGGTATTAAAAGCACGTGTTGCTGATTGCCAACCAAATATCAACCCTCAAACTTGTTTTATCTATACACAACTAGACATTGGCGAAATTGTACCGTAACCGCCATTTAACCAAGAAAAAGAAGAAGAAGTCTTGTAAGAGCTACCAAAAATATTGGAGCTATTCATAGATCCAGCACTGAAGTACCCCTGCTATAGAGTACAATTTTTTAATTTTTTTTTCTTATTTTAATAGTATATAAATTGTCTTGTGCCTTCTTTTCATGTATGTGCTCTGTATTAAATGTTTTTTTTTTTCAAATCTCTTGCCATATCTTGTAAGTAAGCCATGATAAAGGATGATTGGCAATTTTCCCCTATTTTTAAGGTAAGCGAGATCTAGTTTTTTGTTAAAGTCTAGCAAATTAGTATGAGGCGACTCAAAAATCAGCAAGAGATCTGGCTCCTAATTTAATCTAGTTGCGTAAAATATTCACACAACACATTTTAGGCTTATAAGGACTTAACATGAACCTGACGATCTATTCAGAGCATTTTGCGGCAACATTTTACAAACAGCTGTAGATAACCGACCGCGAGGTAACACGATAAAGCGCCGGTAAACATTTTTCCAATACTGAATGACGGAAGCTCGTCGCCTCTGCTCTTGGTAATTTTATTTAATGCCTTCGTTGGGAATCTTTATCCTTGAGTCTTATAATTAAAGTAACTGTAATGTTTTTAGCTCCTTTGAAATTAAGTGAAGTATTTTAGGAGTTGTTATTAATTATTGCAGTTATTTTGCTATTCTAGCGAAAAGGAAAGACTATTAAAATTATTAATGCAGTTGTTTCGATCGATGTACGTAGTTCTTAACTAGAGTTTTTTATTTATGTAGATGTTAGTGTCACATACTACTACTCATAGTACTATACGTAGACTTTTCTCTAAGGGTAAGGGTTTAATAAAATAAATAAAAATAAAAAAGCCAATTATTTCTTAAAGTTTACAGTAATTTAGAGTTACACTTAACACTTTGTTTCCGTGATTTTCATTTCTTTACATTTTATTAGGATTTACGGACAAAATAATATAAAACGGTAAGTAAGGTAAGATTTACATAAATGCATTATGAATACAAGGAGGTAAATACAAATTCGTGCCGTAGTAGCCATTTTTAGATTTATAATAAAGAAATTACGTTAATTGGTAAATCATTATTACTAACATTAATATCGCTTGTTTTATGGACTGTATTGGTTAAACTTATAGCATTTCTAAAACTCAAGTTTAGTTTTGACTTTTTTAGACTAATACGATGTGAATTTCAATGCAAATATTAGTAAGGAAATTGCCAAGTTGATTAACTACCTACCTGTGATACTATCTCGTAAGCGTTCTCCATTATTCATAAGAAAACAAATTGAATCATCTGAAAACCTCTGAGCTGACAATTAAGAATAAGCCTATTATGTAAAGTAATGAGTTATCATGTAAATAACTTTTAAAGGAAGACGTGAGAGATAAAATTGTGAGTGTTTTTAAAAGAAATTGTGAGTGAGTATGAGACGATGGTAACTGTACATTGTAAGAGAGAAATAGCTTTGTAGACAATAAACTTAAAAGTGGCATTGGGGATTAATAGGCGTAAATTTCATTTAAAAGCTACTCGCCTCAGTGCATCTCATCAAAATTCGTACGTTTTTTCCTAAGGAACCAACATTATCGATGGGCTTGTGTGTGTGTCATCGTCACATACAGTTTTGACTTCACTTACTGCAGAGAGATTACTTATTAAAGGACTATCAGTCTATGCGTTATACGTCTATTGTAGCTATCATAATATTATATAAACAGAATATTAAAAATCCGACACTTTCTACAAATCTTTCTATATTAATATACGTGTTCTCAATACTTCTTCACACTTATTAATGTTAATAAGGTAATATTTACATACTATTATCATAGTATTATAGTAATAACAACTGTACTGCGAGATATAATATTATAATTCCAAGAGGGCCAAGGTCACTGGTCAATGAGTTAGCGATACAAATTTGAATTATTGTTACATTAAGCTTATCTTTAGTATGCTTCCATATATTCTACGATACTACTACAGAATAACAGATTAGTTTAAGCCAACATGAAGTTATTTAGTTATTGCATTGTTTTTGGTGAGTTTGTGTGGGTTACTTTTATCTGACAGTGTTTTTTTTTAATTTTCAAGGAGGTCGTATATATGTGCACTTTAAATTGGAATTCCTGTCATTATAGGTTATAACGCGGATAATTTAAATATAGGTTGTGTGAGTGTATAACTCAACGATTTTATAACCTACGTATTTCATTATTTTTGTTGTGTTATTTATTAGTTATTAATCAGTGACGTGCCTTAAATATTCTCTTGTCATTAGTGGCATGCGTGCTATTGTATCGTCATCAACGTATTAGTGTATATATTATTTATATTCTTATTACAAAGAGGTAAAAGAGGGTATGCTAGGTAAACTCTGTACCTCACTGCACAGATGGCGAAAATATATTTAACTACAAAGTTAGGAAAGTCATATTACTTCATTAAAGTTACCTTTATAATTTTGTAACCTTATAGTTTTGTGTGTCGGTTCGTCCGTCCTTGATCTACATGCCAAATGGTTAGAGCTTGAATGAATTAAATTTATATATAAAATTTAATTTATAAATAGTGTCTTAGTAAAATCGTGGACATTGGGAATGATTTTATCGTCATATAGTGTGGAAAAATATAATTAAATAGGTCTGGTGAAACTTCTGCTCAACAGAACATAGCTCGTCATATTATATAAAATGGTTTTATAAAGTATCCTTTGTGTTAATCCAGGCTATAACCTATCCACATACCAAATTTAAACTAAATCGGTGCAGCAGTTTTTGCGTGAAAAAGAACAAACACATCCATATATTTCCTCACATAAACGGTACGCTTTGTAACACATTATTGAACGCGACATTCTTCCACAGCTGCTTCCCTAGTACTATCAACATGTGAGACAGGGTCCTGCCCCCCGACGCTATCTGTTGATGTATGTGAAGCACTATGTGGTCCAGAAACAACATGCAACGCGACACAGCTCTGTTGTCCGACAGTGTGCGGCGGAGCTATGTGCGTAGATGCGATGACTCAGCGACATTTGGTAACTTTAGGTGAGTTTCAATTATTTTTGTAGGAAGTATGTTTGAATGAAAGTAAAGGCTTTGGAGAGAGAGTGTACATCTTTCTTAAAGGCCGGCAACCCACTCCAGAGCTGTCAAGCTCGCCTATTTGCCTTTTTGTTAAAGAAATTTAAATTAAACCATGTAAGGTGTATTTAAAATAAATGAATGTTGTTGTGAGGATGACATTGGAATAACAGTACATTAGTAACTATTTATACCTTTTTATTATAAAAAGCAAACGTTTTTGTAGTATAGGTACAAGTGAAAAATATTTGTGTCCCAGTTGAACAAAGTTATATTTGACTTTGAATTTATAGTGAACAAATGAATTCAGGCTTACAATGTGTACAGGTTTTTATTATTTTTATATACGTAGCCTTGTTGAATAGTCAATTAATAGTAATTACAATTGGGTTCTTAGAGATTTATCCTATGATGTAAAAAACTTTAAGTTAATTTTCATATTGATTTAACGAATTTAGTAATAACTAGCTTTTGAAACTATGGTTCCTTTCAGACCATTAAGAAATTAATGTTCGTATAAAATTTTGGTTTCAGTGAAAAAAGGTCAATGCCCCGAGTACCCCCGCGGGGCGTGGGTGTGTAGTCACACGTGCACTGGTGATTCTGACTGCCCGCGCAAGCTCAAGTGCTGTCCTAACCGCTGCGGTGCGCTTACCTGCCAAAAACCAGACTTCGATGACGCGGCCTAACTTCTATAATAAATTTATTTTAATCTCTGATTGATATATTATAATAATAATTATTTAGTGACACAACACACAGATACTCACACGCAGACACATATGTATATATGCCTTTTTTTATATAATAGGGGGCAAACGAGCAAGCGCGTCACCTGATGTTAAGTGATCAGCGCCGCCCATGAGCACTCGCGTTGTCACGAGTGTGTTGCCGGCCTTTTAAGGATATATTTTTCTTTGTAGAAGGGCCGGCCTTTTAAGGATATATTTTTCTTTGTAGAAGGGCATAAAACCTTATTTTTTTCAAATGATAAAATAAATAAATCAGCTCATTTCTTTCTTTGGGATCACTCGTCCCAGATCTTGTAGTAGGTAGGTAGTAAATATTCAACAAAACATTTATCAGGAGTTTGCGATATAAAGAATTTGTTCTTCCATTAAAATATGTAATGACAATTAAACAATTTATACACGAATTAATTAAAAATCCATTCCTGCGAACCTATTTAAAAATACAATGTGAAATTGGTTCTAAGAATATTCCAACCAATTCATACGCTAGAGATAAAGATTTTTTACCAAAATTCACAGTAGGTTAGTTAGGGGTCGGATCGTTTCGTATCTAGAATGCATAAGCCCTTTTCCAATACCGGCGCAACTTGGGGACAGCTATGAATGTAGACTTTGATTCAATTCTTTATTGGAGATGACCGACCGAATTCGAAAATGAATTTCCCAGATTGTCTATCTACATTATTTTCTTTTCTTTTTTCCTTTTTTTAAAATCTTCATGGACGAAGTGGCTTTTCATTATATTAACTATTTGTTCAGCTGTTATTACTTAAGCTCTTCTTTGAATGCAATATCGGAAGTATTCATACCAATTACTGAGTTATGGAACTTAGCTAGTGATGGAACATCATATTTTTTCCCTAGAATAATTAAAAAAAAAAATTGTATTCGAAGTCACTCATAAACTATGCCATTACATAAACATACATAGTAAGTAAGTAAGTGAGTGAGTGAGTGAATGAGTGAGTGAGTGAGTGAGTGAGTGAGTAAGTAAGTAAGTAAGTAAGTATCAGACGTTAAAAATCTCTCAATTCCTCTAAAAAAAATTAAAGGACATTCGTATCCCTTTCACTTGTTTCAGTTTTTACTTATCTAAACTATAATACAGCCTTTAAAGATGTTTTATTTTTTTGTAATGTTAGTACAATAGTATCATAAATAAAAAGGTATAGAAGGTTCTGGGTCTTTCCAATTCCGATAACGGTCAAGCTATACAACAACAATTAATTTAGCTCGGATTAAATTCGCCCGATCTAATTAACTCGCACGTTTCACACCTGGGAACTGTACTGTATTATATAGCACTAGCTGTTGCTCGCGACTTCGTCCCCGTCGGATCCATTTCTATTATTATGTTATAGTGAGTCAATCTTAGAAGAAAGACAGATACTGTCGCGGACTTTTTTTTAGATCATTTAAAGAGGAATAATTCTTTCATACATATTTTTTGGTATCTTGAACCGTTTTCGCAGCGCACGCAAAGGAAGCCCTCAAAGATGAATAATTTTCCCCGTTTTTTCCATATTTTCCATTAAATCTTCGCCCCTATTAGTCGCAGCGTGATGTTATATAGCCTAAAGCCTTCCTCCATAAATGGTCTATTCAATAAAAAAATAATTTTTCAATTCGAACCAGTAGTTCCTGAGATTAGCGCGTTCAAACAAACAAACAAACTCTTCAGCTTTATATATTAGTATATAGATTAGATTTTAATACCTCTTAGATAACGTTTAATGGTTTTCAAGGTATGTTTTATTAGTCGCAAATACTTATTTAGATTTTTCTTTTTCTAAGACATTCTTGGAACGATTAAGTTTTGTTTTCTTATTAAAAAAAAAGTTTAAGATACCAGGCGTTTTGTTATACTTTGTGCTACAATAAATAAAACAATATATCTAAATTTTATATAATATATCTAAATCTCTGACAAGAGTGCCCGACTAAGAAGAATCTAAATGTTATATTTACATCAATTTTGTGCGTAATGTATACATTGGCGGGCGGCTAATTTTTTTTTTTTTTTTTATTTGCTATGAAAAAACATTACCGACGGTCTTCGACATAGTGTAAAATTCTTTACTGCAGTCGTTTATATTATGAAATTAAACAATAAATAGCACATCAATATGTTCAGAAGTTTATCATCTATTAGAAAAACAATGAAAATCCCAACAAAAAAGTACATTTTTAACATTCTGTTTCATTAAACCATAAGACCAATTTAGAGGGATAACCGCTAGTGGACAACGAATTAGAAACAAAAAAGCGACTTATTTTGTTACGTATTATTATTAAGTACTAACTGTTGCCCGCGACTCCTTCCGCGTGGACTTTCATATAAACTTTAACTTCCCCTTACTCCCCCTTATAACCGTTTTTTTAAGTTAGACAGACAGACAGACTGACAGACAGACAGACAGACAGACAGACAGAGTTACTTTCGCATTTATAATATTAGTTGGGATTATTATTTACCCACCACTGTATATTTGAAGATTCTAACTATTCCAACTCTAATTAATACGGTACCTATAACATTTTAATGTAATCTTCAAACAAAACACGACCTAATTCAGTATGAATTTATCTTCGTATTTTTATGTTTATTTCGCTATGAAGTTTATACGAGAAGCCTTCATCAACACCTAATTGGAAGCTTGTAAACTTGATGTACCGGCTCAGTCATACAAGGGCCATAGATTATTCAGTTAAAAGATGTGTTAAAGTCAAAAATATTTTTAGCAACTGAGCTTCATAAATATAGAAACAATTTTGAAACATTATGATTTTGTGGCGACTGCAACTAATACATATAATCTGAAAAGTGATGATATTTATCGAGACTTAAGAGACACAGAATTTTTTGTATTTCTAATATACCTCTTCTCTTAGTATATATAATGTTTTGGTAGCTTAAAATATCCAACATATATTTTTCAAGCTATTATACACGTCACAATTAGAAATAATCAACTTTACTCAAAAATACTTTAAGTACGAACAAAATGACTTTCTTGGATATATTACTTAGACACAATTCGCCTAAATTAATATTAATTATGATCTTAATTAAACTTTAATTAAACATTTTATGATAGCTTCATAAATTGACACCCAATTTGTCACGTTCAGATTATGAAATAGGAAGCAATTTTTTAAGAGTTTTTAATGCTTAATTTAAGAATACTATATTTAATGTGGCTGGTCTATACTTTTTGCAAGTGATAACTTACTATACTTACGATACTGCGTTTTGTATAGTATGTAAAATGTCGAAGATAACGTAGTGTGGAGGTGTCGGACCATTCCATAGCCTCCTTCTCCCTTCCTTATCCTTCGCAGGCATACTTTTATTCCTAATTTAATTTTGTGAGGAATGACGATCCTGAACTAGGGGATGTCTGTGCTTTTTTATAGTGGGGAAGTCATCATTGGACCGTATAGTTCTCGAATTCCACCTGGATCATGTTCACTTCTACCAACTAAAACCCCAATGTCTGTTGAGGTCACGGGTATATACTATATAGGGTCACTTACCATCAACCGCCAGCTCCTCAGGTATCTAGAGGATCACCAGTTGATCAGTGACCGTCAGTACAGTTTCCGTCACGGTCGGTCAGCTGGTGATCTTTTAGTTTACTTAACACATCGATGGGCGGCGGCCATAGAGAGCAAGGGCGAGGCATTAGCAGTCAGTTTGGATGTAGCGAAAGCCTTCGATCGGGTTTGGCACAAAGCGCTTCTTTCGAAGCTTCCTTCCTATGGGCTTCCTGAGAGATTGTGCCAGTGGGTTACCAGTTTTCTTACGGAGCGCAGCATCACGGTCGTTGTCGACGGTCTCGGACTTAAAACCCGTAAATGCTGGTGTCCCACAAGGCTGCGTTTTGTCTCCCACTCTGTTCCTTCTGCATATAAATGACTTGTTGCAAGTTGGCAACCTTCATTGCTATGCAGATGACAGCACTGGTGATGCACTATACACCGGCCAACGCACTCTTTCTCGGGATCACGTCGCTGAGTGCCGGAACCGACTTGTGTCTGAAATGGAATCCTTGCTTGAGCAAGTTTCCTCCTGGGGCCAGACTAAATTAGTCCAATTCAACCCCACAAAGACACAAGTCTGCGCGTTTACCGCAAAAAAATCACCCTTTGTCGTAACAGCTCGGTTTCAGAACACTCCCCTCAATCCTACAGCCAGTATCGGTATCCTTGGTGTCACTATCTCGAATGATGTTCAATTTCGTAGTCATTTGGAAGACAAAGCCAAGTTAGCATCTCAAAAACTCGGCGTGCTCCGCAGAGCGGGGCGGTATTTCACTCTAGGCCAACGCCTGCTGCTATATAAGGCACAGGTTAGGCCTCACATGGAATACTGCTGTCACCTCTGGGCCGGAGCACCTCAGTACCAACTTCTGCCACTTGACCGCATCCAACATCGAGCAATTCGACTGGTTGACGATACAGATCTTACCGATCGGCTTGATACTTTAGCCTTGCGAAGGGACGTCGCTTCTCCCTGCGTCTTCTATCGCATTTACTATGGGGAGTGCTCCGAGGAGCTTTTCGGAACTTTACCTGCAGCTGAATTCCACCACCGCACTGCACGTCACAGGCTGCAATACCATCCGCACCACCTTGACAGCTGGCAGTCAACCACAGTGCGATTTAAACGGAACTTTTTGCCACGTACCACCACCTTGTGGAATCAGCTCTCTCATGCGGTTTTTCCGATGAATTATGACTTGGGGTGCTTCAAGAAACGAGCGTACATCTTTCTAAAAGGTCGGCAACCCACTCCAGAGTTGTCAAGCTCTGCGAGTGTTCATGGGCGGCGATGACCACTTACCATCAGGTGGCTCGCCTGCTCGTTTGCCCCCTATGCTATAAAAAAAAAAGCGATACTGCCTAAGTTACTCGCTATAACGTTTTCGGAGTTTCCTGCTGGTTCTTATCTGTAGAAACTGCTTTCCAAATCGATGGTCAATGTTTTGTAATCACATGAAACGTTATGGTATCGCAGATCTTCTTCGATTTGAATCGTCAAAAGTGTATAATTTAATGCTATTTGCATAAAGATATATGTGATATGCTTTGGCTTTAACGGAAAATCTTGCTAAACTTTTCATGAATTTATTTCTATATACCTATTGGACATTCTGTGAGAAATACTCTGTGACGGTGTACCTTAATTAATATCAGAACTACCGATAGCGCGTTGCCCGTGCAATCTTCAAGAGATTGGATGGAAAATAAAGGCCTAGCGATTGGGTTTTAAGTGGATCACCTTACTTTTCTGTAGGTCATTAACTTATAAGAAAATTTAAAAGAAAGATGGCGGCTAAATTATAGTCAAATTTTAATTTAACTTAATTACTTATGTAAAACATTATCGATATTATGTTTTTAGTGCTGTTTCGTTTATGAGCAAACGTTTTCTATAGTCGGTAGGTCATATTTACTTTTCCATCCCTTTAATACCTCCGAGTATTATAAATAAATAATTATATAATAGTTTAAAGGAGTCGTCATGAGATACCCTTTGCCTTTGTTATATTTTTTTTGGAAGTTACCTGAATATTTTCTTTTTCCTCAATCTCTTGCTCAGTTTACCGCCACTACAAAATAAAACCTTGTTATCGCGATATGAATATATGAAAATAACTATCGTATAAATCAATACCTTGTGTAAAATTGTGGGTCAACCAACCTAGTATACCTGAAATGTTTAGAAACAGAACGCTTTGAACCCAAGAGAATGCGATGAGGGTTTTTCATACAAACATAATATTTGTAAGGATAAGAGCTGTCCTGTCAGCTACGGATGCTGTCGCAAGCATCCATTGTGGCTGTTAAATGAAATTGCGACGCTGCAGTTTCGCCTTGTGTGTTTGATATTGTGATCCAGTTCATGGCACCGTCCTTTATATAGTTAGATAAGTTTACATAGCCTTTATTTTAGGCTGAACTAAGTTTTGTTCTGAAGGAAGTCTGACAGCATTTAGATATGATTTACGACGAAACACAGGTTTTCTGTAAGAGCTTGTCAGCACTAATTTGAAATAAATTAAATCAACGTATAATCTGAATACTTTCCATATTATATCAAGCTGGTTGGGTTAAAAAACATTAAAATAAAACAACAATTCCCATAAAATTTTTTTTATTTGGGCCTTGTTTCGCTAAGCGCGACAATATCGCCCAGTCAAATCACTATATAATATTACTATGCTATACTATTTAAAATTCTATGAAATCGTTTAATATCTACATCTGAAAGAACTACCTATATTTACATTAGTCTTTTATCTACCGTAGTTCTAAGCTCACTTGGTAATCATCTTTAGCTCTTAGCATGATGGAGTACGTACAATCAATGTTTGGCGCCTTACCACATTGTTCTCCGACGATACGGAATTTCCGGAGCAACGTTGCTAACACTATTTTTACAACCATGAGAGCGTATTGATAACCTGGAAGAAAGAGAAACATTTAGATGTTTTATTAAATAGAAACATTATGCACTTACCTAAAAGAACTATTTTATATGACCCACGGTAGAGGAGATAATTCTTTAGTGATAAGGTCGGAAATAATGTATAAAAGGTTAGTCTAGTTGATTATTTCTTCATGTAAAAAAATTTAACATCCAAGTCACTTTCTTCTGTCTGTCCCTATAATTATATCTTTAAAAATACGCAGCCGATTTTCATGGGGCTTTTTAATCAGATAGAGCGATTTAAGAGGAAGGTTTATATCAGCCGGGGCGAATCGCAAGTAAATAAATAAAATAATTTAAATTTCTTAAAGCTCACCAACACAGTTCCTGGGACCCAAACTGAAGGGCATAAAGAGCCCACTGTCATCTGAGAGGAACCGATCCGGGTCGAAGCAGTTAGCGTTATCTCCCCAAACTTTAGGATTGCGGTGGATTGCCCAAATTGGAAGTATCACATTCGCACCCTTGGGGAGGGTTTGACCTGAAGCTGTAAGTATATTTTAAGTAGTTATCCTTTTCCTAGCTTAATTCGACAAACGAAAGAATGTGACACAGGCAGAGGGAGTTACTTTCGCATTTAATTGTATTAATTGTGATTAATGTATATCAAATAGAGGTCATAGTACACACCAAACTATTTTATAATTAAATAAACGTTTTGTCTTTCTTTAATTCTGTAAGCATTGCTATATGTTTTGTCTTTAAGCGTATGAATAAACATAATATATTAATGAAAATTCCAAAACCAATTATTGGATCTAATAATTTGAACGCGATGAATAACTTGTATGTTAAATAATTTAAAGCAATAACGATGAATGGTAAAGTTATAATAATATTATTAGTTCTGTTAAAGGTTAGTTATAGGTCCTTTCCATGTATTTCTTTTTTAAAATTTCTAAGCAAAATTTTGCGAAGTCATCTAGACTTATGAAAAAAAAACATTACAATTACGTATTTCATCATTAGATAAGACGAGGTAGTCTTACATTGAAGATGTACCACTAAAACCGTACATTGTCTACGAATCTTTGTCCTCGCTAATGCAAAAATTACTTACGTAACGTAGTTTCTTCGTTAATGTGTCTTCCTAGAAACGGTCCCGGCGGATACAGGCGGAGGGACTCTTTGACAACTCGGTGCAAGTAGGTTAATTCTTGCAAGTCACTCCTTTGGACGCGATTAGAATCCCCTAACACGTTTACTAGTCTGGAAACGTCTACACTTGTAGTATATATTAAGCACATTTGCAACTACATACTGTATGATATTACTGTAGACTGTAGAGTGAAATTTAAAAGGAAGTGTGGTTGTAAGCCAAAAAGGGATTAGTATGGGAACTGGAACAATCATGAATGACCATGATGTTCAATAACGGTCAAGGATTTGAACAAAAAGGTTCATCAAGTTCCATATTTATAGCGCAGGTTACCAATGAATTTGGTTCCTGTTCACTGGGGTGAACATTTTTATGGATAGTAAAGGTTTCTACTATAGGAATACTGGAGGATGGTTTTAACCCAGCGCCATTTAGTCCCAAACGAAGCTTTTGTCATGGAAACTAGAATACGATATAAACATTTAACACATTAACAGCCAGACACCACAAAGATAGAAATGTATCTGATCGAATAATTATGAGCTTCAAATGACTCACAATTATGTATTTAATATATACTAATGTTAAGTTACAGAATTGTAAATTTTATTTTAAAAGATGATTTTTTCCCCCTTTTTTGGTCAAAAGTGTGGGACCCGTGGGAGTTTCTTACGCCGGTTCTTCTCGCCGGGCTAGTTCCCAAACCGGTGGTAGGCACCATGTAGATTTTCTGAAGGTATTTGTTTCAAATTTATTCAGAAAAAAAAATCATTTCATTTTATTTCAGAATGTAAACTTACTCAGCATAAACCTTATCCTGAACGTCAGGATACATGGACAGAAGTTTCAGGGTATTGCATATCCCAACAGCAGAGGTATCGGTTCCAGCCATCAGTAGGACCAGCACTTCTTCTCTCAACTCCGTGTCTGTTATCTTATGTTCCTCCTCACATTGGATGATAAGCAGATCCAGGAAACTTAGGACACCATCTGGACCATGACCTTTAAGAATAGAAAGAAAATAATAATCCTTATTCACATTTCTGCCAACTCTCATACTTAATCGCTGGCAAATATTGTGGGAAAATTATCTCTGTAGATTAGAATGTTTTGCTCATAAAATCAACCTTTAATTAAACTTCTAGATGATGCACATTGACGATCTATTAGTGATTGAATATTATAATGATTATAAATTTACCAGCAATAAAATTTGAGTTATATTGTACTATTTTTATTCTTTTCTCATTTATTGTGATTGCAGTCACAATTTTAGAAAGGCTTATTTATTGAATGATACATTATCTTTGTTTTTATAACTACTCTTTAAACATACCGAACAATGAGTTGTTATATTCATTTATATCGATATCCTTCAGTGCTTCCCGTCTCTTCCTTATTATCTGCAACCAAAAATATTTTTAAAATTGTTTACAATCAATAAATTCCAAGAGTCCATAGACCATTTTCTAAAAATTTATCCTTTTCTGGACCAAGCCAAAGTAGAATAATGTCTTTATTCAACTTGTCTTTCTGTAAATAAATAATAATAATAATAATAATAATATAACACTCTTGAATCGTAATAATATACTAACTATTTCATCAGCCTTTTTTATTGCGTACTCGGTAGGTAATCAGAAGAAATTACTTCTTACTTTCAGTACCACTTTTTCTAGCTGTGCAAAAAGAACGTGAAAAGCTATAAAAATATAAGTTTAGGAAACAAGATACCTCGCCTATCTTTCTGTAGTAGCTTTAGTTTTTAAGATCTAATCTATAATCTAGGCGCATTAATGGGCTTATTTTTAAGCCCATTAATGCGCCTGTATTTTTTACCTTTTTCCTATTCATAAATTTTTTTAAAGTAAAAATAAATGCGTGTAAAACTTCAAAACATCTTCCCTTTATATCATATTCCCTTTTGTCACATATCCGTCCCGCCATCCATACTAATATTATAAATGGCAAAGTGTCTGTCTGTATATGTGTCTTTCATTCACGGCAAAACGGCTGGACCGATTTAGTCGAAATTTGGTATTTAGTTTAGATGATACCCTGTTTTGAAATATATGATTATTTTTTATTCCGGCATTGCCCCGGGAACGGGAACTACGCGGATAAAACCGCGGAGAACGGCGATTTTATATAAAAAAATACTTGCCTCATTGGTTAGTGTATTGAATATCTCACGACACTTCTCCTGCTCTTTATACGTAGAAGATAGCTTGTATAACCATTCTGGCCACAGCCAAATGTTGAACATTCGTTTGGTCATGTGCAGTAGCGTCCGATTCACTGCTTTCAAGAATGGCAGGTCAGGGTTCCTTTGTGCATCCAGTTTTATGCCTAACGTTGTTTCTGGAAAATTAATTTGCCACCAAAATTATTTTGAGTTGAGAATACCTATAATAATGATTCATTGCATAGTATAAGACATGTTCGCTTCATCATATATTTTCCATATCTGCTCTTTATGCTCTGCTATGTATGTCTCTTTTATTATATTTTCTGTCTGCTTAAATATTTTAAACTGGGCTTTTTATTGGATAAGAGGACAAAATAATATCATGAATAATTTTCAAAATAAAGGGAACACCGTCTCAACATGTAAAATATTTTCGTGCAAACATGATTTGTAATTTGAATGTGTTTATAAATCTTTTGTACCTGCAACAGAGCTCAATGTATAAGCACTTATATAGGACCACATTCGGAATTGCCCCGTACCGACACGATTGTCTTCAACCAACCGTTCTACTAATGTGTTACTTTGTCTGACAAGTATATCTGTGAAACAGCTGAGCCGTTTTGGAGTAAACGCTGGCACTAGCAGCTTTCGACGCCTAGCCCATATATGAACTGAAAATAAACATTATGTAGATAATATGATGTTATATTTTCCCTTTTTACAACTCTCCTTCGCTCCCGTCTTAAATTCTTTACTTTTTCCCTTTTTAAAACTGTTTTTCACATACCAAAAAAACAGGTTAGTTGGCCCCTCATATCGTCTTTACTGTGCATATTTACTTTTAAATGAAAAAAAAAACCAAATGTTCAATCAACTACAAAGTTAAAAATCGAACATCTCGAATGTAACAAAATATCTAAAAAGGAAAATACTACCTATAATTATGTGTTACGACACTTCAACAACAAGTCGTTAAAATACAATGTATTTAATGGGCTATAATTAATCATTTTTTTTTTCAAAGAATGTATTCTTGTTGTGATGTTTTGAAATACGGAATACAAATCATGTTTTGAAATGTGTTCATCGACTTTTTTGCGAGATTACAAAGGACGGCAACACACTCGTGACATCACGAGTGCTCATGGGCGCGCTGATCACTTTCCATCAGGTGATGCGCCAGTTCGTTTGCCCACTCTTATATATATATATAAAAAAACTTGTTGACTGTACCGGTTTTAACACTTCCACGCGCCCTGGGCGAGAATTCTACCTACCCTAAGACCGCTACTGGCTGTACCTTAAGCTAAAACTTGTTATTTGTCTTTAATATTTCACTACTTACTATATTTAAATGTT
Organism: Eurema hecabe; assembly: GCA_026213755.1. Taxonomy (NCBI): domain Eukaryota; kingdom Metazoa; phylum Arthropoda; class Insecta; order Lepidoptera; family Pieridae; genus Terias; species Terias hecabe. The sequence continues at coordinate 4,101,763 of JADANM010002527.1, forward strand.
CATAATTCTGTTCATTTTCACATTTTTCTATTTTCAATTTGTACATAGAAATCCGGTAAAGAAGACGTAGGATGGAAAAATATGCATAAAAAAAGAAATACCTGGTCCAAAAATACTAGAATTTCCGAGTATAGCTTGCAGCAAACTTTGTAAAGGCTCTTTGTGTAGATGGTTTTTCAAAACGTACGCCACATCTTTGGGGTCAATGATCGCTAAAAAAGAAAAAAGTAAAAATATAATTATAAAAGGCCCTACTTCTGTTTACTAATGCGTAGGTACTTTATAATTTTTTTTGAGGACAGGCGGCCTTTTCATTTCCTTCGTTCCCTTTTATCATATATCCCTTCCATTTCCCCGTGCATATAGTACCTATAGTTGGCAGCGTAGTTACAAGACTAAAAAAGGTTTATGACTGTTCTTTTGTTTCTTCCATCTGTCCCTTTTTTTGACGGTGGAAAATCCCATTACGGGTGAAGCCTCCTCCTCCTTATGTCGGACTCGCCAGAAGGGCCATACCGACTAAAACCCGACTCGCTGAGGACGCACGAAGCAATCTTCCGCGATTTCTATCTATCCCTATGTATGTTATATGTAAATCGTCAAAACTACGCAACAGATTTTCATGCGATGATTTAAGAGGAGTGTTTATGTGTATAATATGTATAATGTGTTGTTATGTATTTACTCGGGATTACAAGGAAATACGCAGATTACTTTAATGGCCGACAACCGACTGCCACCCAGTGATGGAAGATTCACTTCTGGCTTCGTATACTGTACATCCAAATACCCTACATGTGTATAATTTATGCGTGTGAAGCCAGGGTTTTTCGCTAGTACTATTATAAGCCGTGTTCTAGATATAATAGAGGATGCATTTTTTATTAGGTATTAATTATATTCTTATACGACTGGTTTAGTTATCTGTATAGAGCGGAATATTTTTGAATACCATTTTTAAATAAAAACGTATATTTGCACAAAATATTTATATTAATATATACCTAGTTATATTTTTTATGTATCTTATGTGTTGTATTATGTTCAAGTGTGTACGATGAAGTGTTTATGAAATAATTAACAAAATAATTTTTGTAACTAAATAAAATAAAATAAATTAAATTCACGATGATTGTATAAATCTTGTTAATTAGCCAAATATAATTATGGTTGTCACCAAATCAGTTAGAAAATCTCGAAATATTATTTTTCAAATTTAAAATTAAAATTTTCTATTTTGTAATTAAATTTCACAATCTTTATGCACCTTAATGCACAAAGTTGATGAGTTAAACACGTAGTAATCTCAGGATCTAGGGGTCTGATTTTAAATAAATCTTTTTGGATGCAAAGCGTAAAAACTTTTTGTTTAATAGAGTTTTAATATAAATATTGTTTAATAATGAGATACACGGAAAACTGTCAACGTAACTAGCGTTTTTCTTTGTAATGTTTTGTAAACATAGGGACAGAGAGAAGGAAACGACTTTGTTTTTTATTGTGAAACAAACAAACAAACACACGTTTCAAAGAATAGCGTTTTACGTCGTTATTATATTGCAACATAAGGGTGTTTACTGTTCAATTCAAGTAAATTTAAACTGAGTGTTGGGATAAAAGTTAACATAGTTTGAAAATTTGTTCCCCAAAAATTGGATTTTTTTTATAACATAGATTTTGAACTAGCTAGTTTCTGGTTTGCACTACTGAGAAAAATATCGTTATATATTAGAAACATTTATGATGACCGCTATAGGCTGTTAAACTAAGGCTATTTAAGCTAGGCTACATAAAATACTATAGTATAGTAACACTTGAATCGACATGGTATTAAAAAACAATAATTTATCACCGTATCGGAATCTATACAGGTAAGAATCTTATTTATAGATATTATAGTAATACTAGCTTTAGCCCGCGAATCCGTCCGCGTGGATATTCATATAAGCTTTTTCCAGTTAATGAGTAGCCTATGTTTCACAATCTTCTGCATTTATACAATTAGAAAGGATTTTAGTGTTGTGCTTATTTATAATTTAGCACGAATTGATATACTTTTGTTGACAACTATAAAAAGAGATTGCCATAAATTATTAAAAAATCGAAACTGTTACAAGGCTCCTCTTGTATGTAAACAATATCAAGGTTTACAGAATGTATTGTGAATGACAACATTACAATCTTGACACCGTACAGGGTTGAATATTTTGGGAGATTTAAGTCACTTTCTTCTGTCTGTCCCAATGTATACTAAAATATTGAATACTACGTAACCGATTTTCATGGGGTTTTTTATCAAAAATACTATTATATTTACAGTTGCATGTTTTTATTTAAAAAAAAGCAACTATGAGAGTTTCTTGTCGGTTCTTCTTTGTATACTGCCTACCGAACCGGTGGCAAATGTTTTGTAATAACATGACGATTCAAAAGTGTTACTATATGTAGCCTAGTTGAATAAAGATACTTTTGACTTTGACTTTGTCTGATTTGAGAGGAAACCTTCCTCTCTATGTGAAGAATACATGTATAAATGTAGATAAAACGGGCGCGGCTAAAAGTGAAATAAAATTAGTTTCATACGGGTGTCCCGTAATAGCTCTTAAGTTATTTTAATGTCTAGTTATTTGGCAGCCAAATACCTGTTAGCAAATCAAATTTAAGCACGCCTCAAGTCTAGTAATTTTGCCAGCCTTGTACCGTTTGAGTTGTACTTAAATAAATAAATAATAATAATAATTAAATATTTTCAGGACATTTATACACAGCGCCATCCAGTTCCAAGCTAAGCAGAAAGCTTGTGCTATGGCAACTAGATAACGGAATAAATTGCATATACATTCTTTTTTTTTGTAAATACATACATACAACATATATACATAGCAACACCCAGACCCCAGAAAAATACAAATGTCAATTACAAATATATTTTTCCGGTGTGGGGATCGAACCCACGACGCCTCGCGTTACTACGAAAGCAGTTGAGCTACCACTGCGCCAAGCGGTATTTTGAATAGCGTTTCAGGATTCCGGCATTACTCACCTATGTACAGCATCGGACCCGCCCATATCTTCAACATATCTACTCCATTTGCAAACGCATATTCCGAATATTCTTTCAGAAGAGGAAACACAACTGGAAAAAATTAATTATCTATAAAGTCAATATGTGACAATAGTTGAATGTGAAAACGTCATAATAAAATGCCTCTTTATCACTCGTTCTGCGCTCTCGCTTGCACTTCAAGCCTTAAATGAAACGCCTCACAGCGAGATAACGCCGCATAGGTCATGTTTTTAGTGCGTGCCGGTTCTATAGATTTATAATTTAATAAAATATATAAATAAAAAAAAAAAACTTTATTATTCCGCAAAAAAATGATTGTTTTTATTCGTAAGAATTCAAGAATTAGTTCAATTTGTATGTATTGTTTTGTTAGATAATATGGAAACAGACTTAACTATTTTAGACGAGTTGAATCTTAAACTAGGTTTCAATGACACCACGGAACATTTGTCTTAAAAAGTTAATGTCGTATGTAAGGTACCTTAGAAAAATACTTTAGGGCTGAATTACCCTGGCTTATGTATGGTATCCTTCTACAGAAAACTGACGTCAAGTAATGACATCTCTTTAGAGATAGCTTTGTGTTAGCAAACAACAAAAGTACAATTAAAAAAAACAAAAAAAGTTATTATTTTATTTTTTTTTCATTATTTACAATTTCCTTATCTATAAAGCAGTGGTTTACAGAATTCTAATTCCCTACTAATATTATAAATGAGAAACCAACTCGGTCTGTCTGTCTGTTAAGCTTTCATGGCAAAACTGCTAAACCGATCATAATGAAATTTGGTACACAGATTGTCTAGAGCCTAAGAAAAGATATAAGCTACTTTTTAACTGGAAAAAAGGGTTATAAAGGAGGATCATAATTTTTAAGGAAGTCCACGCGGATGGAGTCGCGGGCAACAGCTAGTCTATACCAATATTATAAAGAAGTATAATTTGTGTGCTGTTAAATTGTTAGGGATAATCTTCTGAACCGATTTTAAAAATTCTTTCACCTATAGAAAGCCACATTATTTTTGAGCGGCATAGGTTATATAAAAAACCGAAAAGGATAATTAACATTATGCCCAACGAAGTGGGCACGGGTCAGCTAGTATGAAAATGAAAAAAAAAAAATGAAAAACGTTTATTTGCAGCACAATACAAAAATAATTCTTTCTTAAACTAAAAATAAACATTGACATTAGAAAACAATTTGTAATGCTGAGGCAATTTATCACAGGCGAATCGTTGACTTCCTCACTAGGCTCAGCCTGTATCGAGGAAGTCAAAAAGTATGAAATAAAACTTACGATTAGTAGCGTTGTACGTATGTCTGGCTATTCCAATAATAGCAGTCAATCCCGGAGGGCTAGGTATATCCTCGACCAGTTCATACATCCGTCTCCTCGAATACCTGAACTTGATGTACCACAGCACAAGAACTACACTCAGCAAGTACACCAACATTACGTGTTCTTTGTACACTAGGGTTGAGCGAAATGTCTGAATGAGTTTGTGTGTAGCTTATATAGAGTGGCTCCTATGTATTTACGATTTTGCCTTGAGTCAAAACATGTGACAGTCAGTGTAATGCCTGCATTATAAGTGACCCTTTAGCTGGGTGGGTTATATACGAAATGAAATTTATCCATATAGGTATAATAGTTTTAGTTTATATACAATGAAGTGAATTTTATTTCTGAGTAAATTTGAAACAAATATTTTCAGAAAGTCTACATGGTGCCTACCACCGGCTCGGGAACTAACCCGGCGAGAACAACTCGCACGGGTCCCACACTTTTTACCAAAAAATAAATGCATAATAAAATATATATAATATTAGTACTGCGTAAATTTAAATACTTAGTGAGCCAATCTATACACATACATACATGTGAATAAAATTGTAGTGTCTGTTTATTCCGCCTAATCTTTGAATTGCCGATTATGACGGGACTTTTATTGGCAGGTAGCGAATGCGACCATCTGCCAGCTACCTAAGGCTACATTTATTGTGGGTAAAAAAAATGTTGCAATTCCCAAGTAATGTGCCGTCATAATAAGTTAAACAATTGTTGCCATGTTTTATAATTTAAACCCTTAATGATGAAATAACATATATAAACAGCAGGCTAGTGATTAAATAAATACTTTGTCTAACAGTTTTTTTATTAAATTATAAAAGTAGTATAGTTATTTTAGTCTAGTCTAGAATTTTATTAACTGGCGGCCTTGTCACACAGCAAGTAAGTAAGAATTAAGTACACATAAAGATTATTCATAATATTCATGCATTATACACATAAACCTTCCTCTTTAATCACTCTATCTGATTATAAAAATTGCATAAAAATCGGTTGAGTAATTTTACGGATTTAAGTTTACATAGGGACAGAAGAAGGCGACTTTGTTTTATACTAAGTATGTAGTTTTAAAACATATACAAGTCTTAGTGTTGGAATTAATAGCAACAGATAGTATTCTCTAAGAAGATTTTTTTAATTTAATGTTCATGTATATAACCTTGGACTGACTTGCTTAGAGATCACAGGACTGTAGATATGTTTAAATAATATATTTTTTGTTTCACATGCATTAATTTTATTTTATAAAATAATTCTTAACAAAACAAACCGACTTCCAAATCTAAACATAAAAACAAAAAATGAATTTACTTCGCACTGAGTAATATGTATTTCTATTTAGTATACTGAGATAATTAAATATTTTTTAATTTTGAAGCCGGTACCAAGTAAATGCTATAAAGACCTTACTGCTTACGAATTAACCAAATAAACTGTTCTTACCTTTTAAAAATAATATTTCCACTTTCAATTTCTAGTTCACTAAATCTGTTTACCATAATATACTAAAAAAAAGGGTCAAAGTTTATTTGAAAATTCACGCGGATGGAGTCGCAGGCTAGTCGCTAGTGGGGAATATTTATTTCGTACATATTTTTGGGAAATTATATTTTTTGCTTATAGCAACATTTATCAAGTATGCTTCGCTCTTATGGGTCGCAGCGTGATGTTACATATCAAAAGGTCTTCTTCGATAAATGGTCTCTCCTACATAAAAATATCTTCCTAAAATTCGAAACACTTTCTGAGATTAGTGCGTTCAAACAATCAAACAAACTCTTCAGCTGAATGAGATTAGTATAGATTAAAGCTTATTGATCCAATGGATTTCCAACTTTTTTAGATGTTTGAATATAAATTTTAATCATATTTGCACCAACCTTGCTACATTTACTCGATTCTAGGTCAGTGGAAAATACCCCAAGATCTGATTTGTTTAAGTGTAAAAATGTCCTTAACAGATTTTGGTTGAAATGTACAGTTTTTTTAAAACTACCTAATATCATTCCATGGTTAAAGCAATATTGTTAATAGGTATATATTTAGTTAAAGTAATCTGGTACAAAATTATACATTATACATTCTGTGACTTTCACAAATATATATAATTTCATGAGTCAGATCAGTCCATTTTTACGTTTGACGGAACAAAGAGAAAAGGTTACTAACAATTAGAAAACTACTAGAGTAAGCTAAGCCTTATAAATCTAGGACAATATTATCAGAGGGTTGCTTCTTTTTTAACTGACTTCAAAAAAAGAGGAGGTTTCTCAATTCGTCTGTAAATATGCGTTTTACTAGAAATGATTAAATAGTTCATTTAGAAGTCGGTGGAAAGTAATACAATAACTGTTTGTTTGGTTAAATCGATATTATATAGATTGTTGTAGCATTTATTTGGTACCGATTTAGAAATTATGAAATAACTATTAAAACATTTCTATAATATATACTGTATGAAACTTATTCCTTTGTGCGAAGCAAATTTATTTTTTACTTTTTTTGTTTGAAGTCGGTTTATTTTTGTTAAAAAATATTTTATAATAGAAACGGTGGTGAAGCGATTTTATTTTTAAATTGAAAATAATGATCGCACGAGGTAAAGCAATCAGTCGGTCAGTGTGCACGTGGTTAGGTTCCAAATTTGCATGTCAAAGTTTGTTTGAAGTGCTGCTAAAAGCGATGAAATGACTCTACTTTAATTCTATTAATTAGGACGCCGAGAGACGGGTGGTAAATCAGTATAGCCCAACCATATTAGGCCAAATAGACGATAAGAATAACTAGGAACATATTTTAAAATTAGATATTTCTTAAAAATGAATCCTATTTATAAAAATGTGTCAGTTTGTGAGAATGTGTGTATGGATATATGTTTATTATTTCACGCAAAAACAGCTGGACCTATAGGTAGTTTAGAGTTTAGATCCTGGATTTACACGGAATGGATATTACGCGATTAAACCCGCGGGGCACGGCTAGCTAACACACAAATCCTCATTTCCCAGTACAAATCGCAAATAAGCTCCAATAGTTCGCGTGCCAGCCGGTATTTGGTCGCGACCTTCACCTCTGCTTTACTTTAGTGTAATCAAACAGCAATTTCCAAGCTAAATCAATGGTAGATTATCTCAAATCGTGTAAGAAAACAACTATTATAACATAATTATACAAGTTTACAGTAAAACGAATTTGTTGTTGTGTTTGTTCGAAGATTATAAAGTGATTTATGGTGTTTGAAAAATTACGAGTTTATTTGGAGACTTTTTTTCGTTTTTTGGGGACAAAAAAATTTACATGTCACTATTGGAAGTGATCTACGCCGCCAAAAAAGTCAATGCCTTTCAGCCGAAAAAATAATTATATAATGTCGATGTATTGAATTTTTTATTTTAATATTTTATGATTTATAAATGTGAACAGATTTTAACTTAAATGTTTGAAAAATTCGCGAAACTTCAAAAAATATAATTAAACTTTCACGAAGGCTATGAAAGGTGAAAATGAAACATAAAAAATTGGATAACTTTTTTAATCGTTCGCCGTCAAATTTTCATTCTAATTAAGAAACTCTTCGATGAACATCTGATTAATGGATTTGTAATTTATTGCTTCTTCGAAACCTTCATATAAATATTCTTACATATTGTGTTTTATTAATTTATTATTCACTAGCGGTTGCCCGCGACTCCGTCCGCGTGGAATCTCATAAGCTTTCCACCTTTATAATCCCTTTTTCAGTTATAGAGTAGCCTATGTTTTATCTCAGGCTCTAGAACATCGTTTCAGTAGTTTTGGCGTGAAAGCGTAAAAATTTATAATATTAGATGGATTAAATACTTACCTAATACAAGTATAATGGGTTAAATTGTAGTTAAAATATACAAGACAAAAAAATTATGACCTCTGGCAATCAACCAAAAACAATGATTAATTTTTATGTACATAAATAATTAAAAATTGAATCCTATTTTTAAAAAATTACAACTATCAGAGTCTCCCACCGGTTTGTCTCTGTAGAAACTGCCTTCCGGAACAGCGCTAAATAATTTATTGTGACGTGATTGTGACAATGACGAGTCAAAAGTGTTACTGTACGTAGCCTAGTTGAAGAATCTATATTTCACTTTGGTTTTGACTTTTAACTTCATGTGACATTCTTCTTTAAAGTCTCCAAAAAGTTTTTACCAAATTTAAATAATAAAAAGAACTAGATACCGTGCATGATTTTCGTATAGATAACGTTATTCTCGTAGTTATACCAACTTGATTTTCCGTCCAAGAGACGTCAATGAGGGGCATACATTTGCTGGCTTTGACTCAAACGGCAGCGTAATTCGATATTTCTCCTCTGTAGGCTCAGGGACTAATGATCTATTGTTGTGGTGTACTATTAACCGTGAAGTATTTTCTTGTTTATTCTTTTGCGGTAATTTATGTGCGCCTGAAGCTTAGTAATGACGATTTTTACGTAGGACGTGTTGCTTAGAGGTTGTGTTCCGAACATGAGGTACATCCATGTTTTTTTTTATTCTATGAAGTGGTGATACGAGCTGCACGCCCTCCCGATGGTAAGAGAAACCCCAGCCCATAAACAACCTAGTGCTACCCAGAACTTTGCTCTTTATACATTGATGTATTTAAAACTATAACGATTCTAAATTGTAAGCTACTATTATCCTATCCTATCCTATTACTATTATAAAGGCGAAAGTTTGTAAGTATGGATGTATGGATGTATGGATGTATGGATGTATGGATGTTTGTTACTCTTTCACGTAAAAACTACTGAATGGATTTGAATGAAACTTTACCACAATATAGCTTATACATCAGAATAACACATAGGCTACAATTTTTGAGGATTGTAAGGGAGGAAAGGGAGGGTCACAGTTTATATGAAAGTCCACGCGAACGGAGTCGCGGGCAATAGCTAGTTGTACATAATTACATAGTATAAAACAAGTTAGCTTTCTTTTGTCTGTCTCTATGCATGCTTAAACTATTAAAACTGCGCAACTGCTTTTCATGCGGTTTCTTCAACAGATAGATCAATTCAAAAGGAACGTTTATGTGGATAATATCTACATCTAAAAGCAAAATGTACTGTATATTTAACTTTGACTCGGTACGATTAGTACGCGCGATTAAGTTTTTGTTGTATTAGTAGTAGACCCTGTATCTTAATGACTCTTGTTTTGTACTATAAGGCCACGGTATACTCATCTGTAATTTTAGATGATATAAGTATGAAGATAAAGCGAGGTATAGTACGCGTGATTTATGTTCATATTATCTTCAGCGCTAAAGATTCGTGACGCGTACTACACTTAAGATCACGGTCTATTTCCGAGGATCGCCCTTTAATGTTAGTACCGTAGGTTAGCTAAAGGGCGCATTAGAAGGGTGAAGGTTAACAACGTGTCATGCAATGCGCCCTTTTCCTTAGATACTCGGAAGCAATAGAAGCTATAACAATAGTTTGGGTTTGAAAAGTTGTGGGCGTGTCTGTGTGTGTGTGAGTGTGTGTGTGTGTTTTAGTTTTTGGATCTCGGGACAGCACATGATGAGACGTTACTATTTTATTTTATTTATTATTTGATTTAATTTTATTTTATAAGTCTACGTTCTGAAGGAGGTACATTTAATCAATGGGTTTATGAACTAAGCGCCTTAGGGCACTGTCATTTAACTTTGATCATTACGTTCGGAATACAGTTAATCCGAAGCTTCAATTACTTCTATAGATCTTGCTGGCTTTTACACGTGGCTCAGTCGAAGAAATAATTTTAGTGATGAAAATTTGCGGGAGATTACTGTCTTTATTCCAGGCAAGGTAAGAGTGTGACATGAAATACGGATAGATGATTCCTAATTCAAATTTAATTTAAAAATAAAACTAGACTTAAAAAACTACTTTAGAATTTAAGTAATCTTAATTAATACCAACTAATACTAATAATTAAATGTCTTAGATATTCTTTAGCTTGTTTCACCCGGATCGTTTTATGAATCTTTCGTCAAGGGTGTTTACTGAGTAGTTTATGGAACAACATAAATAGTTGGTTTCACAGTTGGAGTGAAAAATGAAAAACGAAGATATTTATTTTATTTTATTTTTTTTCCGACAAGAAACAATCAAAATATAAAGATAACAAGTAAAAATAATATTTTAATGAACATGAGTTTAGTTTCACGGGATTATTACACTAATATGAATAAAGACAAAATTTTACCCCTTTCTTTCTGGTACATCAAAGTATATGTTCGTTCGCGTCAAAAACAACCCTTGTTATTACGTCATAGATTCTAGAAGAATCCAACCAAATCTGGTACTTGTATAGACAGCCTTTACTAAAACTTCCCGAAAAATCTCAATTCAAGCTATACCGTACGTTCATTTCGGCGTACATTCTTAACTCCTTAAGATAAGCTTTTTGGAAGAGACCGTCTCAAGAGCGAATAATGAGTCTTTTCTTTGAACTGCTGGTTGAAAGCAGGTCTTTTGGTATTCATGATTTACGAGGATTCTAAGGAACTTCTAGGACCATGTCATAGCCTTTTAGATAAAAGATAAATAAATCGGAAATATTTTTCGGATATTATACAACTTATTTTTGACATAAAAAAAATATGAAAAATTAATGGTAAGTTCAGAAAATTATTGAAGGTTCATTTATGTATTAAATACTATAATTTAACAACCAATAACATTAGAAACTGTACGACGTTTTTGTCATTTAAATTACTCTTTTCGTATAATCTGTAAGTATCGCTTTATCTGCAATATATTATCAAAATTTTGTATTTACCCTTCGGTTGAAAACCACTTACCTATTTCAAAATTCAGTTCCTAACGTTATAACCCGCACATAAGAAAAAAGCATTTTTACTAAATTTTATACGTGAACGGCGTTCTTGCAAACCATTCTGTGTCAGGGTGAGTGTCCCCTCTCCTGTGGGCTTTGACAAAACAACCACAGAATTTCCCAATGTTAATAAAGTTAAGGATACTAAAGTATATTACAATTTCCTATACTACTTTATTCTCGCTCGTCGCGTGTAACCTATAGTCCAGCCGAGTCTTTCAGTGCATCCCGACACAGTGTAAACAGAATACATGACTACCGTCTTTCAAGTCTAGCCTTCTATACAAGTCGACGTGAATAATGTTTGAAATATTGAAATTGGGACATAGAATGGATATGTGCCTTACATCACGACTGATGCAAATAATCTTGTATTCATCAAATTAATACTTATATTACGATGCCATTTATAACCCAGTTACAGTTGGTAAAAGGAAATTAAGACGCTTAAAATTATTACAGGAGGCCCATTTTTCCTTTTATTTTTTACTATAAATCCTCCCCTTTTTTAAACACCGGTGACGCACTCCCCACCATCATCAAACATATATTTTAGTTCTACCCACCATGGAAACTTTGAAAGTCAATTTTCTGATCTTACTAGGGTTATATTACATAATATATTGCATTTGTTTCATCGTCCACATCAGTCAATCTTGCATAGATTATTATGTAATTTGCACTAAATAATATTCCATATAGTTGCGGTGAAGTCATCAGCGGTAGATGGGGACAAAGTGCCAATGTCCTGATTTAGTCGGAAGGCGTCGCCTGCCTCTAAACCGTTGATTACTACTCTACCTCACACTGCTTGATATGACGAGCGAATATCGATCTTATTTAAATGGGTGTAAAGCTCATATTAGCCTGAATGATAGTTTATAGTTGATTACCTACGTTGTTTGGAACTGTATCCAAGATATTGCGTTTATATTTTAATTACTTGTATTATAAGTAGATACATAATTATAATTTAAAAGCCGTCTTATAATTTATGCACTGGTTATTATGTTAGTCGGTAATGGCACCATTTCGTGTGAGTCCAACACGCCTCTTCGATTTCCTACTGTTAAAAAAGGCACCTGTCTTATTTCGCCGACTGTTACAACAAAAAATTGATTAAACGCAACACATGAATATCGCTAACTGGTTTGTTTTACGTCCCTTTGAACGCTAGCCACCATATAAAATCATACCATTTTAACTGGAGCCTTAATGCTTGCCTTTCCCTTATCGTATCAGAGATAAAAAGAAATATACTTCAAGTCTTGAAAGGTCAAGCTGAACTGGTTTGTGTGCTCACAGCTCAGCGATTCCTACCTATTGCAAATTCGCACGCTACCAATAAGATTGCAAATTTACACTCTACCACTAAGAACTTAAGGTTCATTTTTCTTTTCTGAAATAAGAGCAAGCATGTCTAGCGTAGTCCTCTCATTAAGGTTATGAATTTCCGATGATAGCTTTGAACAATTTGGGTTTGTTTGGATTCGTTTCCCCTTTATTTGCATCTATGTATTTATTAACCGACCTATTAGCGAAATATCTACAGGATTTTATTGATTATAAGAATATTAATTTCTCAATTTTCCCTACGTAAATGTTCTACTTTTTAGTTCTACTTAGTCTTACTTTTTAACGCTGAAAACTTGCCTCAGAAAAACAAATTCTTGTTAAGTGTTTCATTATAGAAATTATAATCTTAATAAGCTTGTTCTCCCCTTTTAAACACGATAACGATTTACAAAAGTAGTAAGCCTTGTAAATAAATATTTGTGGAGAAAACAGTTGCTTATCATCAAGAGTCTTTCTTGTCCCGTATAACATTTTTAAAATGAATTATCAGTCGATATCGAAATAGACCACTAACAAATCTATTTTCAGCACCAAACGGCTAGTCGCATAAATTGAATCATAAACGTTTTTTAGTATTCGTTACATCGCGCGAACTAAACTCGTCCCACAAATCAATTGCTCCAAAACTGTCACACGACCGTGGCAATAAAGAATTGAATCGCAATAGAGAAATTTTATTAAAACCGTAGCTGTAATTCAGAGATCCAGCAGTCAGCATTATTTGACGAGCGACATTCAACATTTTTTATCATTTTTGACGTCAAAGGCAGTTTTGAAGCGGAACGCTAAGCGGTACCGGATTATATTTTTTCGAGTTTAGTATTGCAAAGTTCATTAGCTATAGCGGAGTGTGGGATTCTCTGTACAGACATTTTTTAAATGAATTCATTTTTATTTTCGTGGGTTTTTATAGTTATGTCAGAGGCTTTGTAACTCCTGACTTGCATGAGAACATTGATTCTGATTTTGCTGATTTTCGTATGACAGGTGAATCAGTAAATTTTTTTGCTATGTTAGTTCACTGTTTTCTAAAGATGGCTGTTAAAAGAAGGCAGAAAAACAAAGGTGAAGTTCAATGTTGTAATCTAATCTATGTCTTTAGAAGGATAAGTGGGAGCATTGCTGATCCAGAGGATATCTTCTTTGTTACACGTTCTTTCTTCTTCAATAGGCAGTAATATTATCAAAACAACTTTAAATGGGTATATCGTTTTCTGAGGACGACCTATGTCAGGCTTACTCACAAAAATTGACGTAGTAAAAGGTAGTTAGAGAGAAAGCGGTAATTCATTGTAGTGCGATGCTGAAAGCCAGCGGCGAGTATCAATCCGAAAAAATTCCTTTGAGCTTTTTCTATGACATTTTTTACGTTTGGACAAAACTGTAATGGACCTTCCTACCATTTAGACAATAATAAAACTTTTCAATATAGCAAATTGTGTAATTGAATTCATTTCAAAAGAAATTGCTCAAGTGCGATGTCTTTTCAATTTCCTCTCAGAATATTTGTTAAATAAAACGTCTTGTTACTTCGATCTCAGCTTTCTATTAACTTACTTTAGTACGACTTAAAATGTCTTCAAGTTACCTTTAACAAAAGTAAGGCAAAACATTTTGAATAATTTATTCCTTAAGTGAGCGAGTGATGTTTAAGTAATAAAGGAGTGTAAGTTGTAACCTGGTTATATTAAATCTATACCAATATTAAAAAGAAGTAAAGTTTGTGTGTTTGTCAAATTGTAAGGGATAATTTTGGGATCTACTGAACCGTTTAAAAAATTCTTCCTCCAATAGAAAGCCACATAATTTAAAATATAAAATTGTAGACCTACAAAACTATGGAATGAATTTTAATATTGATTAAAAAAATAGAATAAGAGATTCAAAAAGAAGACATAAGATAATATCGAGTTTTCTTCTTCTCTGATATTATTATTATGTATGTATATTATCATTAGTATGATCGTTTAAATAAGTTTGTGTATAAATAAATTAACTTCTTATTTTGTAAAGGCTTAAGAGCTTAACAAAATAAATGCTGGAAAACGTTCAGTTATGCTTGCATGGTTGCGTGCGATAAACATTACATGCGGATCGGAAAATGTGATTACAAAAACTACCCAGTCATTATGGAACTCGAAATTTAACGAAGCAATAATAGAGGAAAATGGCGAGTGTTGGTTTTTTGAGGACTGAATTCAAGTCCTAGCACGCATAGTATTAAAGAACTGTTAATTTCTTTGTTTGAAGTAAGTCTGGGTCTAATATAATTGATCTTAGGTTTCGTAAAATCGTAAAAACTACCTATTGAAAAATCGCCCTAATGCCTCTGCTATGTTTAGTTTAGGCAAGCTTAATTTTGCCTAAATATAGCATGGGTTATAGCTAACCTGTCTAGAATAATACTATTATTATTGACGCCTAAGACACCGATTGACTTTTGTTTGGGTCGATGTTTGGCTGTGGTATTGAATTGATTGCCACAGCCAAATATCGACCCTCAAACATGTTTTATCTGTATAGTACGCGTCATTTATGTTTAGCGCTGGACGAGAATAGCTGCGCATCGGTAGAATCGCGCTCGTAATTGACGTATTGGTGCGAGAAAAACAACACGACTGGGACAACCAATCAACGACAACAACCTTACCCATAATCGTTACCCTATTTTTGAGCGCTAAAGATTCGTGACGCGTACTATACTCAACTAGACATTGGCGAAATTGTGGTAATGCAGCCCCGCCATCTAACCAAGAAGCAGTAGAATAAGACTTTTGTTTGTACGAGTCTAAGAGAAGATGATAAGAGACTTATTTAAAAACACGTTATTACCTACGTCAGAAGCAGGTTTGAAATGCAAATAACCTCAGAAAGTAACATTTTTGATATAACGTGGAAGTTTGACTTTTTGGCTTAAATTTTACATGATGTGTATTTTGCGACCTAAATACAGTTGTTTAAAGAGGTGACCGTTGAGGTACGGGACCTTTTCAAGACCAAATGATAACCCATTTTTGTGCGCCTTATGCTTTTTATATTTATATCTTCAAATTATCAACATTGCCTATAATTTTAGTACGAACAGTAAAAGGTTCTATACCAATAGGGTAAAAAATTCTTATGATTAAGACTAAGTCATGACTGATGTATTGATGTTGCTTCAAAAAGAAATAATATAAAATATAAAATAAATATGTTTGGGGGTTCACAAACGACAAGCGTGTACTTTTTCTTGTTATTTTCTCGATATTGATTACGGCTGCTTAGTTTCAATTATATCCTCAAAGTGAACACTTACTTTTGTAATGATCAATGCCTACAATTTTCCATGTATCTTGTTGTTGTTGTCAGACCCTATGTCAAATATTAGACTTTGTAGTTCTGTCATAAATATGTCAGATGTCATGGAATATTAACACATAGAACTGCAATATGAGCACGCAAAGTGAAGCCATTTCAAAATAGACAATTTCGTCTACTTACATAGATCGTACGCTTTTTTAAATTTCCACATTTATAGGGTGAATATTTAATAGCAGTAACATTATCGATGGGCATGGCATGTCATCAAATATAAGAACGTCATTTTTATATTTTAATATATAATACAGCTTTAGCTTTACTTACGGTGGACTAGTCAGGGACTATCAGTCTATGCGTTATAAGTCTATATCAGATGCTATAAGTACAGGTATACGTTTATATATAAACTAGCGGACCCATGTCATCTTTTTTTATATAGCCTATAACACTCAGCCATAATGTGGCTTTCTATTGGTGAAAGAATTTTTAAAATCGGTTCAGTAGATCCCTTACAATTTAACAAACACAAACTTTACTTCTTTATATGTATATTAATATATATTACCGATTGGCCTTGACAGTAGGTTGCATGCAATCCAACCCCATAAACCCCCTGAACCCCTATAAACCAGTGATCGCTCACGCAATCTGATAACGAAGGAGACAGTTTTCATGCCTCGATGTTAGAACTTGCGAAATACCAGTACATTAGACAACAGAGCTTTGACAATTAAAAAAATGATATTATAATATGAAATAGATATGTTATAAGTGCAAAATTGTGAAAACGCAAAAACATTCTAATTAGGACGTCTCACCTTTAGCTGATTGGTTACCGGTGCATTCACGGGCAACTAACAAAATTACCTTTTTTTCTTGTTGGTTTAATCATTTATCTCTTTTCTATCGTTTTGGCTCGTATGTGTGTGTGCTGCCGCTGCTGTACGGAACAATTTTTTCGCTTGATTTGTATGACTATAACATATCAATTATATAATATCATTGCTTGTAAATAATTTCGTTTCGGTGCCTTCGTAGCTTATGTCACTTAAAGATTGAACACATTTGGATATTAACAATTTTTTTCCTTGTTATATAAACGCATTTGGACTTATCTTACACTAATGAGATACAAGAGATTCTACACGAGTAATTATGTTATCGGAAACGAGAGAACTTGTTAATGCATACAGCGTCAGACCAAACTTGAAGCAAGTTAGGGCGTTGGCTTCACACTAAATTAGTTTAATATACATTGCCGGTTAAGGAGCGGATGTTTGTGCTTATACTTTATTTGACCCACACCGAAACAATATATTTGTAATTTACATTTGTATGTAATGTATGTATCTATCTACAACAAAAAAGTATGTATGTGTAATTTATTCCGTTATCTAGTTGCCATAACACAAGTTCTGCTTAGCTTGGAACTAGATGGCGCTGTGTATAAATGTCCTGAAATATAAAAAAGAAATACATTAAGTTACAATTTATTGATTTAATACTATGTGACAGGCCTATTGAATTTGAATAAAAAAACTATGAGCAAAATATTTCGCTATAAAACTTGATTTTCGATCTAGCTTTTCGTATCTCGCCAACATGCCAAAAAATATTCCCATTTATGTTGTTTCTTTTTTTCGGTTCATACTTCTGATAATAATAAACGCAAAAAATGTAATGTTTTTTTTGAATTTACTTTAAATCTACAGTGCAAAGTTGATCTGTCCTATAGGACATTTATATTTGACACTATTGGAAATATGCGTCGAATTATCGCCATCCTAGTAGATAGTAGTGTAATAAAGCGTATTTAACACAATTTAATAGAAAGATATGCCTGATTCATTCATATTTTACGAATAAAGTTCGAGATATTTTTCAATATGTCTACCACGACAAGAACGCTCTCTAACTAGTTGTAGGGTTGGTGACGTCACTGGGGAAATTATTAGAGATGGGTCGTTGACATATTTATCGTTAACGAAAGTAGACCGTTCATTTGCGTTCATGAACGCGTCAATCAACTAGTTCAATTCAACGACAAGTCG
>JADANM010002527.1:4132012-4179957 GCA_026213755.1 Eurema hecabe
ATATATAAGCTGTTTTGGTTGCTATGAAGATATTTTTATGAAACAATATGTAAAACGTCTCCATCAAAACTTTTCTGTCTTTCAGTCACCTCAAAAAAATGTTATTATGAAAGAAATTATTTTTTTTTTAGAAATTTTTCTTCTTATGCTACCTTATTATGATGGTTATTAAATTTTTAGTTTTAACGTATTCTTTTTAATCTATGACTTTTCAAAGCATTCGAAACATGTTTTTAGTCACTTTGATCCGAATAGGTGTTTTTCGTCCAAAAGGGACTATTTCCTGTTCGCCAATAACACAGCAATATAACTTTCTAGATTTTTTTTTAATAAATTTTTTATATAAATAGAATTAGAAATTACCTAAAACAAAGAACATTATAATTAACTTTTATTATTGCTACTATTACGTTGCACTACGTGTTTTCGTTTTTAACGTTAAAATTGACTGTATGATTCTGAAATTCAGAAAATGTTTTTGTCTAATATAGTATAAACTTTTAATAGCATACCTAGTTATTTTTTGAACACGGTACAGTTTATAGGAAGAATAATGTTATTGTTATAACCCTATCGAACAAATTCTTCAACTTCCTATATTATGATTAATTGCAGTTAAGATAATTTACCTAAAAAATAGCAGGCAATTTTGCCTTTTTCATTATAAGAGTACCTTACGTTACCTTACTTACTTACCAAGGTACGCAACCTTGGTAAGTACCAAGTGCTCTTAAACAAATGTTTTTACTTAATCACCCTTCCAGTACACAGAATTATGTATCAATGGTGATTGATTAAAAAATGTCCAACGTACTAGTCCAGACCAATAAATCTAGCTTGCCTTTTAAAGCGATAGTTTTAGTGTGAAATTTTGCCAACAATTCAATTATTTATAGCACCTACTACGTAACTGATCAAAATTTCTGATCAACTGATCAACACTTTTATACACTGGCCATAGCAGTACGCCTAAAGCCTTTTTCGTTTTTAATAACGGGACAAAGTTATTATAAGAGGAGAAATGTTAAATTATGTGCCATATTGTTTCTAATGCTTGCAATATGGCACGAAATAATAATACTAATATACAACTATAAGTAAGAGTATACAATTAATTGCAATACATTAAAAAGTAGCAACACAAAGTTGAGAATTTTATATTCTCTGACGTATACATATCAGAGAATATACAATTCGTTATCTTTGATTAACGAGTATGGCATTATTAATCTTTATAGATAATGCTTTATAATAATAAACATCAATGTTAAGTTATGCCGAATGTGATGAGTTGGAAACAGTCAGTAGTGCGTCCGGGAGCGGCGCCTATGCGAGTTGTGCGCACTGATTAATTATTAGCAATGCAACATGTAATATTGATAGTTAACTTAATCTTACATATTAATTACTAGCTATTGCCCGCGACTCTGTTCGCGTGGACTTTCATATAAACTGTGACCCTCCCTTTCCTCTCTAACATCCTCAAAAATTGTAGCCTATGTGTTATTCTGATGTATAAGCTATATTGTGGTAAAGTTTCATTCAAATCCATTCAGTAGTTTTTACGTGAAAGACTAACAAACATCCATACATCCATACATCCATACTTACAAACTTTCGCCTTTATAATATATTAATTATTAATTATTAATTATTATCGGACGAATATACTGTTACGAATAATTAATAAACGAACGAATTCCTTAAGTATACTGCGGTTTAACCTACGTAGTTCTCGTTACCGTGTTTATACCATATCCTATGTTACCAGTGGTAAATGTTTGTTTTGTTATACCACATCGATTCAAAATTTGTTACTGTATGTAGGCTAGTTAAATAAGATGACTATAAGATGGCTTGACTTTAATCTAGTTTTAAATCTTCATGTATGCTTTATGTAAATCAATTCAGTAGACCTCACATACTAATATGATATCTAGCGCGAGCCAAAACAATGAAGTAGCAGTAAATTGTCATAAGCAGTCGACAATTTAATTATTTCTCTCAAAACGTTTGAAATAAAAGAAGTAATTTCATTGAAAGGCTTCTTCAAGTCGATTGCAAGCCAATACTTACCGTTCCTAGCTCCAATACGAGAAGTATGAGCCCTTTTGTTTTATTTCTTTAGATAAATTACAGACTAAGATTATATTCTTATAAATATATCTAACTCTTTCTCTCGAGAACTTTCTGTACACAATCTATTAGAAAATAAAGCAATAAAATCTCGCGCAAATATACGACTTTAAGATAAATAATACTTTCTAATATACTTAGTTTCTTAGTACAAATAACTCTATGGGTCCAGATAAGGTCGCCATTTATTTGTATTTTTGCTATTAACAACCTATAAAAAGCTACAGCTGTACTCTGCATATGAAGCTTAAAATATAGAATTAAATGCAATCCGATTTTATGCGAGTGAAACCACGGGAAAAGATTAGTATCTCTTAATGATATATTTGAAGTAGGTAGTGTTGGTATTTTGATATCTATATGCCATGTTGACATGCACGCGACGCGATCGATTTTTCATTACATTCACCTTTACTTTGGAATTAAACATATGATGTAGATACGTATAGCTTTCAAACGTTGCTAGTAGATCAACGACTTTTTTCCACAATTTTTCTAGAACTCAAAAATATATCTTTTATAGTTAAGGCATCGTTCATAAGAAACGCTTTCATTCGATTCTGTTGGTGAAAGACATTTTAAATTCGGTTTAGTAGATCCTGAGATTATCCCTTACAATAACAAGCATACCAACACACAAATTTCACTTTTATTAACATGTTTTCACTGATTTAAAATTTATGCAATTTGAAAATTGCTCGTTATCGATTTAGATTTTTTCAGTCTCGTTTAATATATACATACGATTATACGTACATACTTAGGTATTTGAGTATCAACAAGTTTGCCTAAGTTTTTAAAACTACGCATACAAACAATATTAACTAACATGTACGCTGTCGGAACATATGCTTAAAAACATAATTCGATTATATAAAAGCTTGATAACTCAACTCTATCTAAGTCTTAGTTTGTTGTTATAAAAAAACTTCAAAAGTGGGACGCTCGGTCTTGTTAAAAAGTATTTTAATATAAATAACGGGAAACTTGGTGCAATATTGGCTGAGATTTTTTGCAACGCGACTGTAACGAGATTAGTTCTGATAATACGAATAATAGGAATCATAACTTGTATGTTTTTATTAAAATTGTTTGGATTTTTGTAGACAAAAGTGTAGACTAAATTTACAAGCTTTTTTTGCTAAATACATTTTGATAAAGTTTGCTTTAAAATAAGCTTCTTTTTTGAGCTTTTGCTTTGGATTTAGTGTTTAGTGTAGAAAGCCAACATATCCTAAAGGATTCCGCCGCTAAAATAAGGTTATATTCGGTTCAAAAATATGATCAACAACATCTATAAGCACATAATTCTTCGAAGTAGGGAGAAAGAAATTCCTCTGAACAAATAAAAGAATTAAGATATATCATTTCACTGTCACGATTTTTAGACACAAAATATACTTCTCGCTCAAAAGAAAAAGAATCTTCAAGTGACTAAAACAACTCTAAATCGCAAAATAGATAATCAAAGAAAACCGCAGGGCATAACCAGTATCAGTAAAAGCGATAAAACACTGCACTATGCAAGTTGTAAACAAGTTAAGCTCTGTCGAAGGTAACACAATTACGTAGAACGGACTAAATTTTGTTTGTTGTGGTCTGAATCCATTATACTCTATTATTCTATTAGTGGACACGAAAATCTTTTAACTAATGCTGTTTTAGTGATGATTACTGGCTTAAGATAAACTAGCAATAAATGTGGAAGTTTTTAGGAAGGATATTGAATGGGTTCGGCTGATATTCAGTACCTACGAAGGAAAATTAGACTCTTCGAGGATGATTGAAACGATGTACGCGCACCGGTGGGTTTTAATCGGCCGGTGTTCCGTCGCGCGTGGTGCCTTACCGATTCCCACATACTCAAAGAGGCGGTTATGTGGGAATTTCTTAACATTAACTGCTTCTTTCTCCCCCGAGGAATAGTAACGGAAACTTTGTGGGTAAAACCGCGGGGCGTGGCTTACAAAATAGTAGACCTAAATTTAGACTTTACGAATTTAAAGCATTCATACTCTAGATTCTCTGTCTTATTCTCTTTAGACTTTGTCTTTCATTTTCACGAACCAAATCTCCGCTTATTTCGTTTAACACTATCCATAAGTATCGCAGGCCGTAACCCATCTCAAGCGCTTACAAAAAAAAAACTAAAAACTAATCAATATAATATATTAATTTATCGTTGATCAAGCGAAATATCTAAACCAAACGATAAGCAATAATCTCCATAGTAACAGAACCGACTAACACATCGGATTTAAATCATAATTACACCGACGTAATAAATTGAATTTGCCGTGACTAAAATGTGGTTACGCTAAACTCCATGTAATATCAATCGCTTTAAAACAATAGCCTCTATTCTATATGAATAGTAATAAGAGTTAATAATTTCTATAAATATCTACTATTTACAACTAAGTAGTTGTCTCCAGGCAACTCCGATATCATAAAGAATTTGTCCTAAGATTATGTTATTCAATAATTAATTAAAAATCATATTATGGGCAGTACCCCATAACGGTGTGCTGGATTTTGAGCTCGCTCGAGTTGCTAACATTCCCACAGAAAACCGACTTGCAGTAATGACATTTCACCACCGGAGCAACGGAGGTCAACCTTTTGATGCTTAACCTTGCAACTGTCCATAGATAGATAGGTGGCCACTTAGCATCAGGAAAACTTAAGATATAACGAATTATGGAATGAGGTCATCAAGTTCTGTAATTGAATGTACATATCTCTTATGTAGATAGCATGCGCTAATCCCGACAGTGTTCATACAAACTCGGTAGCTATTACGAGCTAAAAAAGGCCTTTCAAGGCGTGTTATTCAATTTCCATAATATGTTGAAGCAAACATCGGATAATGAGCTTGCTAGACGTTCGCTTACAATATTGATTCGATATACGAGTAACGCTACTTATATTCATGTCAAAGATTATTTTAAGAGATTATTGAATTTTTTTCTAACATTATTCGCCCCTTCTTTTTCCCTTTCGTTATCCTTCATATATTTATTTTTTATATCACCTCATAAACGCTTTTATAGTGTCCATTTTTGCAATACCGATGCAATGCATTTGCAAGACTTAAAAAAAAAGGTAAAATTTTAAAATAATTATTTTCCGTACTATGTTACCCTTTGATCCCCTGATTTTCATTTTCCCGTTTTTGAAAGAGTAGCAATGCATTTGCGTTTACACGTTCGCGGAAGAGTTCTCGAAGGTACCCGGGATCCCCACTTACTGCGGCACAACGGTTGACAGTGGGGTTAAGTTGGACTTCTACCGGTTTCGCCGGTAGAAGTCCAACATAACCCGTGGTCCTTTCCCCGAGGTCCATGGGTATCCCATGAGGATTTCCCTACTATAATAATAGGCGTTTACACACCCAGAGTTATATAAGTGTAGATTAAATTATATAAGAGTACGAATTGAATAAAAAACATAACAATCGGTTTAACTTTCAACTTTAAAAGAAAATCGAGTCAGTTTATCTAATTAATCGAAGCAAAAAACTGAAAATGAAATCAGACACACTCTTTACAAATAAAAGAACAATTTAAAGTACGGCGTACAATGAAATTTTAATTTATTTTTAATTGTAATTCCAATTACCGATAGATGTCTTGTTAAATCTGAAAACGCCTCTGGGTTTCATCTGCGTAAAACCTTATATTGTTTTTAAGAGTTACGGAACTCCACCTGGCACCTCTTGCAAATAGTGTAGTTCTCTATTGGTTAAAGCATTTTATTAATAGATTCGTTAATGTATAACGTCAAAACTTATAAACTTAATTTCTTGCACCTGAAAAAATTTTTTTATTTTACACTATTTTATTTGGCATAATTTCTTTGCATAGATACCCAGCGATTAACAATGATGGAAGTATTTTAAACGTCATCAGGAGTTCCTGAGAGATGTTCCCCTTCGATGCAAAAACAAACATATTTCTACATCTCTGTATGTATATTATGAAGGGGCTAGATCTATTTTGATGTTAAGCGGACGGCTCGCCCGGAACGGTACTCCTACAGAAAACCGACGTCACAATCAAATATCCTATTTCTATAGCCTATATTTTCTTGATGTACTTATCCCATCCTTTTTTCCTTTAATCATGGACTGAAATTTTCGTTTACCAACAGCCAATACTCGTATCATATAAAAAATGTTTTATGTTTTATAATAATAGTCTAGTCACTAGGTGACTAGTGTGTGTCAACCTTTATCTCAAGTTTTTGTTTTTAATTCTGAGAGTGTTCCATCTTTTTAATTATTTTGAGGGAGATGAGTTTTCACACTTGCATGTGTAATTTTGTGGTTCTCACTGGTTGAATCTGAATATTTAGGTTCTAAATGTAATGGTTATTTATAAGTGTATTCCTTTTAGATAATGAGAGTATTGAGTCTAATGGTTAAAAAAAAATAAGATGAAAAATAGTTGTTATTAACTGTTTTATTAATTTTATAATACATTATGTAATTTATTTAAAACATTACCGTTACAGGTTTCCTAGGCTCTTTACACAAAAAATATAAAACAAAATCAGTCGCCTCTTAGTAAAGGAATGAAAAATGTATCACTTAATGATATGTCCCATTCAAGGCATTCAGAAATATATGACCCGTCGAGTCGCTTTCGGGTGTACAATACTAATGGATGGTATCTTATTGACGGTTTCTTCGTAGCTGTGAATATAACTTTCTTATAACGTACGTTACACGTAGACTTTAAGAAAAGTTGCCGCGTTCTCGAGGCATAAATACATAGGAGGTATAGACAACTTCTCGCTCAATTATTCCCTATGACATAAAATAGGTTTTTGAATTTGGCAAATTAATTATCTATCTATCATATTATAATATATAAAAATATCTTTTTTTAAATCCCATAACGGTTTGAGCGCTGTGAGCAAAAACTATCACGGCCCTTGAGCGCTGGTGTGAAATGACAAAAAAGGGCGGAAAATTGGTATTTTTGTAATTCGTAAGCTACATCATTTTGAGTAGTTTTTTCGATCAAAAATTGTTTATTTTCAAGAGCTGTGGAACGAGGTAGCTGGAGTTACCCGAAGCGCTCCACCAGTTAACAAAAAACTTAAATTGATGTTTTAATTTGTGGTTATTTATACGTTTTACCCGACTAGCGAAGCGAACTTTACTATAGGATAACTATTACATTACTATAGGAAGGGAAAAAAACAGTCAATACTAGTTCAATAAAGATTATGTATTTGTCTATGACTGCCTTTTTTTCAAAATGTTTAATTCTGTAACCTGAAATTACGTTTCGAATAAACGTGTATCCATATATATTTAAGTATGTATACTCATGTAAATATAAGACGAATAAAACGCAGTTTTCCGGATCATAAATATGAATGGGACATGAAGTTTGAAACAGACACAGATGTTTCTCTACTTACGTATTCTTTATTGTGTGTGTTGTGAGCTTTATTTGCAGTGTCTTCGTAAATGGCGTTTGATATAGTGGTGTCTTGCGGTTTGACGAGCGTAGTTTTTCTTCACGAGACAATACCGGGATTATGTGTATCCTATGCTATAATTTTCCATACAGGACTACCTATATACCATGGCAAAGATAAGCCAAATCCATTAAGTAGAGCCTAGTATATGGTTATGACTATGCCTTATCGTGAAGTCACTGTGAGGAGTGTGTAACATACCTAACGTACTGCAGTAAAGGAAACTAAAGACAATTATAATAAAAATACTTTTGGTTGATTTTAACACAACGCCATCTAGTTCCAAGCTAAGCAAAACTTGTATAATGGCAACTAGATAACGGATACATAAAATTAAATGCCCATACCATTTTCCGAATGGGAATCAAACTCACCCTTGGCGCAGAAGGCTATGCTACCACTGCACCAAGCGGTCACGTTAGTCTTGAAGAACGCAAGTCCTGACCATAAATTAAGAATAATAATAATACAACCTATTCAGTTCGAAATCAGTTTAAAAACTACGTGCAACAGCAACAAGCTCAAAAACCGATAAAGCTCAAAACGTAATAAATGAATGAACAATTCCAACCCGCCATAAAGTATTTTATTCCACATCAATGGTATTATTATACAATAGTGAAATGTACTCGAAATTTTTTCGCTTTAACATTACGTGCTATTCGGAAACAATGCGGGAGCTGAATGGATACTATTCATTTCGAAATAAAGCGGTGTTCATATGAACATGAAGTTTATTAATACTTCCATGTGCATTCATATGAAAGGTTTTCGGTCTGCCAAATGACGTCATTCGAAATTCTGTTTCTCAATTGATGTCTTTACTATAGTAGTTACTCTAGTGTTATTTCAAGGGTTCGATGCCCAGATAAGTTAATAGAACATATGTATTTTTGTGGGGTTAACTAGATGACCCCGTTTTTAAATTTTCGTCCTGAAATTTTTTTTATTAAGTTTCTCGATTTCGCTTGGCCTATTTTTATGGACAGGATATAATGTCTTTAGTCGTGAAGAATGCTAGTTCTTCACGACTAAAGACATTATAGAAACAGTATTATTTTCTGATAAATTTTATTATATTTTTATTAACTTCTTTAAATAAACCTATGATTAACTAACGAAGCTCAACCTTTCTCTTAATTACGTAAATATAAAAAGGTGAAATTAAATTTCAGCTCAAAAAGCAGCAAGATTATCTTTCGAATCATGCTTCTGGAAAATTTTAGAGTGGATTGGAGGAAGTTAGCTTCGCCTCGTTATCACGAAGTGCCGTGGAATCATTCGGATGGAATATCGCGATGCTGAAATGTTGAGCGACAAAGTATTTAATGCTTAGGGCGGAATGTTAGAACACTATTGCGGAAACGAGTGAATCTTTTAGCACTTTTCCATGTAAAAGTTATATAGATGTTGTTCATGGATTTTGTATAATTTTGGCAAAGCTTAGTTTTATTCATGTGTCATGATTTGGATGAAACAGGCTCCTGAAAAACAGTCTTTTCTATCTGGGGAGCCTGGGTAAAATATTTTGTAAATCACCTTATTATGGAAATAAATTATTATAATAATGTTATTATTATTCCTATCGTCATATATACCTGGTCTAGAAAATCTCTCAATAGCGTGAGGTCAAATTAATGAAATACACATGCAGGTATGGTATGCAGGCGTATTTTACATCGCCTTATACGAGTCGAGTCGAGGTATTCTTTCTCGTGTATGTCATAGCCTTTTTTATTTGTGATGTGGAGTTTCTTTTTATATAATATGAGGGGAGACGATTTGGACGCACTAAGAGTAACGCCAGCACATAGCCAATGCAGTGCTACCCGGAACTTTGCTATAAAGCCCAAATCCGGGCAGGGGTGCACTACACCGACGCTCCCCACTATATATATAGTTGTCCGTTATAAGGTGCTAAGACTTTTAATACCCCTATAAAAGACATGGTAGTTCTGAAATTCAAGCTGTTTTAAATCCCACAGCACCGAAGCTCTTTCAGAAACTTTACTGTATATTGTACGAAATTTGATATTGTAAGTTTGCGTAAAGTTGTCTCTTAAGGCTAGTGTAAATATGATACATGCAAGATGGTAAAGAACTTATGTCTGAGCTTGAAGGACAATGTTCTCTTCGTAAAAACTTATTTGAATGAAATAAAATTAAAAATATATGTGTAAAAATATTGCTTCCTTGTTTTTCCCCTATGTTATATAAATAAAAAGTTTTAAAGATTTTGGTGCAAAATTGACCCAAATTCAAGAAAATATTCAGATGCTGGCAACATGTACGCTATGTTCTTAGTCGTAACTCTATTTCTGTCTGTTGCACCTCAAAGACGCGTGAATGTGAGATGGTGTGGCCATATAAGAATTGAAATTTCACTTAGTTTAATGTTCGTTCTTTCAAAAAATTTCAAGTTCGGTATTTACTATTATTTGAATAAATAATACATATATGGTTATATATACTAATAGGTTTACGGATCGGATACCAGTTTATTAACACACTGTATACCTTAAAAACTGCATTACAAATTAAAATATTTTTGCTCTTTGGAACATACCAAAGACATCTTAGTAATTTTTTTATTACCTAACTTTAATAAACTAAATGGCTGGTTGACACCAGCTTAAACGATTACATAAAAGTTAATAAAACAGAAAACCCAGTCCGATAGACTTCAATATCAGGAAAATATTTCCAGCGCGATTATTGAACGAAATAAAACAATGCCTGCTTAATATTCCAACTGCATAGCTATTTGCGCTGAGCTGTTTGCATTACCTGCTAGAGAAGTTCAATCTAGCTTCAAGCAGGAATATCGAAGATTTCGCTTTAATACAAGCTGTATTTCTAAAAGAAAAGGTTTAATAGTAGACGTATTATATCTTGCATTTTATAATATTACAGTAATTTGGTGGTTGATTTGTAATAGAAAATGTATACGTAAAATTTAAGGGTTACCCTTTCGTGCGAGTGAGACACCAAATACATAACCGCCTCCTTCTCCCCCGAGAAAGATTTTCCACTATTTAAAAACTCAGCGAAAAACATAGTAAGTAAATTACGTTTCGTGTCACAAAAATAAATACGACAATTTGAGTATATTGTAACAAGATCAGCTTTGATGAATAGATATAAACCGATTAGAACGAAATTTGGTACACAGATGGTCTCGAGCATGAGAAAGAGGCTTCTTTTTAACTGGAAAAAAGGGTTAAAAGGGAGGAAGGGGGGAATGAAAGTTTATATGAAAGTCCACGCGGACGGAGTCGCGGGCAACAGATAGTAAAATATAAATCATATGCACGTTTAATTACGTAAAGTAATTAAGCGTGTATCATACATATTGTCAATTTACGCAAATAGCGCCCGTTCGCAACGCAGTAGAATGTCAAACATGCTCTAATTACAATAGCACAAAACACTGTTATTAACCAAATAATTATCAACCACATTCCCTATACATTAAAGTCCATATTTCCTTGATCTGTTCTGCAATTTTGTAGGAAACTTATTGGTGTTACGTATTACAATAGGATTCAGTATTACAATGTATCCAATCACATGCAAAGCTTTGTGGGAACGCGGCGACCGATACTAATGCGCTGCATCGTGAATCGCGCTTATGATATTTTTCCAGATTATATATAAGTAAACTTCTCGACTTCAAAGTAATCAGGTATTAGGTCAAGGTCATATGACCTACGTATATGACTATTTAATCATATACGTATTTAAATTATCATGCATTAGTAGTAAGTAGACAAGTACTAAAGAAAATAATCTTAAAATTGTGATTGATTGATACTTTCAAAGTTCTTAAAAATAGCTCTAACGTGTCTCATATAACATTATTTCTTTCTTTACAATAAAGTCTTTATAACCTATATTCCTAGGGCCTCATCCACCTATATGAAATACTAGCTGTTGCCCGCGACTCTGTCCGCATGGACTTTCATTTTAACTTTGACCCCCCTTTCCCCTTTATAACCCTTTTTTCCAGTTAATGAGAAGCCTATGTTTTATCTCAGCGGTTTGGCCGTGAAAGCGTAAAATTATAAAAAGTTTAAATTATAAAATATTAGTATGGATTTAAGCCAAGTCCATTCAGTACATTATGCATGAAATAGTTCCAAACACATCCATAAGATTATTAGGATACAATCATTTATCATTTTTTTTAATCTTTGTAGTATGATTTATAATGTTAAGTTTTTGTAGTCGATTACACCTAGGATACATAAGAAGCCACAAGCTTAATTTACAATCTCCCTATATATGTATTGAAACCAATATCTTTAATTTAACAGTAGCACATTCAACACAAAATCAATTATTTCCATACCGGAACCCCTTAGAACATTTGAATTCAGTTATCTGACGTTAGCTAAACAAATTAAATAGAAGTCTACAATGGAGACACCCATCATCGTATTGTGAGCCCTGACAGCGGCCATTGTTCAGGGCTTCAAGTCCTAAGCGAATATCGTTCGTGATTTATAGCGGGAACGACTGTGTTCTATATTTGAAAATATTTCTTATTATTCGATTTATATTTGGACAGGGTTTTGTTTTTTATTCAGCCAGCATATAGTGTCTGCTTAAATACTTTTTTTTGCTTCGAAGTTTTTTTAATTTACTCTGTTTATAAAAATCAAATAGATTCTTCTTAGAGAAAGAATTGAAAAACAAAAATGAATAAATCGTTCTATTTATCAATATTATATTATATTGATATTGATATGATATTAATCAATTTGCCCTTAAAAATGCTAGTGTTGCAAATCGTATATACCTACACGAATAACACAATTTCTTTAAAGATCCCTTGAAAATACCGACCAGTTCGATACTATATCACTCAAAAGCTTTGACTGAAATTTAGCATGCTACGTATATTGAACATATTTTTGATGGAAAATCTAGTTACATATATCTCGTTCTACTGAAAGGAAAAAGAAGTCATATTGGACTTGTTCCATATAATACCCCTTGTATCATCTTCATACAAAGCCCATAATATAAAGAAGACAATAAAGATATATGCAAATACTAGCCGTTGCCCGCGACTTCGTCCCCGTCGATTTTTTTTCCATTATTTCTTCGCTCCTTTTAATCGCAGCGTGATGTTATGTAGCCTAAAGCCTTCCTTAATAAATTGACTATTCAATAAAAAAAGAATTTTTCAATTCGAACCAGTAGTTCCTGAGAGATCAAACAAACAAATTCTTCAGCTTTATATATTAAGTATACATTAAAAAGCATATAACTTATACCACAGAACGTTCGATTGTTCGCGTGAAAAGCGTATCTGTCGCTAGTGGGAACACCGTGGACCTAAAGCCTCCATTCAGATACATATTTCACTTATTGTTATAGAAATACAACGTTTCACAATGAAGAATAAGTTCAAATCGTTCTTGACTCTGTTCTTTTTAATCTGTGTAGTTCAGTTCATATAGATCTCTATAAAAAGACGATAAATAAAGGAACAAAAGGGAAGTATTGGAAAAAAGGAGTCATAAAAACTTATAAAAACTTCATATAATGTACACGGGGAATGGAGTTGATTCATTTTATTTTCTTCTGCCCTTTCGTAACATAATAATTCTTAAAAATTAAAATAAAAATTATTCCAGTAATAGAAGAAAACACTTTAACCTTCCATGTCCTTAACTCTTTCTATAGATAATACGAACAGAAGTATGTAGATGTGTATTTACATTGCACACACACACGCACACACACACCCACACACACTCACACAGACACACACACACACACACACACACATCGTTGCTGCACACACATACGTTGAAATTTCTGCATAATATGATGAGTGGTATTCGTTTTGGAGTGGTTTGTTTTGTTTCTCTCATTTGCTCTGTGGTTAATGTTTCTCTTCTAGTATATTAAAGGATCATAAGTTTCTCAGCTCATAAGTTTTAAATGTAAGATTGTTTTGTAATCTTTATTGCGAAAACATATAATTGTTAAATAAATTTATTCATATGTTTTTTTTTTCAAATATTATTAATGTATTTTTTCAAAATTTCAAAACGTAAGTCACGTCATCGATATCTATGTTGGAACGAGACATGAAACGACTTGGAGAAATCTTTGTTTACGATCATTTTATTCATGGGTATAACTTTTACGTCACTTCCATTTAAGACGCTCAAAAATCAGTCAATTTAATATACGTTTTAAAAATCAACGGTTTATATTTTAGACGAATATATTTTTGAGACTTGAAAAAGCGTTTAGAAATTTTAAAATATCATGCACATCGCAGTTTCGACGCCATAACTCTCTTCAACTCAAGTTTATAATAAGTAAAGTAATAAGCTAGTATGATAATAATTACTCATGATCTGTGAAACCCTTTTCAAAAGGGTTCAGTAGATGAGTGTTATTAATCATGCACTGTCATGAAAGTGACGAACTGACGTTCATGGGTCATGAAACTATGTTACCATTTGAATATTACGAAACTTATTATATGACTAAATTCTGAATTGTAAATATGATTGTTATATTATTTTGCTTAATACGTGTTTCAGATTAAAACAAAACAAAGATTTAGTTTTAATATCATTAGTCAAATTTATATATAAAGAAACAATCATACACGTGTTCATTGCTGCATAGTATAAATTATAAAACAATGTTTTTGTGATTGTATTTTTTTAAGATATAGTAAATCAGAAAAGGCTTATGTATAATATGCATAATACAGGAAGTCATTTCAACTACAAGAAAAGTACATACCTATAGCAATGTTTTATCCCAAGAATAAGTAATATAGTTCTTATCAAAACGCAAGGTTAGCCGGCGTACATTGACCCGTGCGCTATGGGTATTGTAGGAATTAATGCAGCAAACTGCCTGGTAAATCTAATGAAAGAAGTTCCTTTTTTATTTAAATAGTATATCACAGTCTAATCAAAGATATTCTTCTAATTGAATCAGCTTCCTGTATATGCAAAGCCAGAGGTCGGTAGTAAAAATAAAACCAAATTTGTATTGTTATAGAATTTATTCCATGAATATACACAAAACAATTTACGCATCGACTAACCATTAATCATAGGTACTATATAATACATTTTCATAAGAACATTTATAACATTGACATTTTTACAAACGCATACATTACATTATAAAACTAATTAGTTCGTAACGAAAAGCTGAATGTGCTAGAACACGTTGGAAGTGAAAACTTGTCTCTTTCCGTCAGCCGACGAGAGCCGACTTTACCCGACCGTTACATCGCTGAGCGTGACGGCTCAATATTATTATCTACAAACATAACAATCAGCGCACTTTAAGAAGTTTTCACTTCAATTAACAAAAATAAATTAATGTTACTGAAAATTTTGTTTTAATTTAGAAATTACATTAAGTACTTGGAAGTTGGAATATTTAAAATGTTTCTAAAACCATAATAGACAATAAAATACATATAGGTAGTTATGGCTAAGAACCATAGACAAATTATAAAGATAAGAGATTCACAGGTTAATATATTAACAAGTCTATAAACTCTAATTATTCTAAATATATTTCACTTTTGTCTTTCATTATAGTAGAAATTATTTATATGGTCATAAAGGGAAAGATTAAAAACAATATATAATTATTTTATAAAAAAAAATACTTTAAAAAGAGGAGTTCAAAGCGATCTAGTTAATTTTGAAGTTTGAAGATAAGAAAATTGTTATCAAGAGATGGTATCTACTTTAAAATTTTTATTATATTATCTTAAGATTTATTTATGCTTTTGACAATCATAATTTGATGGAAATTTTCGACTAAATTGAGGAGAGACGAAAAATATGTCAAATTTTTAAAAGTCACATGATTCCGAAAATTTAGCGGTAAATTTTTAAGCTACAGATAATTAATCATTCTGGAGAGTGACGTAATATACCAGGTGGTAGTATTTTAACTGTCATGCTTACTGTCAAAAGTAACATTTTGCGATACGCGATAAATTTGTCAATTGTATATTTTTTTCATATGAAATTGATCTTTTTTCATATGTACTGATTAAAGCCACGGTTTTAACAGTTAAGTCATAGTATGGATGACAATAATTTACCTCTATATTATTTTTAACATTCAAATAACATAAAGAAACAATGCAGGTACAATTTATCACTACTATATTACTAGGTATAATGACATTGGGTATTAAATATGATTCATATTAAACCCGTATCACAGTCATTTAAATATAAACATCTTATGCAATTTCATTAATGGTAGTAAACATAATCTTTATAACTATTTATGAATAAATATTTTTTTTCAGTTTACATTAGCTAATGAGAATTCTCGGGAAAATATCTTCGCCTAAAGCGATCTAGGCTAACACATTAATACATAAATATTCTAATCGACTAACGAACAAGTAATTGACGATATTAAACGCTAAAAAACTTTAGCTGGGCTCAGTGCTAAGAGCTTTTAAGCGTTTTATTCAAATGAGCATTGAATCTAATCTACGTTTAAATTATTTACCAGCTTGTAAAAAACTGGATTGCAACTCACTATAACTAAACGTAATAATACTGGAAATTTAAAGATTGCTACAATTGTTTCAAGTTAGAGATATAAAGAGACTTTTATCATAAACTTATATACAACTTTATTGTCTGTTTCGAACATTATAAATAATTACGAGAACCTTTATAAATATTATACATTTTATATACAAATTTAAAGCTACTAACTGTTTGAAGTATCTTCTTACATTATTTAGGTTAAAAAAATAAGCTTACATTATGTATACATCCAAAGCGGTTCTAATCTTATCATATAATATTGTCTTACA
Organism: Eurema hecabe; assembly: GCA_026213755.1. Lineage (NCBI taxonomy): Eukaryota > Metazoa > Arthropoda > Insecta > Lepidoptera > Pieridae > Terias > Terias hecabe. Next base: position 4,148,487 of record JADANM010002527.1, read on the forward strand.
ACAGAAGAGATTGTTACACCTATCAACATCAATACGTGCGCCTTGTTAAGGTTTTAAGTAACATGAAAATCACCCTTCAGAAGTCTCATAAATGTTTTCTTAAATTGTTGGTTAGCTAGAGCGTAGCAAAAGGGATTTATCGGGCTATTTGCGTAGCATAAAAAGTAGGAAAACATATACAAGTGCTGATTTATACATGGTGGATTTCTGCAAAAGCCCTCAACTAATGCTAATATGTGATATGGAGTCCAGCAAACGACAAACGCACCCAGAATAAAAGATATCGTTCTGAAGGCCTTTCTCGCTCTATTTTCGGACTTAGACTTTTGCCTACCTATACCGGGGAACAAGCCGTCACGTTTCGAACGCCTAACTTTAAACTTTTTGCCTATACTTTTAACGAGTTCTTTTCTTGAATCGCCCCGGCATGATCCACTAACTGCCGGACTTGAAACGTCACTGGTATCGATCCCTGGACTCAAAGCTGTATTAAGTTTTATGGATGAGGTTTTGGTCTCGTTCTGTTTTGGTGTCTGTGACTCATTGTTATTGGAAGACGGCACTAGGGTGATGACGGGTTTGGGCCGCTCTCCAGTGGTCAGACTTACCTCTGTGTTAACTTTAACGGGTTGAGGAGGAGCGACATTTTGTTTGGGTTGTGTTACTTGTGCTTCAGCTGTTGCTCGTATGAGAGCAGCCTGCAATAAGGAAGTGTTTGTTATATTACCAGAATTTAGCGTAGGCGGTGATGATGGTTCAGTGGCGGTCGGAAATGTGATGGAAGATGGCGGACTCTCATTCACAGGTGTAGCAATAATTACTGAACATTCATCCATATATCTAAAATCAGCTCCGTCCATTCCAATAAGAGTATCGTACCCACTTCCATCACATTTGCCCGATCTAGAGGTCCTAGTTCTACATGATTCCGAATGAGATGGCGGACTTTCAGATGCGGTGGGACTGCTGCGGAATTCTGAAGGAGGAGGGATGATTCTTTGAGCGATCGTAGTAGATACTTCTCTTTCTAATGGTGTAGCTATTCCAGATGAAGAAGGTGACATGTTGCTAGCTGATAGAGGCAAACTTACTGCTGGTGTATGTCCGTTCTGTGATTGTACGGTATCAATGTCGAGAATACTTTTCTCAGATATTTGAGATAGGGTAGATTTTGGTTTTTCAATTTCGTATTTAGTCGGTTGAGATTTTGCATCGGGTTTTATTAGCATGCCACCATTTAGACGCATATTGCTTAGCAATTGCATAGTACTCGTTTGCATCACTAAATTAGCAACGGAAGATCGTTTTTTCATATTTGTCTGCGTAGTGCTTTCATCATCTGAATCAAACGCTGGGCTACTAGACCTTTCTTGTTCTACTTGCTCTTCTTTCTTATCTCCATCTGATTCACCGGTAGTTGATGTCCCAGTTGCGGTATTACTGCTTTTGTGAGCGGAAGATTTTTGGCTTGAATTCGAATCGGAGGAACCGCCTAAATTCGTGAGAGGTGCAGCTAAAGAACCTTTGGGTATAGAATCCTTCCGGACGGATTCTGAGACCTTAATTTGATCTTCGCTTGATACAGTCGCTTTGGATAAGGTCGCCATGCCAGCCGCTCGACCAGCCATACCTGTCATAACACCGGCACTTAGCGCAACCATTGATTGCATTTTCCTTTGCTTCGCTTCACTTTTCTTTTGCATATCATACGCAGTTTTAAATATACCAGCATATAGAACGATCAGCACCACAAGCGTAGTCCAATAATACGCGATAATTAAAGCTGTATTAAAGATGGGATCTTTCAGAAACTGTACAGCGCATTCTCCTTCCTGCAAATCCCGGAAACCGACGAAATGTTCCCATCCAAAAATAGTAGTGAAGAATAATAAAGCTGGAACGATCCACGTGACTGTGACCATCCATATGACTCGATTCTTTGTCCTCCACGCTCTGTACCTTGCAGCTATTTTCACGCTACAGAATCTATCGACCGTTATCAAAAGGACAGTGTATTGTGATACAAGGCAAACTGTGTAATCTACTGAGAGCCAAAGGTCACACAACAATGGTCCTAAATGCCAGTACCCTTTTAGCACGTAGTCGGTGTAGAACGGTAGCGATAGCGTACCTGTAGACAAGGAAAACTCATTTAATATTAGAAATGAGAGAAAATAATTGGAATTCAATGAATGGGCTATATTTGCGCGATTAACATTTCAGGAGGTCCATCACTGATATTTGAATTACAGCCGAGCTAATGACGTCCTCCGAATTAATTGCATGTGATTTAAAACAAATGAATCGCTTTCGATTTGATCTGTGTTTAAACAGTTTTATCACCAATAAAGCTGTTTAAATACAAATTACATAAACTACCTTTTATCATTCTAATAAAATGGTAAATAAAAGCTTTTAAAATGTTTTTCGATAACATGATTAAAGACATACAATTTAATAATTTATTGTAATAAGTAAACTTAGTATTCAATATAGAAAAAATATATATAAGTACGCTACTTGAATGAAGAATCCGATTTTTTTTAGGTTATATAATTATACAATTATTATGTACGTATAAGACATAAAGTGTTTTCTAGGAACTTTATTTGTTATATTATACAAAAGCTATTATTGGCAAAAATATTGAAAATCGACCCAAAAATCTATCTTCGTTCCTCAATAGAAAATAAATAAAAACCCATTAAAGTAACTTTCATACAAGTTTGTACATGACGTGTTAACTTGTAATATTAGTTCGTTCGCCTTGCATTCATCAAATCTAGAACGATAACTGACATGACCTAGATCTAAAAATACGAAGACAAGTTTACATGCATAGCATGAAAACTGTAATGTCACTTTCAGTGGGAATTGGTTATGAAACCACTATATTTCTTCTAAGTGTAATGCTTAGGGAATATTGAAGTTTTATTGCAATACCAAATAACACGCACAAGTCTTACTTTGTTTAAGCACTGCTAAGCGACATAGTTTCGCTTCTCCAATTAATAAAAATTATTCGTCAAGTTCTATGCTAATCCTCAAATATTTTCAATATATGAGCAACAAAAACTGTAACATAAACTATCAAATTACGTATTACAACTTACAAAAAGTTATCTAGGCAAAGTCAAAATATTTTCAATATTAAATTTTTTAAATTTATTGTTTTCGACTTAAATATAGCTATCCGAGTCCTTACCATTATTATAATTATTACCAAAGTTCACGAAAAATTTCTACTAAATACAATATTCAGTAATATTATGCTTATGGGAAAATCGTTCGTATTCGAAGTGTCTTTCAGAGCTACAAGATTATCTTACATTTTGTGTATTCTTTATTATAACAATATATTTACTATACTATATTATTACTTAATTTTTTTTATAAAAGGGGGCAGGCGCGTCATCTGTTGTAAAGTGATCAGCGCTGCAGATGAATAATGTCACGAGTGTGTTGCCGGCCTTTTTAAGAATAGATACGATTTGTGAAGGTCCCAAGTAGTACGTGCTATGCTGCATGAGGAAGTTGATTCCACAGGATTTGCTTGTATTCTTATTTTCCATTAATTTGAACGAAATTGAGTAATTACTCATAATGCAATTTTTTTAAAACAACCAGGAGAACAAGAATCATAAAGATGTTCTAAAAAGAAGTTATAGCACTAACCAATCAACAAGTCGGTATTTGCCAAGGATGCGATGAATTAATAATTACTCGGAACATCAAATTCAAAGCTACCAGGAAAAGTAATTAAGGTAAACAAGTAAACAAAACTTCTTTCCTATAAAGACTATGCATGTACTCACCAATTAGCAAGTCAGTAGCTGCCAAGGACGCGATGAAGTAGTTACTGGGCTGTCGAATAGTTCTGTCTACCAGGAACGCAAGAAGCACTAGGACGTTGCCGCTCACAGTCAGTAGTATCACCAGGATGAGACATGTAGCTATGATAGCAGCCAGCCACATTGGGAACGGGGGTAGAACCGGTTGCTGTAACAAAGTTTCTTGTATAGTCTTTTATATAATGAGTAGATTAAAATTAGTATTATTTTATATAAATTTATGAAACCAAAAAAATTGAGTTTAGTGGTCCATTTATCTATCAATTTGCTTAAATTGGTTTTCAAAGAATATGTGGCCAAGCCAATTGTTAAGTTAATTAACTAACTGATATTTGTAGATTCGTTATATACATCTCTTATAAATTAAGTATATCTGTTCGAAAATATATATAAACACGGGCTTAAACTAAAATGTTTAACACCGAAATTAATAATATAAATATAAAGATTGTTGTGTAATTGTTAACTTTGTTTGTCAACGATTGACTTCCAAACTACTGAACCGATTTTTAATTAAATTTGCATACCGTGTGTAGTTTGATCCACCTTAAAATATAGGATAGCTTAGCCCTTAGGTAGAATAGCCCGCGGCCGTTGCTGGTAAAACTATAGAAACAAATGCATATTGTTGACACAAGCTGCACGAATCGATAATGTGGAATAACTATGCAGCTCCAACGGCCATGACACTATATTGATTCTTTAAGCCTTAAATACATATGAATTTATATATATGAGTAGTGGACATATAATTAGAAACACTATCAACGGTCCTCGACATAATAATATAAAATACGTCATCGCTAATGGGGTAACAATATTATGTTTAACGATTTATCATTTATTAGAAAAATTATATAAACCCAAATACACTAGCGAATTTTCAATATTATGTTACACACAAATAATTAGAAACAAAATATATAAATAATAGATATTAGTATTAGTAATAAGTATTATTTTATTTACGAAAATGCTTCTAACCAGAGCCTAAAGTTTGCCATAGAAAATCCCAGCAAAACCCGTTATATTATTTTGATTGAATCATTGTAAAAAAACAATATTCTGACGATTCTCTGGTTTCAAATTCAATGTGAAATTTATACAAAATAAATGTTGTCATAAAACATCGTTTTTCACTGAAAATAATATTTGTCTATTCCTAACTTTGTGAAGCTGATTGATTAGTAAAATATTTAATAATGAAAGTTGATACGCTACTTTCTAAGTTAGTAACTTAGCCGAGCTTCCCTAAGTTATAATAAAGTTGGCGACATTTATTTAACTCGATTACTTAAATTCGTTTGATGTTTACTATCTCTCGGTTATGACTTTACTTTTGTTTTTCTTTTTTAACTTATAACGTCGTAGCAAATAAAAATGAAGCTTACAAAATTTATCGATTAACGAATTTAAAACGATAGTTAAAAATAATATTTGTAGTATTGCGTATGGATATAATAATACGAATGTATGTAGATCTTTCCACAGAAATACTTCATGTATTAGTGAATTTTGCTGATCTGTAGATAGATTAGACTGACAAATAATTTGTCATGTTAATCTGATTTCAATTTCGATCAAAAATTTTCTGTACTCCTTTACACCAATGATATTATATAATAGATATGTTATACCCATACAAATCAACCGAAAAAGGTGTCCCGCACAGCAGCGGCAGCACACGTACATACAACTCAAAACGATAGAATGAGATAAATGATAAATCAACAAGTAAAAAAGAGATAGTTAGTTTTATTAGTTGCGTGTGAATGCACCGGTAACCAATCACCTAAAGGTAAGACGTCCTAATTAGGATGCTTTTGCGTCTTCAATAGTTTTGCGCTTATTTTAACGTATCTATTTAATATAATATCATTGCTTTACATAGTTTTATTATAATATGAGAATGTATAATTTTTGAGGTTAGTTTGTTGAGGAATTTCAAGGACTTTAACATTAAAAAATAAAGCTTATAAGGTATTATTAAAAATAAGTTGTTTAAGAGATACGTTTTTCATGTTTCAAAAACGCGAATGAAAATACCCGTAGGCACTTTATTATTAATGTAGGTACTTACATCCAAAGGTGTCTGACCTAAATAAATATCACTCAATATTAATGACCAATAAAATACGTTAAGCGGCCCTCTGAATCGTCGCTAAGAAAATATTTTAATACACCATTAAGACCCCTATAAAAGACACTTTCTAATCTCCCATAAAATCCATGTTTATACCAAATTACAGTCTTAACCTTAAAATTTGTACTAAACGATCTAAGCCCAGTGAAATTTTGAATTAAAAAAAAATATAATGTGGACATGAAGCTAATAATCAAACCATTTTTGCCTTTTTATAGTAATAGGAATACACTTAAAAGGTTACATAATATTATGATCTAACTTACCTTAGATACAATATTAAGCTTAAAATTTCATTTGTTTGTTTCGGCACGCTAATCTCCTTAACTATAAAAAAGATTTCGGTACTTATTTTTGTCTATGATAATTATTATAATGATTGTCATAGTCGCACAAAGGCGACAACGCTGAACGTGATGTATAGCTTATATTACTCAATATAAGATATTATAAGGTAAATCTACCTTTAATATAATACCTAGGTCTCAGTACTTCGTTCTAGAACTTACCATTTCATTCGGGACATCTTCGATAGAATTGTTGAAGTAGTAGGTGCTGGTGAAATTGGTGATATTTGTGATGAAGTCACACTCTTGACCAACGTAACATGGCCGTTTTAGCTTCTGTAGTTTCCTGTTAACAAATATCATGTTTAATAATTTTCTTTTAACAATGAGCAGACTAACCACATTATGACCACAACTTTTATTCAATCAAAAATAATGTTAAACAAAAACAATTCGATTTCAAAACAAAAATCAAAAAATAAATTTGCTTAGCACGTTGTAAAACGTATTTTCATTTGGTATTATATAGAAATGATTTAATAGTTATTTTATAATTTTGAAGTCGGCGCCACGTAAATGCTATTTTATTAAATGTGGAAATATCGATTTAATGAAATAAATAGTTAGGTATCGTTTTATTTGATGAGGGTGAGATTTGGCAAGTTTAAAAATTGGATTAACATTAATATAATGTTTTTAATATCATTATTTCTTGAGTTACGCAAGACCGGCTCAAAAACAGACATTACTAAGCAGCCATTTTTATTTTCCTTTTGACGTAATAACGAATAAATGACGTATCCTATTTCAGAGCTGTATAAAAAGCCTGTCTGGAAAATAATATTCGATTTAATAAACACATAATTTGAAATAAAATTGCCAAAAGTTGTTACGAATATTCAATTTGGAGCTTTTCGCGATGATTTTGATTTCGTTGAATAAAAAGCAGTACTAAGAATTACGAATTAACATTTTTTTCTGATGATTTGATTTTTTGATGTTGAATTCATTTAGAATAAAGTGATACCGAAAGTCTGATTTCTCTAAAATAAAACAGTGGATAAACAACAGAATAAGTTGACTTATTCAACTATATCTCTTGTATGTTTTTTATAGTAAAGGTTAAAAAAGTACTAATATAATTTCTTCATTACGTAATTTTATATTTAAAAACTGTACAGTTATTAAATGTTATTTAAAAATGGCATGAGTACATTAATTCTAAAAAGAAAGAAAAATAATTGAAAATTTTAGTAAGTTTAAAATCAATTTATTTTTTTTAGTAAAAGAACACACGAAAGCTTTGATATATCATACAAGATGGGAATTAGGTAGAAAGCACCTTTCGATGCTACCACACGTAATAATCCTTCCATTTCGATCGGTCGAAGTCAGACAAAAAACCTACTATACAAAATTTATACTACGAAATGTTAACAGCTTTCTCTTGTTTTTATTAGCCACTTGTTGCTGCAGACAGCTACGTACACATATACAACCTTAGTTCTAAAGCTGACGTGAGATTGCGAGATAGGATTAGTTTTCTTTGAACTTGAAAATAGTTGGCAGTAACTGTAGTGATTCAATTTAATATAAAACTAAGTCCCTATGTGTGCTTAGATATTAAAAAAATAAACTCCTCAACTGGGTCTATTGATCAGAACTTGGAAATTTAAACAGTAGAATAGAATGCCACACTATTTGTAAGTGTCAAACATAAATGACTTAAAATACCAACACCTAGAATCGCAATATCAGCTCTTAAAGTGAAGCCATTTCAAAGCAGATAATTTTGACTACTTATATAGATCATTGCAGTGCATCGCATCAAAATTCGTATGTTTTTCGTAGATACATTTTTTTCAACATTTATAGGGTAAATTTCTTATAGCAGCAACAGTTACACTTAGATATATACAACGTGTAACATAAATGCGTGATAATTTTTAAGGATCGCAAAGAATTTTAAATTAATGTATTAAAAATTCATTTCATTTGAACTATTTATTATCAAGATTTTTTATTTCTATTTATTAGCATATCGATATTTAAATTTATCGACGCTACGACATCACTTTAGAGATATCAGCTGTTACATGTCAATGACCGCATGACCCTATGACAATGAATGCATTTCATCTACTGTCTCTGTCATTACAATTCGAAAAGTGATGTAACACTTTTGTTTTGATTTGGATATTATCGATTTTATTGATAAATTAATGAAATAAAAAATCTCAAATATGTTTATTTTAATGCGGGGACTTGTATATAGACTATCTATGAGCATCTGAACATCACGCAAAAATATCTATCAGTCTATGCGTTATACGTCACTGGGTTAAGGTATTTTCGATGGAAGTACGTAGATTAATATGAGAGAAGTCTTCCTATGGCTATAGCTGCATCAACTCACCATTGCGTAATAAAATTAGTTCCAATAGTGAATATAGGCGTTGATCGGTTTGTATCGAGGTTCGACTCGGTGGCATTCATTGCTCCCGCCTGAGTTCACTCCGCCTTGCTACAGCATCTATAACAAAATAGACTGTACAGCATTTATAACAAAGAAGAAACGCATACAGACTGCGTCACTAAACAGCAAGAAAATTTGTTTGCCTATTTCATTTCTCATTTTGACAGATAGTCTATGGATAAAATTGCATTACAATCGGTTCAGTAGTTTAAATGTAAAAGCGAGACCGACAGACATACAGAGATACTTTCGCATTTATAATATTAGTATGGATTTGCCCGACACCTGATTACAATTACTTTACATTAAAAGTTATCTGAAGAGATTGCTTTTGCGTGATAAGTTCGTTATCTTTCTCTGTAGGTAATAAAGCTTTTATTCTTAGCAAGTATTCATAAATAGTTATAAAGATTTGTTATGAATTGTCTACATATGCTAGAATTATGATTAAATAACATATGTTTTCACAAAATGTAGCTAAATTTGGCTGCAAAATTGACTAGTTATCTGGGTCGCTCACAGTCAGGCTGGGTGTACACCGCGCGTCCGGTGCCGGCCCGCTATCGCCCGCGCCATGTATAAACGCCCTTATTTCACCTGCAAATCATTGATTATATCAATTACACGTGTTAAAATTGGATATATTTGACGACCAAATGTAATAAATTATACGTGGCAAAATGAGGGTATAATAAATAGGGCTTGTATACGTCGGTAAAAATAATTATAATCATTAGTACGGAACCCAGGGTGGGTGAGTCTTTCTCAATATGTTTAGTCAAGTAATCTGGTGTACCTATTGGAAATTCAGTTGGCTTCGTTTCTTTTGAGACGTGCATGACATGTCACAAATGTGATGCAAACACACAATTTTTCAATAAAATAAGAGTAGTCTTTTTTCAAAGCTTACAAAGTATTAGGAAAACTAGGGTTGGTAAGTTGTTCTGCAACGGAATATTTCATAATCTTAAAATTCGAATCTGTTTCACAATATTTATTAGTCCAAATAATTAATAACTTATGTTTTTTTCACTGTATGTTCTGCATTAACATAAAAACACATCATCCAAGACAATTCACCAGTGAAAACTTAATTTAAGGTAATAATACAGCATCGTTTACAACCTCAATATTTTTTAATTTGATGTAATAAACCTTTTTGAAATAGTTCAAATAAAAATCTAACAGAAAACAAGATGGCCGCTGCCCGCCAAAAACAACGTATCTCCTTCATGTATCACACTTTAACTAAATCGTCTCAAATCCTTACAAAAAGCGATCGTTATATAAATATGGATGACATAAATCCCTCTTCAAACATTTATCACTCAATAAGCTGAGATTCATTGTTGGTAGCATATTTTGCTTGAAAAGGAACGGATCGTTCGCCAGCTGAATACAGATTAGCGAAACTGTGTAAAGCTTACTATATTGCTTTATATAGTTCCTTGTTTTTTTACTGGTTAATTTTGCTATACTATACTTATTTTATTTAGGTTTAATATTACAAACTAGTCGTGCCCTGCGGTTTTACTCGTTCACTTGGCAAAACCGGGATATAAACTATTATATGCGTTAAAGCAAAGTATCACATATCTATAAGACAATACATTTTTAAATAGAAAATAAAACACAAAGCTAAATAACTTAGGGTAAATTTTAGCTATTGATTTAAGTTAGCTATTTTTTATCAACCACTTATACATATCTTACATTTGGCTGTTCAACTTATCTTCTATATGTTAAAAACTTACAATCAAACCTGATTGTAAAAACTAGCCAAAGCCGGGGAAAAGAGCTAAAATACACAGCAATCGTTCCGGTCCAATGAGCTTACGGAAGGTTACCTGTGTCTACAGTTATTGATGTTAAGGAAATGACCAGGAAATCGTGTGACATTAATATATTATGATCTACTGTTTTAGTTCATTAAATATCTTTTGTGTTTTGTTACTCTACAATATGGGTACCATCTTACACTCAGGGCGTTCATGTTAATACAGCCGAGAATAGCCAGAAAATATTTTTTTATGGGCTAGTTTTTCTATAAATTATTGTAAAAGCCTGAATTAAACGTATTTTATTTTATTTATTTATTAATTGTTAAGACAATTATAAAATATAGTACTATATTATATTGTCATGACAAGAAGGCGAAGTAATTATATTATTATAATAGGATTGTGATTGACTAATGTAATATTTTCGTTTTGTGTTTATTAAAATGTTTTATCGCTGAGCGACCAAATTTTAGGATTCAGTTGTTTTTTACACCGAATAAATAATATATTTCTACAATGCGTTGTAGTAAATATTACTCTGTTGTTCTAATTTTTATCTACCATATGTCAGGACCCCGATCTGACTAGGCCTTTGAAGTTATTGTTTTAATTTTAAAACGCATTACTAGAAATTGTCTCCAAAATCATAAAAAGAATGTCGTTTGTACTATACGATATGTAGCAAAGCATCTCTAGGAAATGTCATCTTAATAAACCTTTATTCAGCCAATTATTCTTAACTGTGTTAAACCTTATAGAGGTTTATACTGAGATACTGCAGAAATTAACGAAGTAAAGACCCATATGAAACTGATCACTCCGGTTCAGTGAGCGCTTTGTCTTTTGTTATTGATGCCGTTTCAAGGAATCAGGAAATGGTGTTCAGACGTATTCTGTTATATATTATAACGTTATAGGTATAAGTAGGTATGTGTGAATTAATTATCTATACAGATGTATAGATAATTAATTCACACATACCTACTTATACTGTGTTCATTTGTAAAATATATAAGAAAGGAAGCTTCCTCTAAAACTAGTATCTCAAAGTTTAAAGAAGAGTTGCATACATTGTTCAAGTGCGTAATAATAATGGATTTTTTTTATTATAAGAATGCTACCTATTTGTTGTGTCTTGTAATGTTTTTAAATATACGAACTTTTAACTATATTTAAAGTGGTACCACAAAGCCAGTGTGGTACCAGCTGACTTGAATTGTCTTGCCTCCCGGGGGGTACCACCACCAATCTCTTAAAGAGTACCGGCATCAAGTAATGACATCTTATTGGAATTGTTATTGCGTTTCGCTCGGTTAGTGGACATCGATTTATTCCCATTTTATAAGAAATCTTTATTCCTTCAAATTTTCCTGTCTATTTACACTAATGGCTTGACGACTATAAAATCTACGAAATTCTCAAACATAATGAGTTAAAAATATAATTACCTCCAATGAGAAGGTACGTATGAAATATTTAGTTTACGTCACATGTTACTAACGGTTGAAGTTTCTCATTTCAAACTTTGCATGGCCCATTTCATTTTAATGCATTTGTAAGTCGAGTTTGAAGCACATAGCTATAATTATAGTTGTGCAGAGTTTTATTTCACTGTTCTTTGTGGCAGACTTACAAACATAATTCATATATGCCATAGTATATTTTTTACAGCATAAATGCGCTTTTTCAAACACAGAATCGAATTCACGTATAATGAAGCACAACTTCAATGTTATTTTCGTCAAAATTTTTTACTGACAGGGTTCATATGGCTTGAACTGACGTGCTGACTGTTCATGTTAAAAAAAGGAGTGTATCTCGTAGGCATCTCGTTAGAGACATGTCATCTTCGTCTTGTACGAAACAAAGACAGTCCAATACAAGTCAAGCCAAATATCATATTATAATTATTCGATATAATATGAGTTATACATTGCAATCATTGGAATCAACTCTAGATACTATAAAAAGTTTCGTAGCGCGATGATTTTGTTCTTTAAATCTTTTAAGAGCTTATAAAAACACTTACGTTCTTACCTTGAGGTTAGCTCAACATTCCATTTTCCATTTAAATCCAAGTTCCAAGTATCGTGAACGAATAAGAACAAAATGCAATTGTTCGTTAATTCAGGAGTCATAGAACAATTGTATGGCGAATAAGCCAATTAGCGAGACTGAAGTATCATTGTAGTAACGAAGCGAAAAACCTTTGAACTTTATGAATTTTTACATCATCGGTTTTAGCTATTCAGGGTAGTTTTAATACTGAACCCGGCTCCATAATAGTTATCAAAGCTTTTGATTCTGAACTGGTTTATTAATTTATGTAAAAAAATTCTGTAGTATCTACTACAATAACATAATAGATACCAAAGCTATTGATTCTGCGATGGATTATTAATTCTAAAATATTTACGTACTACTCAGTTTGACTGGTAATCGCTTTGAATCAATAAGGTCGCCTTTGGGACGTTTATACTTGTACTTTTTATTGATTGATAACTATCTGTTGCCCGTGACTCCGTCTGCGTGGACATTCATATAAACTTGCATTTTCATATAATCTTTCGTTTTGAAGACCGACTCCTTATCATACCATTGTTTACCGGAGACTGTTGACCATTTAATTTAATTGTTGTGATTATAGACGTAACAACCAAAACATGCCGATAGGCTGAATATTGAATAAGTCCGGCTATTACGGAGTAGAACCTTCATCAAACCAGCATGGAGTAATGTTAATTTATCAGAGATGTCGTTTTCTTAGTGAGAAGATGAAGAAGAAGTGGGAGCACCGAAGTCCGCCTAAATAATCCCCTTCCCTTTTGTATCAATCCCTTTTTTGTTAAGATACCAGCATACTTCCTTGAGCTGCTTAGTGACTTTATCAACAACCAATCATGCTCATTTGCCCGCCATCACATAAAAAATAAATGACAATGTATGAAAAGTATTTATATAGGTTTGTGCATAGTTCAATGAACTTTAGCGAAGCGCAATGGAAATAGCGCAGACAAAGTGTAATACTGCGGTGTATTAAACTTTGTAACGATAGAGCTATTGCTACAAAGTCACACAGAAGTCGTTAGTACGAGATACGTTCTATAGAATGTATCTATTCATGTCTATATCTTTCTATATCAATATCTATTCATAATAAATTTAACGTATTATCACACATTTGAAACAAAAGGGGGTATGGATGTGGAAAGTCTTTTGTTTTGATTACATAGTAAAAAATAATTTTTAACAAATAATATAATAATAATATAATAATAATAATTTTATATATATAAATATAATAATAATAATTAACAATAATAAGCCGATGAAAATACGTAATACTATGATAATAGATGATTACCATATAGACACGTCAAATGTGAAAACTGAAAAAGAAAAGAATAGAATATAAGAGAACATGCAGTTTATTGAAGATAAGACACATGCACAGAAGGAGAAATATATTAACATATTATAAACATAATATCATTATTTTTAAATCGTTGGTCACGAATAAAGTAGTTTACTATTCTTAAAATAAGTATCACAATAATATCACCTTCACTATTGTAACATCTTTAAAATATGAATACAGATTTTGGTAAACATCTTATAAGGTATTTTACCTACAATCTTGCTCTGAAAAGGTTCGTCTTTCCATATTTCCAAAGCAGTTACTAAGTTTCATGAATCCTGAAGCTTATAACTTAATCACTAAACTTTTGACGGCTTCATGTTTTAACGGGTATAGGAACTGAAAATACTAATTCCCCAACCGCTACAAATCTTTTTTAATTACTGTTTCGAGGTGTAGTAAGACATATTTATAAAAACATTACTATTTATAAACTTAAAGAATGACATTAAAATGTAGGTATTATTCTTCTAAATTAAGAATTTTGCCATTTTGTGGAGTCAGCCATAATGGTCTGCTACTTACCAAGTGAACCTTCAATGGCAAAACGACGACTTATTTAATTTACCCTTTTTCAACAATTAAACACAATTTTTTTATCCATTTAGGGTCTAAGGAAACGCAAAAACAAGTTTAAAAAATATCATCCGACGCGACGTTATGATTACTTTCGATCAAAATTATTTATTAATATTTCGGGTACAATTTACTACAAAATAGGATCTCGGATGGAACATACCAACTTACAAATACACTACTATTCCTATTGACGTCACCTTCTCAAGAACTGACCGCTTGAAACTGTCCATTTAAAAATGAGATTCGACACAGTCTATTTGAACCAATTGTTTGGACCCTTTGAAAGTTCCTGCGATTAAGCTTCGCCCCGTTTAGAGGCACGCCTCGGTGACTGCTCATGCGGCGTGATGAAGGGCGTTTATATATATCTACATTGGTCCATACTAAACATCCATACTAATATTATAAAGAGGATTAGGCTCTAAGGTTGTAGGACTATCTTTTAGTCTGCTGGTTGGATTTTGTTGGTTGATATTGTTTTACCCGTGGATAGAGATTACCTATAGAAAATCCTGAAAGTTATCAGGACTTCGCCATGATACATAAAATAATTAACACACCATCTTGCGTATACGTCAAATTATTTTCAGTGTCGAACTCATCATATACTTGATAAATATTGTAATATTAATGTTACTTTATTTTAAAACTGCGAATAAACCTATCGGCATTATTCTTACACACTAAATATAAATAAAGTCAACTAAAGACTATCGGACCTTTTTTTTTTGACGGGGGGAAATCCACTTTCGGATACCGCGTCCTCCTCGGGGGAGAAGGAGGCGGTTATGTCGGACTCGCCAGAAGGGCCCTACCGACTAAAACCCACCGGTGAAAGACTATCGGACCTACTTTACCTCACTTTCTTTTTTAAAACATGTAATTGTTTGTATGCGGTTAAAGTTATGTAAGGGCGAGCAACTGTTACTGTTAAACGAACATCTTGGTGCCTTACGAATGCGTAGCTAGCCTTTAAAATGATAAAAGTAAAAGTAAAGGATAATAGGTATAAGAGCTGGAAAAAATGCCTTTGAAGCTTCTATTTACCGAACGAAATAACCACACTTTTTTCCCTAGTCCTTTAATTCCTGATATTTATTCTACTTAGTTTTCCTCTTTGCTTCTTCCCTCTATTTTTCCTTCAAACCATATTTTAATCTTTTAATGATGTGTATTTATACATGAATAACAGTCGTGAGTCCTGAATCATTAGTCGTTCTATATGCATACAGTGTTAACTAAATATCTCTCCGTAGATTTATCTTCCCACACGCCCAATTTATGGGGCAAATTTATAGTTTACCCAGTACTATACTGTTTGGATACAAGCAATTGTTACCGCTACTAAAATAACTCAAGACAATACAGCCCTTATCGTCCTTATAAATATTATAAATGCGAAACTTTGTAAAACTTTGTAAAACTTATTAATATTATTGTATTTTTTATTCTCACTTAAAAATTACTGAATGGATTTCATGGATTTCTGAAATTTGGCCAGCAGGTAGATTAGGCCCTTTTTATAGAGGGAAATGCTATTATGCATACCCGCCGCGTGGCTGATGTTAAGGTGCGGTGGGTTATGTGGGACTCGCCTGACCATTGGGAGCGTTAGTGCGACGCGCTAGTCGCGCCAGGAATATCCACTAAATCCCTCTGCCGCTCTTGGCCCTTGTCCCGGGGTGGGGGGTGTCACTGTGGGCATTACCGCCTACTTCCCCGAAAGGTAGATTAGGCCATGGATCATCATGAAGATTACTTTTATTGTGAGAGCAGTCTGGCACTTTGGAATAAGCTTCGGTATCCCTCTTTTTATAAGAGGGGAAAATTTGGAGCAAGCAGCCACCAACGTTACGTTATAATTCGATAGGGTGCCTGCGTCCCATTCTAACTGACTGTAGGTTATGTCGGACCCCAACTATAGTTGAGAAAACGAAGGTTTTTAGCCCGTATACCCCCAATATGTTAATGTTCAATATATAAAGTGTTAGAAGTTGTTGTGTTGTCATTATTTTCAAGACGACTTGAGATGCAAATTTCCATACGAAAACGCTGAGCTCGACTATTTTAGAGATACAGTGTCTACGTAATCCCTATTAATTATTGAAGATGAATTTAAGCTGCTAATATTATAAGGTAAATTTTGTGAGTATTAGAGTTTTAAGGGATAATCTTTTCATCTGCTGAACCTGTTTTTAAATCTATTTTGTTCACAAAGTCATTAAATAAATATGTCAATATGAGAACAAGCCAATACCAAAAAAAACATATAAAAAAGCGACGTAAAATGCAACTTATAAGTCCCGATTAGCGTATTCAAACATTTACCGTCTTTTATATATTTAAAAACATCACTAATTAAACAACACATACACATGCACGGACACTTAAATAAAGTATTAAAATATATAACTGGATAAATTACATAGTAATTCGCTATTATTTGTTTTATTTGAGGACCGCTTGTTGCAGTGGTAGCACAACTGCTTTCTTCGCGAAGGGTCGTGGGTTCGATCCCCACACCGGAAAAATATATATGTTATTTACATTTGTATTTTTCTGGGGTCTGGGTGTTGCTATGTATTGTATGCGTGATTTTACAAAAGAAAAGTTTGTATATGTAATTTATACGTTATCTAGTTGCCATAACACAAGCTTCTGCTTTACTGAGAACTAGATGGCGCTGTGTGTAAATGTCTTGAAAATATTTATTATTATTATTTGCTTGTATTAACGCTAAGGCTCGTTTAGGATAATCGGCAATTCGATTACTCCTACCATTGTATACTATATAAGATATATCACACATCATCTCCAAGATCATATTGCTACAAATTGCCGATATAGACATGCGAAGGATAATCTCTGTGCTAGCGTTGGATTACCCGATCTCTCTACTTAATCATTACTCTGAATACAAGCCCTTTATAATAACATTGTTATTATGGAGGGTTTGTTTTGATAAGCCACAACCCTTGTATGGATGAGGTCAAATCAAAATATGTAATGGTCTATGTAAAACGGTTGTGCGTGCTTGGTTCATGGTTCGTTTGGCTGATTTGTTTGGTTTGTGGTTTAAATAAACGGTTGTTTAACGATGCGTTTTGAAGGCAACTAAATGAACTGTTTGGCCAAACTGTCTCTTAAGATACAGGACTCCTAGTTTAAGAGGCAGGGTTATAATTTTTCTTGTTTTGTATAGATTTAGCTAAATTAATGGCATGTATGACCTACCACCTTATGTCTAATCTGTATAATTACTTTTGAGAAATAAAGATTTTATTATTATTATTAGTATTGTTTTTGTTTCTTGTTTGATTGATTATTTTGAACGTAATACGTATAAAAGTTCACGTTTATCAACTTATGATTTTTTAAAGTTATCACTATCATCCGGTAGCTTCTAGCCACCCTATATCGGTTAATTTCGATTATATAACCAAATAATGATATACAACTTTCATAAAAGGTATTTTTTCTAGTAATTACTGTGTCCCTAAAATTAAAAAAAAAGTATTGTTTTTTTAGTGAATGAACCAAAGACAAAACATTTTAGAATTTTACCAAAGGTTGCAGTATCACAAATAATCGAATCAATAACTTAGCAAACATTTCTTTACTCAGTATTTACTGACGCAATAAACATCATTCGCAGCTCCAACGCTGATTTTCAGTGGCTTTAAAATGCTGACTGAATATTGGAAAGTCAGTAACTTATTTACTGTGTTATTTCGGTCATGTCAACGTTCACGGTTAAACGTTAAAATATTGGTATGAATAATTAAAACAATAATTTGCTTAAAAAATCGCTGCGCAGATTATTTCCGCGAAACGATACGTTTAATATTCACTGCTATTTTATTTCAGCATACCACGATAACTATGAAAATGTATGAGAAATTAAAAAAATAGAAAGAGAGAAAGAAACATTTATTGCAAAGCACTTTTACGCTGAAACAATGCAATTGACAATTCAACTATAAATGAATGAAGACAAATTTATTCGTTAGATAGTGGTCCGACATCCCTGGGCCAGACGTCACGTATTTTCTAACGAGCGAAATGTGGACGATTGAGTAGTGTTAGTATGTACTAAGAAAGTATGCCTATCTGCTAGCTTGCTCAGACGGTCAATTTTCAGGTATCAAGCAATCAAGGTACATCAAAACATTATCTATCTCACCTAAGTTTTAATGGCTGATTTTCACATATATTTGAGGCAATACCCTCATAAATAAGGCGCCAATACTGCCAGACACTTTCCTTCGGCCGCATTGCTTTACAGACGCTTTAAAGCTCCCAAAATAATCACTTAACTTCACGCACATCCCGATGCTTCGATTTTAGGGTTCCGTAGCCAAATGGCAAAAAACTGAACCTGAATCTGAACTGTTCGTCCGTTACAGCCATTTTTTTATATTTTTTATTATCGCTAGGTATAAAATATCGCTAAACGTAAGAAAGGAAAAAATACAATCTAACGTAATAGAGTGACAGTTTTGACGAGGTTCGCTTCGAAACACCATTATCACTACATAGTAGAAAACAAAGTCGCTTTCTGTGTCCCTACATAGAGACTATAGGGAACTATATGAAGGCTAAAAAACTACGCAACCGATTCTCATGCAGAAATTAAAAAAAAATTGATTCAAGAGGGAGATTCATAAAATTAAAACATGGATAATATATGCTCGCTAGGGTCGCTATTGGATTAATAAAGAATTGGCTATTAATAAATGTCATTTGTCATTTGTTGCTATTTCACGCGAAAACTATAGAGTTGATTGAGACTTTTGAGTCTAGATTAACACATAAATAAAGTACTTCTTATTCCGATATAGAAACAAAAAAACCTACACGTGTCGTTAATCTCAGAGCGTGGCTAGTATATTATTATTTATATACCTATTTTAATAGCAAATATTTCTTATCGTTAATATCAACCAGTGCGTTGGAACATAAAGAAAACGTCGAAAGTTTTAAACTTGAACCCTCATCCGTTTTTGAACCGCTTCGTGGTTTAAACTATTTCGCTAGTTTTAAATCTAAAATATTTCAGTACCGTTAGTATTGAGTTGGAGCTCGCAAAACCTGAATTTCGCTCGCGTACCAATACGGGACGTTACGCAGCTGAATAAATCGTAAACCGATTGATCTCTGAAACGTTAACGCGCGAAAATTATATTTATAAACTAGCTGTTGCTCGCGACTTCGTCCCCGTCGGATCTATTTCTATTATTATGTTATATAGTCAATCTTAAAAGATAGACATATACTGTCGCGGACTTTTTTTTAGATCATTAAAAGAGGAATAATTATTTCATACATATTATCATTTTTGTATCTTGAACCGCTTTCGCAGCGCACGCAAAGGAAGCCCTCAAAGATAATTTTCCCCGTTTTTTCCATATTTTCCATTATATCTTCGCTCGTATTAGTCGCAGCGTGATGTTATATAGCCTAAAGCCTTCCTCGATAAATGGTCAATTCAATAAAAAAAGAATTTTTCAATTCGAACCAGTAGATCCTGAGATTAGCGCGTTCAAACAAACGAACAAACTCTTCAGCTTTATATATTAGTAAGTATAGATACGTACGGGGTTGCCTGAAATTTATCTCGTACTTTAATATGAACTCAATTGATATGAATTAATATGAATTAAATTAATACTTTAGTGAGAACACTTTATTGACCAACACATAGAAAAGGAATTCACATACTCATAGTAGTATCTAAATAAGGCTAAATTATTCACATTATCCTAAATTATGATACATTACCCAATTCAGAAAATAAACATTTTAATTTCATTTCATTTCATTGCCCTTATCGCTAGGAAGCGATGGCTTCCTAGATAAGAAAAAGTACAAAATGTAGATAGCTGTGTTAAAACATGAAAAGAGTTTTCTAGTATTTTCTAAAAGACATCCAAAGAAAAAATACCCCTCAATTAGTAGGTATACAGGTAGTAGTAACGTTGGGTAAGTTTCGTAAAAATGTTGGAAGCCTTGTAAGCCCGTAAGGGGCGTGAAAAACCTGCCGCGGGGGGTTTCGCTTGAATTAGCCTCATTTTCCGCGGAATATGATTTGGGTATTTTTACCTACAAAAAACAGGTAATGATCAGGTAGTACAGTGAAATTATTTAAATAATAATAATCATCATTTATTGCTAAAACAACCAATACATTGGTAAGCAACAAGCTCCACACAATCATAATTCTGAATAAAACATTATTATTTAATATTAAATTAAATTACTAGGTATACTTTTCAAATGTTCCGGCAGTTTATTATATATCTTTATAGACATGGCATACAGTTTTTCATATATAACGCTGTCGTTTGTTTGTTGTGTTTCGAAATTTGTCTCCTTGTATATCATAGACGGTTTTATATAATAACTAGCTGTTGCCCGCGACTCCGTTCGCGTTGATTATATACACTTTGACCCCCATTCCCTCCCGTATAATCCTTTTTTCCTACATTTTTTCATACAAATGTTTTTCCCGCTTTCTCCCGTTCCCGTGGGAATTTTGCAATATCCTGTTGCAAATAACCTTTGAGTTTACTAAGGTATCTGCTTGCCAAATTTCAAGCGTCTAACTTAAGCGGTTTAGATTTTTCATACAAAAGGTTTTTCTCGCTAATTCCCGTTCCCGCGGGAATTTCGGGAATTCCTTTCTTAGCGGATACCTACGTCATAACACCTACATGCACTGCAAATTTCAGCCTGATCCGTCCAGTGGTAAGGGCTGTGCGTCTATAGATCACTATGTCAGTCACCTTTGAATTATATAGATATAGATACATGATAAAATTTATTTGTAAATATCCTATATTTTGTTAATGTAGGGTCTAATTCAGTAGTTAATGCGTCAAAGAGACACAAACACACAAAAATACTGACAAACTTTCCCGATTATAATATTAGTAAGGTTCCTATCAATACCTAATCTTCTAATAATAATATTTCTAAGACAAACGTCTGTTTTCTATAAGATCGTATTATCGTTATAATACCAATTCCATACATTCTGCTTAAGCCCGGATTATTTGCTTTGAGAAAATGATATGAGGATTCCATTAACCGTGGAATGGAAATATGCAAACTAATGCATCATTTGCTCGCTAAAGCTTTACAAACAATTATATTAAATGGACGATTTATCTACGTATAACTGTGTCTCTTGGTATACCTACGTAATTCCTATTCAAGTGAAAATAACGGGTTGAAAACAATCATTTTCGTTGAATTTAACTGTATTATACTGGTTGATAAGACATATGGGCATTAAATTTAATCACGGATACTATGGCCAATTTTCAGACCCTACACAAAAAATCATTCAAATAGCATCAGTAGTTTAGTCGCAATAAATTTTCTAAATATTTGCTATTTAATAACACGATGTATCTGCACTAATCAGCTGTGAGATTCTATCCAAGGGTCATACATCTTAAAATTACAATAAATTATAGTTTAAAAAAACTAAAAAACCACGCTTTTATAGCTAATCGAACTAAAAAGTAGAAAATTTGATATTGGGAAACTGTTATTAAATTATTGCATTGTCATCGGCCCTTAATACGTGTGCAAAGTTTCAAATTAATCGAACTTCTGGAAATCGGTCAAATTTATGCTCAAAGATTCCATTACATAGATACAACCCAAGCTAATATAAAGCGTGGTAAAAACGAAAGACGTTGCCGCTCTTGTCTTTGCATTACAATGTCTAAAATGCAAGAAGTTATACGAAAATGACTCTTATAACAGTGTAATAAGGAAGACAGTGTGAGCAAAACATTAGTCGTTCAGTGTTATGATTATGATAAACAAGGAAGTAATACTTTAATTCAATGGGCGTGAAAGAAAAAGAAATAGGTCACCGGTGACCGGGTAAAAACTAGAAAAATCAAAATTTTAAATTAGTGCAAATACGTCATCGATTCGGGATGGACGTTACGCAACGAGATGCGCCCGCGCTTTTTTTTATTGTTTTGAAACACGCTCCTTATACCGTAGTGATAAGTGTTTTAGGATGCATTTGTGGCAGTTTAATATATATTATTGCGATTGGATACATATTGTGAGATTATTCGAGGTTTTTTTTATTGTGGACAGTGGTAGAATAATTAAATGTACTAATATGGTATTTTGTCAGTAGATTAAAAAACGAAACAACAATGGTATGCTATCGATTTACGGGTGACGTGTATGCTACGGATATGAATTATGAACACTATAAAATATATAAAAGATCGCATTATTTTAGCATTTCATAAACTAAAAACTTAAATTGTAAATCATTGTAATTAAATTATTAAAAAAAAAATTACGACGTCGTGCTATAAGTTATGACAGTACATTTACTAATATCAATAACGTATCAATATTGTGCGAGTGAGTTGAAACTTTAAACACGTAATGTAATCAAATATTGAAGCTTGTCGGCGGTGCCATCTTAAGAAAAAATTGTGCGACGTTGCCGCATTGAGCACAGGTTATACAAGGTCAGTGTAAATATTTATAATAATTGCTGTTTTCATATGAGGATGATTTATGAACTATTTACTTTGTTCGAAAAAAAACTTTTCTATTTTTGATGCGAAAAAATTTTGAATTATTTGACAGTAGTATTAGGCTATTAGGTACGTTTTATATACGTGGTTTAATTTAATACCTATATGTCGCATCAACCCTGTATGTAGGTATTCACAAGCCCACGGATAGTCGGATAATGATGCTGCTATAAGAAATTTACCTTATAAATGTGAAAAAAATTGTGCGGTAACGATGTATGTAGTGAGACAAAATTGTCTACGTTGAAATGGCTTCACTTTGCGTGTTCATAATGAGGCTGTAGGTGTAATTATTATATGTTAATAGGTAATTAAATAATACATTCAAATTAACCTCCATCCCAAATTTCAGCGAATTTCGATTTTCTATACATTCATACTTGTATAATTTTGGTTTGTATGAAATTAATGTATAAAGGTTAATTAATATTATACTATGAGTTTAATACGTGATCATGCAAAATGTCCGACCAAGAAATCTAGATGACTGTAGAATAAATGTATAAGAATGTTCTGGAAAATTCCAACTTACGACGATATACGAACCAAATACCAACCAAAACAACTTCAAATTCGTCAGACTAACAACGAAAACACAATAAAAAATGTATAGCATGTTCTAATCTTCAGCCGATCTCATTATAATTTCCTTATTTCGTCAGTTAGCTTCAATGAAACCGCGCAACTTTTACGGATAAATTTTTAATTGCGCTAAAACTGGGAGGGAAACCGGCGCAAACTTTTTGGATTAAAACTTCTATAGACCGCCTTCAGTCTAGTTTTAAATGTAGGATAATAAAAGTACATTTACAACATTTCGGTGATTCATATTATTCGGTATATTTTAGTATTCTGTATCTCGATAAATAATACTAGCCGTGCCACGCGGTTTTACTCGTGTTGTGCCCGTTCCCGAAACAATAATGGGATACAAAGAATTCTATATGTTATTAGATTAACATTTTGAAGTCGTTTTGTCTAATCTATCTGTATGCCAAATCTCAAACAAACCGTTTCAGTAGTTTCTATATTAAAGAGAAAATATAAAACAAAGAGGGGTTTGTTACAACACTTATAACTCGAGATCGGCTGGACCGATTTTCATGGTTTCTGGTTTGTAGGATTTGTACCCATCCCGAGT
Source organism: Eurema hecabe (assembly GCA_026213755.1). Lineage (NCBI taxonomy): Eukaryota > Metazoa > Arthropoda > Insecta > Lepidoptera > Pieridae > Terias > Terias hecabe. Next base: position 4,172,745 of record JADANM010002527.1, read on the forward strand.
ACCACAGTACATCTTAAAAATAATGACAACTTCATACCCTCCCCTTATGTCAAAGATTAAATATGAAAGTCCACGCGGACGGAGTCGCGGGCAACAGCTATCTTATAATACAAGTAAGATAAGAGAATCAATTAAATCCAGGTAAAAGGTATAAACAGCGTAAAATAAAAACTAAGTCATCCGCAAAAAACCACATTTCAAACCAAAAGCGACATTTTATTAAATTTAATATATTGTGGTCGTAAATTCGTTTCATGTTCCGCCCCTCTTTTCGCGATTTCGTGACACGCATATTTATGTAAAAATTAGCTTTAATTATTTTTATTGGGTTAATTAAGTATACGGCCTTCTCTGTTTTAGACGACTTTTTATAGTAAGAAATCTTCTAAAGATAACTCCCGCTTCGCGAACGAGGACATTGGACCAACCAGACATATCCTCAATATATCTCACTACTTACTTTATTAAATGAATACGAAAAATCACATGTTATAAATAGGAAAAAAACAATTGTAATGACAGCACTTTGATCGTGATCTCACAAGAACTATCAATGCCAAATCGACTGAACTGCCCCTCGAAAATATTCATGATAAATAGTTTAGGAAAAACGAACACAGGAAGAAAGTTTGATTCCTTAGTTTGCAATACTTCGAAACGTATTTTTATATATTTAACCATGTTATATTAAATTTAAACAGATTTATTAAAGTAGGGGAAAGTCACCAAATGTGGAATAGTATCCCTAATATGGAAAACCACCTTGTCCATCAAATGCGATTTCACACACGTAGTAAACAGTGTTTTGATTCACTGTCGTAGTCGGTTTTTTTGCGCTAGTCGTAATTTTTATCTTAATATAATTAGTGTATTAAATAATTCCTTAACAAATTATACTCGTAAGTGTAGTCATTGAGTAATAAATCATTGAGTTTGTGTCAAAAAACAAAAACACATCCACTTTCATGCTTATAATATTAGTAACAATGGATCATTAATATTACAATACTTAACGTAATTATATCCAAAAATAACCATACAAAAGATATAATTTACATTCACTACTGAATAGTTGAAATCGGTATGGTACGATAAAACACGGCTTTTCATAGATTTTTTATTAATTAACCTACGGATAAGATTAGTTCAAAGGGTACTACAAAATATAAATCAATCAAGACCATTAGTAATCCATTCACCATTTATTTAACTCGTTACACTCATAAATAAAACCCAGATTTGTGAGTTGGACTCGTCCACTTAAGGTATAATTTTTGCAATGTGCACTTCAAACTCTTTCATTTTATGCTACATTTACCTTGTTTTCGTTTGAAATTATCGCGTTTGATTCTGTATTTAAAGATGTTCATATTCCATTGAGATATTTTTAGCTGTACATTCGGTTAAATTGATAATGACTTGCAAAATTTTCGAGGTATAATATGTGTTGCGCGAAATAAACGGCAGTATCTTTTTTTACGTAAATCTGACTGACTTGACTTGAGTAACAATTTCATATGCCTTTACGCGTTCCTGTTGAGTTCCTTTCGAGTATATACTTAACCGTAAGAAATAAAAAAGTACTCGGCAACTATACCACATAGCTAATTTGTAGCAACACCTTACCATAACAAATCTTAAAGTATCTTAGTTCAAACTTGCTTTTATTAATAAATATGATACTACTTCACAGAAGAGTCTGAAATTGACCATGACCCCTATCCGATGTGACGAAATAGGTAGTGTTTTAGTTGATAGAAGCCAATGGTCCTTACCTCAAGACCAAGGATGTTCTATGAACATTACCCCTGCTCATAAAGCAGAAGTGTCCGAGATATTTCGTTATTCTATTTGAAATTCTATCTTCACACTTATTTCAGACTTAAATCAAAAGGACTTAAACTAAAAGGGTTAAAAAACCTTTTTGAATATAAAATAAAAAGGCTTTTGATCAACAGTAGTAAATCCACCCATAAGGAGGCTTTAAAGCTAGACAGAATCCACTAGACTGGTTTCAAATAGAAAAACGAAATTTCGCTACAAAAAGCTTGAAGCTATCACAAAGTGATCTCAATCGGGGAATCTGGACCACTTTAATTAAAATTTAATACAAAGGAACCGTGTTCTTTGTACTGATATTAAAGCCACATTATACGCAGGTGCATTTACAATTGTTTTATTCGTATACCATTCAGAACTGTATCTAGGGCGAATACAACCAACAATGGATGCTCACGCGAGCCTCAATATATCATTTTATACGAAATTACTAGTTCAGTATATGCTGAACAGTATCGCCTTTGAAGGTCAGCATATGCTGAGAAGTTAGTTAAATTAATAAACTACCTGTATCTAAAGTGAAATAATAATTAGTTTATAGAAATACGGCTGATTTTTATAATTTTTTATATGTATAATAAATTATAACAATTATAAGAGAAACTTTCAAAGCGCTTTTCATAATAAAACTGATAACAGATTTCAAACCATATACAAATAATTTTATCTTATATTAAGAAAGGTCAGTTTCGGAAATAATTTCGCATTGCATTAGCGGTCCAGCAAGTGCTGGTTACTTATTTTATACAAGCTTTGAATTGCAGCACCTATACAAGTTAACAGTTCTTATTATTTTGAACGATACGAACTGACTATATGAACTAAGTTGAATTTTTATATAATATATTTTAAATAATTTCCTAATAATTTTGTTACACACTACTCATAGAAAGAAACACATATCTCTCCGAAGAAAGAAAACTAACAAAAAGGAGAAGATTTCAAACCACGCTTTTAACTTTTAAAAAAGTCACTCGTCCGCCAGTACGAGGTGCTTAAAGAGTCAGGATTTAATAAACTTGGTACATAAATCACTTCATAACACAATTTGTTACGACGCACAACGTTTTATGACGCAAATATCAGTTACATTGAAATGCAACACTGTAATGGATTATCAAAATTAATATTATGTTAGTGACCATGCTTTCTATTAACTGTTAGAATAGATCTAATTTATTATTAAAAATTTCCTCCATCTTTAAACAGACATCATTATCCTATCCTATCCTATCCTACTGATCTAAATATATAAAAGGAAAATCTGACTGACTGACTGACTGACACATCAACGCACAGCCTAAACGGCTAAACGTAGGCACTTGAAAATTGGAAGGGACGTAGCTTAGATACGACGAAGAGGCGCACTAAGAAAGGAATTCCCGAAATTCCCACGGGAACGGGAATTAGCGGGACAAATATTAATATGAAAAAATCTAGACTAACGAAGTGGCGTCGAATCATCTAGTCTATCTATACATGTAATAAAAACGTAACATAGTCGTTGTCTGTACATGGAAGATATATGAGAAAAAATATTATAGGAGACCTTTATTAAAGCAATAGAACCCAAAACAATGATTTTTGGAAACTTTGTCTGTTTGTTTGTTTGTGCACGCTAATCTCAGAAACAGCTTATTCTATTTAGATGGAGGTTTTTTAAGATATATAGTGGTAATCTTAACTTAACATTTAGTGGTTAATTCATGTCAATCGGTTGATAAATAAAAAAGTTATGGCAATTTAAAGAATCACGTACGCACGCACAGCTAGTATTGTATAAATGTGAGTTTGTTATTCTTTCACACAAAAACTGCTGGATCGATTTAGTTGAAATTTGGTAGATAGATGGATACCCTGGATTACTATACAGGATATGATTGCGAAGTTTTTCGCAATGAATTATCCAAAAATGCCCTATCCAGGACTGACTGACGGTTCACCAGTGGGTTTTAGTCTCCATCGAACTCCCACAATAAAAAAGCAAATGGTTTAAATCGAGGAAAGAGAAAACGATGCAATGAAGCAAATAATGCATAGATATGACAATTATAAAATTTGAAACGTCAGCACGCTCAGCAGTTTGCTGGCGTTAGAAAGTCACGTTCATATTCCCGCAATAAGCAGACGTAATTGTTATCAAATCTATATCTATATCTATACTAATATATAAAGCTGAAGAGTTTGTTTGTTTGTTTGTTTGTTTGTTTGAACGCGCTAATCTCAGGATCTACTGGTTCAAATTGAAAAATTCTTTTTTTATTGAATTGACCATTTATCGAGGAAGGCTTTAGGCTACATAACATCACACTGCGACTAATAGGAGCGAAGATAGAATGGAAAATATGTAGAATACGGGGAAAATTATTCATCTTTGAGGGCTTCCTTTGCGTGCGCTGCGAAAACGGTTCAAGATACAAAAATAATATGTATGAAAGAATTATTCCTCTTTAAATGATCTAAAAAAAAGTCCGCGACAGTATATGTCTATCTTCTAAGATTGACTCACTATAACATAATAATAGAAATAGATCCGACGGGGACGAAGTCGCGAGCAACAGCTAGTCTTTTATAAAAGAGATGTTGTCTTGGTTTTCGAAACGCGTAAAGTCCGATCTCGTTTCCTTTTTAAATTTTTTTTTAGTATATTGCGTAGAAACCTCGGCTTCGCTCGAATATATTATACACTAGCTGTTGCTCGCGACTTCGTCCCCGTTGATTTGTTTTCATTATTTCTTCGGTTCTATTAGTCGTAACGTGATGTTATGTAGCCTAAAGCCTTCCTCGATAAATTGTCTATTCAATAAAAAAATAATTTTTCAATTCGAACCAGTAGTTCCTGAGATTAGCGCGTTCAAACAAACAAACAAACTCTTCAGCTTTATATATTAGTAAGTATAGATATGCTGTGTAATGACCATTGAACATATTAGTTTTTTACTTGTATTAGGTTTTAAAATACTTTAATTGTATTAAGGGAGCTGTTCTGATACTTTAAATATAAATTATAAATGTAATATATAAATTATAATTATTATATTATGTCATTTTTTATGAAGCAGGAAAGTGGTCATTGCCGACCATGAACACTCGTATTTAATTTGTGTAATAAAAAAAGGAAATATAAAAAAATATTTTTTAAATCAGTGCCAACCTTCTGTTTAATATAAGCATAAGCCATAATTGTAGTTGAAATTAAATTAAATTAATTAGTTAATTAATAAAATTAAATTAATTTATGCTATGCTCACTCTTTCACCGTAACCGCAATCAAACTATGGAACTCCTTGCCTATTGAAATTAGAAAATCTCCTACTTTAACCACGTTTAAAAAACATCTTCTTAATTATTATTTAAGGTTGGCATATGGCTCGGAATTATAAACTGTTATTGTATTTATGTATATGTATATCTATATATATGTAGGTGTATTTATTTAATATATGTATGTATACTATTTTATTATGTGTATTCATTCATTCTTTTTTAATTAAATCTACACTTTTCACCTACCCTTCCTTTCTCTTGTATTACTAATGTTCTATTTCTGGGTTGCCTGGAAGAAATCACTTCAAGTGATAAGGCCGCCTCTTACATGTAAATTTCTTTTATCTGTCTAATTGTTAATATTCCTTTGTTGTAATAAAGGGTAATAAATAAAATAAAATAATTTAATTAATTAACTATTAAATTTTCATTTTTAGTCTCAAACAGTTTTGGCCAAAATTTATTAACTATTTTCTCATTGTAGCATTACACTACAATATGGAAATTAACTTCATAGAACAAAAAAAGAAAATTCCTCAATCGTATATTAACAAAGTAACTATCATAATTTTACATCAAACTAGGTATTTGGTTGTTTATAAGTTTCATATCCCAAATTCAATATTTTCAATTAACATGATTTTTTTGTACAACTCATGCAAAACATTTAAATATTTTATAACTTAACATGAGTTTAACTGATATTGTTTAATTTTCAGCTTATATACCTACCTGTTATAGTTTTGAAATACAAAAATACTATAAAATACAAATACAAAAATTGCCAACTCACCTCAAAATAACAAACTTATCAAAACACATTATAAACAAACTCTAAAAGTTCATGTAATTCTTAACTCATGTGTTTGAATTCACGATCAACGCCTACGAGCATCGGCTACGGCGGCCAACGGATAACTGCTACGGCGTAGCGCTACGCAACAAGCAATCTATGCGGCTTAGATAGTTTTATAATCGGAGATTAAAATATTTTTTTACCTGTTTTAAAGAAAAGCCTTGAAGGCTTTATCAAAGGTGTTTTTTGCTTTATCTTTTTCTAATAAACGGAGATTATTCTTTTAAGGTTCTATGTAAGGTTTTGTAGAAATCTGATAATTAAAAATTTTAAATACTCTCAATTTATAATTTTAAATTTTGGGATTGCTGCGTACTAAATTAAAAGCCAAACTTTTTAATACTAGTCGGTAAATATTATATCTTACCTACAAGTTTTAGATTTTGTTTAACGAATGTATGTTAGTTTGTTGGTATATAGTTATATGTTTCTACTGCTAGATAACTAATCACAATGAACTCATCAACGGTAGTTGATTGTATCTCCATATATATCTGGATACACTTTGCATACACTACACACTACAAATAGACCTCATATACGTAATGGAGTTCCATAACCACGTTTATTATAGGATATCGATGTTGTATGACCAGTCTTAAAGTAGGTTATTATTTATGTAATCCTACTTTACATGTGTCAAATTAAATTTGCTTGGAAAAACTCGCAAAAGTTAAGTGACGTCACTTTAGATTCAATATATTCGACTTTAATTACTTACAGAATACTATAACAAACAAATAAAGCAGTCCAGCTATCATATAAATGAAAAAAAAAACTCCGAACAAGATTGTTATACAATATTTTTTTCAATTTATTTCCCTTAACAAACACGGGCTTCAAATATAAATGTTAATTGACATTTATTTTTATAAAAAAACAGATCGTTATCGCGTCTCTAAGTATCATTTCTTCCGTTCACTTTATTAATTACTCGCCTCTTAAGTTTTTTTAATTCGGAACGATGCTAGTTGCAAAAATGTTTCAAGTTTTATAGGACTCAGTTAATGTTTATTTTAACGGAGTATACGTTAACTAGTGGCAGGCAAACTTACTTAGCTCGCTTGTAATTTAATCCAAAATCCGTTTAAAGTGAAACGTAAACTGTTAGTTGAACTGTTTTGTTATTTTTGACGGTAGATTTTTAATTTGTTGTTTTTAGAATGAGTTATGAAGGTCAGGTTAGCGTCATATTCGCGGAAGAGTGCGAAGGTGTCCGGGATCCCCACTCACTGCGGCAGAACGATTACA
>JADANM010002527.1:4200189-4221709 GCA_026213755.1 Eurema hecabe
TGTTGAGTGGGTGGTATTAAGCCGCGACAATTTGTCTCCCACCAGTAAAAGGCTCATTTACTTAGCTCTTATTTCACAAAAATAACTGACTTGTTTGGTAAAACTTTTAAACATCCGATCATTTTTGTACTGTTTTCCCTTTTCGTTCCCCTTTATCCTAACCTTTATTTCCTTCTGTCGTCAATTATTTTTTTCCTATTATAAACCAGTATTTACAAGTGCATTGGAGGAGAACCTCTTCCTCTATCACAATTGAATTGGTACCACAAAACACTGTATTTCTTTTCAGACCAACCTCTTCACGCTGATATCCAAACCGTGGTCTTCTGCTCTGGTCTTCGCGGAGGCGATGCAGACAACTTCAACTTCCTCTGGAACACCTACCAGACCAGCCAGGACTCCAGCGTACAATCTATCCTTTTGAATTCCCTTGGATGTACTTCTAATCAAACTCTTCGGGACTTGTAAGTCGGCTTTGGCCTTGTATAGAACGCAATTTTATATTTTTCTTTTCGATTCTATATTACTTAATTGCGCTTCGTAATAAAGAATCATTTATTTAATTATCACATGACAAATACTATCATTACAGGTATTTATTTAATTTTGTACATAACTTTACAGCTACCTCCGTCAAGTGATAGACGACAGCTCGCCCGTGCGTGAGCAAGACAGACATACTATCATCGTCTCTACCATCAACTCGAGCCCTGAGGGTATGGAGGCTGCTTTAGACTTCGTCATTGAACACTTCGCTAATATACAGCCTAGGTGAGTTTTAAGATTCATTTATAAACCCTATCCTACTAATATTATAAATGTTGTTAATCTTTCACGCAAAAACGGCTGGACCGATTTAGCTGAAATTTTGTACGTAGATGCATGATACCATGATTAACACATAATGTACTTTATATCCTCGTATTACCCCCAAACGAGAACTACGCGGGTAAAGCCGTGAGGCACAGCTAGTTGTCTATACTATTATACAAGGTCTATGTAATAGTATAGAGACTTAACTTCGAAATCAGAAACCGTAGATTGTATCCTCCATGATCTTATACCGTGTTACTTGAAACTGACGCAGATTTAATTGACGTTGTAATTGTGTACTCAGACATGTTTACATTTAAAGATAATTAGTACAAACTATATAGTCAATTTAATGTCAAACATATCTTGTATTACGATAGTATCAGTTTTGAATCGTCATGGTATTACAAAACAAAAGATTGCCCACCCATATAACGGATCAAAATGTTTTTACTTTATTATAAATTTGAAACATCATGCTAAAAAAAAGATTCATCTTTGCTCTGACAGGTGTTATGTTGTGGAATATTTTTTTGTATTTCAAATAAAATTGTAACAATAAAAGTATTGAGTAGAATATTTATTGTATTGGTGTTGCCTGTTTTTTTTGTTTGTTTGAAATCACTGATTGAAAAAATTTTTATATATTAGAATATATTATTATTAACACAATTTATTATTATTATTTCCTTTCTGTGTTAATTTACTTATATAGCCGACTGTACCGGTGCTACCTTCCAAACAGTCGACAAAATAATTGCGCGTAACACAAAGTTTTATTTTGTATTTTTTTTTTTCAGGGTACAAGGTCTGACTGGTACTACGAATATATTAAACGCCTTAGCCCGAAGACTTACGACGAGAGCTCACTCCGATAAAGTAAGTGTGTCTTAGAACGAGTAGTTACCACGTAATCATCACGTTTTACACATGATTTTTTTTATCTTAAAGGCAATCTTATCGGGCGGTTCCGACGTTAAAGGTGGTACGGGCCTTGTCATCTAAAAAATTATATGTTTTTGTGAGCATTGAAAATTGTTGTGTAATTTTTTTAGTATGACAATTTATTTGCAATTTCTTTGCTTTTATAATAGTTTGCCTAACTATTGATGTAGGATCATGTAGGGGGTAAACATTTATCAAACCAAAGGGAGGATTTATATTCCTGAGAGTTTCTTAACGCCGTTAGTGGTAGACATACGATTATATAAATTTTATTCCTAAGAGCATTTATTCAAAACTAGGTATAAATGCTAAAATCTTTTCAGATCGACACGTTCGTATCGCGGCACCAAGCGATCTTCTCAGCTGGTGAAATAGCGTCCGTGGCGGCTATCCGCGAGAATATCGCGGCATCTATTGCCTGGAGCAACCAACATTACAGCGGCGTCAACAGCTGGTTCCAAATGAACTATGGAAGCAACGCCTCCGCACTTACATCTGGCCTAGTCATACTTATTTCCCTTTTCGTCATACTCTTCAATTAACCGAACTGACGCCTAGTAACTGAACTGGAGCATCTTCGTCTCGATGAGCAACATATACTAGGATTTTTACGTTTTTTTATTTATTTATAGTGTTTCTAAAGCTGGGTTATCTGCTGTGAAGGCGTGATCGATTTTATCTTTGAATTTGAATGTATGTATTTTTTTTCTTATTTTAACATTTGATGTCATATAGTATGAGTTTTAGGAACATATTGTGAACGCCTATTTTTAAATATTCATTTAGATTCATGGTAGAGTAAGAATGACCATGAAAAACAATTGATACTTTTACAATTGAAACAATAACCTAGTATTGTTTGTTGATGTATATTTATTACTCTTAGTGATTGATAATTCTAATAATCTAACTATCGAGGTGTATAATGTATATCATAAAGCCTTTTGCAAACATTTTTGTCCCGTTGCTATATTGTGATACGATATTATAATTATGTTGTTAATTTAAGTATACTATGAATAAACAATTTTTACAAATTTCATTTTTTATTGAGTAATTAAGAACTTATACTTCCTGATATTCAATGTATAGGAATACAACCTAAAACATTACGAAATAAGTCCGTACATTAATCATAATCTAAACCGATAAGGATGTCATGCGTTTGACGTTTTGTGTTACGTCGCAGTCGAACTAAATCTTGAGATGAAGATTACACACTTTTTCAAATATCACGATAGAGATAAAAAGCACCGCTGTCCGATATTTTAACTATTAAGTGACTTCGGTATTCGGATCAGTCCATCGCAAGCTCAAATGTAGTTTGGTCATCGGTATGGTGCTTGCAATATATATGGCCAATCCATTAGTGTAAACAATGGATGTCTTCAAATCATTATGTGTACTCGCCCTACTGTTAGTGTCAATATCATCATTACCGCTACGAACTCAATTAAACACAGTGACATTTCCTAGTGATGACGTAAAAATACAGATTCAAAATGAATTAATATCTAATGAGGAAGTTGATTATAGTGAAGAATCGAATTCGACTAGCGTTGAGGATGACGACTTGAGTTTAGAAAATGATCCTACGAACAGCAGTGAAATTCTCGATGTATATCCTACGTTACCACCACTACCGATAGATGCAGAAGTTGACAAAAACCTGCTAGACATGGGTCTCTTTAGAAATCAAATTAGGGAAGGAATGGTGGCTACCAGCTACGTCATCACATTAGAACCTAATATCTTTGCTGGGACCTTTACCGGCACAGCAGTTATTAGAGTTCAAGTAGATTTAGCTACTATAGAAGATTCTTTAGAATTCCACGCAGAAGGACTTAGTAATATCCGAGTGAGAGTAGCCAGTGGAGCTGGTTTGAACTTCGAGGATCCAGCTTCGGTGTCCCTAGATCCCGATACGCAAGTTCTGGAAATCGATACTGGACAAGAAGCGACGCTGTACACACTTGAAATTACATACACCGGTTCTTTGGCGACAGCTGGCATGGGATTCTACTCCGGCAGCTATCAGACTGAGTAAGTATTGATTATTTACTTATGTATTTAACACATAGTTTCGCCCAAAGAATTTACATCCTTTTAAAGAAACTCCCGATCTTATCACTTGATATCTTAAAAGTAGCTAAAGTTGTGAAATAATTCGTCATTTGGTGGCCACTTCAGTCTCATGAAACGCTGCAAGATAGTAGAATACAGGTCCGAAAAAAGCATGAAAAGTAATATTAGTTTTATTAAAGAGAAAGTAATTTTAATCAGAAATCTATTGCAAAATTTTGAAATAATCGCCATATAAACAGCAATTTCGCTTAGGCCTTAGCACAACTAAAATAGGATATTTTTAGCCATAAAAGTTTTGTGTATGAGAAAAAAATAATAAAAAATAAATTCAAAGACAAATTAGAATATAATTAATCGCGTATATGCGACCTATATGAAAACAATGGGACACAAATATAACGAAAACTTACCGTGATATAGACAAAAAAAAAAACATGAAAGTATTACGTAGCTTGCATTGTTCGCGAGAATACCTGAAACTTGCAATCCCTTCGGGTGTACTGTAACAATCCTACAAAAGCTGTGTTAAAACAAAAGAAGCCTAAAATATTGTTTACAGAATATGGAATGAAGGCAATAGAAATTCAGAAGAGTGGCCACACAATATTAAGACTAAGTCAAACTCAAATATACAGAATATAGTAATACTTTTGAATCGTCACAGTATTATAAAACATAAAATCTGTTTGGAAAGCAGTTTATACGGAGAAAATTCGGTAAGACACTGTGATGGTTTATAAATATTAAAAAATGTCTTATTAAGAAGACGTACATTATACATACATTACACACAACGTTATCTAGTTGACATACATTATATGAATATATTGAACAAAACCCTTGGAATATTATTTCTTAACTTTTTTTTTATATTTACAATTGTATTATCCTTATTTTAAAAAGAACAACTATCAGAGTTTCTTGTCGGTTCTTCTCTGTAGAAAATGCCTTCCGAACCGGTGGTAAATGTTTTGTAATACCATGACGATTCAAAAGTGTTACTTTATGTAGCCTAATTGAATAAAGATACTTTTGACTTTGATCATAAATAAATCTAAATATATCTATTACTTGAGATATTATGCTTGTGTAGAATATTTGTTCCAAATTTACGTGTATAGATTTGGATGATATGTGAGAAACTGATAGATTGGATCTTAGATTAACAAATATAATCTTTTTATCTCGATATTGCCACGGAAACAAAAACCACACTGGTAATAACTGCGGGGCGTGGCAAGTATTATATGAAACTTCGACAAATTATGAACAAGTTAATATTATAATAGTAGACTGAGTCATCGATAATCACTTTTTTTATTGTTAGTTCATTATGTTATTTATTAGACCTACGACACTAGCTCGCGGAAGATTGCTTCCAGCGTCCTCAGCGAGTCCGCGCCCGCAAGGGTGCGCGACGGAACAACGCTGGGTTTTAGTCGGTAGTGGCCGATCTTAGGCGAGTCCGACATAACCGCCTCCACCTCCCCCGAGGAGGACGCGGTATCCGTAAGATTTACCCCGGTAAAAAAAAGACCTACGACACTAAGAAAATACAGAAACCCATCTAGTTTCAAGCGCATACATTTCGTCTGAGTGTTAGATGTCTTTAGTGCTAGTATAGTGGAAATTATTAATCAACACGACTATAATATAAGGGGTTAGAACCCCTTTGTTAGGTCGTAATACATAACACCAAACAAAATATTGTTGGTCGAATATCGATCAGGCAGATAAATTATTAGGTTAGGACACTTGCGTAGGGCCGGTTTCTCTTAAAGTCCTTGTGATATATAACGAGTAACTAACGCAATCAGAATAACAATGTTTACAGGATAAACTCAAAACAAAATTAGAAAAAGATGTCAACTTTGAAATGTAATTCAATAAATTGGTCAAAGTGGAAACAACCCACAAATAGATTTATGACCACAGTACCAATTGCTTCTCAAGAAATGTCAGTTATAAATGATAAAACATCTTGCGCAAAAACTTCATATCTTCGTCGTTCTGTTCCTGAAGATTTCAGATGAAAATTCTTCGTACTGATATTTTTTATCACATTGTATGTGACATTATCTTAAGTATTTCGTGTTTATCACATCGACCTATTTGAAATTCATTCTCATTTGCTAACGGTCTTTAAATGCTGAAGTGATGGAGCAGTTTTTTGGCAGGAAAATTATTGTATTACTTGTGCTAGTTAACGTCAGTTTAGTAAATCTACTGCCATTGTACGACAAACAGGTAGAGAAGTTGGAAATAAGCGTAGATTCTGAAAATGAAGATACACAGCACGATATTATACAACACATAGAAGTAAAGAATAACGTGACGAGACAAGAAAGCTTCGAATTTAGCAATGTGATAAATATAAGGCCAGGACAGGACGTTCGTAGATACGCCATTCAGTTAACCATTGGTGAAAACGAGTTCAGAGGCCGGGCGGTTATAGATGTTTCACTAACAGCGAATACCGATGAGGACGATCTGCAATTTCACTGCGAAGATCTTACAATTACAAGTGTTAATGTGGGAATATTCTCAGATGCAAATATTATTGATTCCACGTTTGAAGTAGATGGTGGAATTCTTTCAGTTAGTCCAAGTCAAGCCTCGACGTTACTCGTCGTTATAGTAGAATACACAGGTGTTTTGGGTAGCGATGGAAATGGTTTATATAGAGGGCGTTATGGTGACAAGTAATTATATACTCATTATTGTTTTTAAAGGATTATGTCTGCTTTGTAATGTTCATCGGGAGAATTAAGCAATATTCTCATTATTAACACATGGTTTTTTTCAGCTCCTACTTGGCTATGAACTTGCATCCCACTAACGCTCGCCGAGTGTTCCCATGCGTTGATGAACCCAGTGTACACACGACAATCTCATTCAACTTTGTTGGTGTTAACAGCTACCAAAATGTATTTACCAACGCCCTTCGAGCTGAAACCCAAACCGATGTCAATCAGTATGTATTTATATAAGACACCTAGTATCTGAACGTCATTTTTATCATTTTTAAGAAAAAATGTGTATTGTAAAATTTAATATTTTAAAGATCTTTTCATTAATATAAATGAAAATTCAGAATCCAGTATCGTCCATTGCAAGGAGTCACTCATCTTTGGGGAATGGTTGCGCATAACCTAAACACTTACAACATTCCAATCACGAATGTTGTTTTATACGCACCACCCGGTCGAAGCAACCAAGACTCGCAGGCCAATGTAGCTATCAACAATTTCTTCACAAGCTTCCAAGAGTGGACTGGTAAACCTCACGAGACCATTATCGATAACCAAGAGGACAGACTGCATATAATGGCTGTACCAGACGTTGATAGAGATTGGTATGCGCTATCTACCATCTGTATTTGGTGAGTAAATTTTGTCATTTTTAGCAGCTTAAAAGACGTAAAAACGTTCAAAAGCTATGTTGTCGAATTTTGAAACCTTCCCTCTTTTGAAGTCGTTAAAATATGCGTTTATGAATTTTGATTCATGTGTCTTTTTATGGGGTGATGAAGTGACACAATTAATTGGTTTTGGGCAACTGAACTGACTAAGTGGAAACTTATTATAAAGAACCGCTTTTGTATGAAGCTCATAGAAAAAAATGTTTCTAATTATTGATAAATAATAATAGGGAGCCCTACGTTATGATGGAGACAGGAGCAGCTGTTGCGCAAAGAAAAACTGGTCTAATAAAAATCGCTGAAGCTTTGTCGCGGCAATGGTTCGGATTCGTCATGGTTCCATCTAACTGGAGATATCAGTGGGTCGTGACTGGACTCAGTGTTTATTCTTCATATAGAATCGTAAGAAATGTAAGCAAAACATTATTTTGTATTTAAAATATTTTGTCTATTTTGTATTGTGATGCAAATAAAGGTTTTTACATTTTTCATTTTCATTCAGATTTTGTATTTAATTTAATATTTAGATGATTAACGCTCTGAATTACTCATATATAAAGACAATTTCGTTTTTTCTCAAGTAAGATAATATTGTGAGTTTGTGATTTATGTTCGTATATTGTTGGGACGCCTATTACAACGCTGTGTTAAAATAAGCGTCTTGACGTATTAGTGATTATTGATCTGAAATGTCCCGAACACAAGAGCTATTAAAAATTAACAATTTATATCCTTTACAGTTCCAGACAGACTCCCTTGGTGTAGACGAGTCACTAATAGATATGAACGCTGTGTTCGTTAGTGACATAATTCAAGAAAGCTTGCTAAATGATGCCTATAATAATGCAGGGCCTTTAGAGCCCAGCAATGATTTGTTTGAAGAAGATGAAATAAGGGATAACATAGATGGTTTGATAAAAACTAAAGCACCAGCTATTCTGCATATGTTAAGTATGGTGTTGGATCCACCAGGAACCACAGATTTTATTCAGCAGGCTGCATCTGCACTCTTCCAAACTCAGTAAGACAATTTCTATAATTAATATTGTGCTTATTTAAAAAAAAATGTTAATGGTTTCAGTTTAAAAATAAATCAATATTACTTTGATTTCTCCTAATTTGTCAAATTTGATCAAAGAGAGTTCGAGCATTAGTCAGTAGGCACTGAAATATGTCACTAGCTTTTGAAACATATTAATTTTTCTGGCTTAGTCTGGCTAAAAGAGGTTGTTTTAGGTGACTATAAATATTAACCAAGTTCTAAAGATTTATTTGAAATTAGGAAAGAAAATCTATATTATTTTAACAACTCTAAATCTGTTTATTTTACTTCTTTAATGACTTCCAATTCCATAATTTCTTTGCAGTGCTCTTGATAATATCAACTCTCGCAATTTTTACGACACGGTAGCGGGATTATCAAACTCTCATTCCGCAAGAATTATTGACGATCTGTTCGATTTTATGGACAATTGGGTACTACAGAACAATTACCCTCTCATTCGAGTTGACTTGAGGCAAGGTGGTGTTGTAGTGACTCAGGTAAGTGGGAGGGAGTCTAGTATATCTTTAGATAACAGTATATTGGTTTTGGAAAATATTTGAATGTGATATTTGAATCTGGTTGGACAGATTTTTGAGTGCTTAAGTGTAATGTTTTTTAACAATTAATTTTAAATTATAGTCATTCTTAACCGCTATGCGAAAATGCTTCCTTAATGAAAACCAGATATTGGAACGCCAGTAAACGGAAAATTACATTCGATTTTTTCTTGGAAAACAAAAGTGGTTGACGTGAAGCCGAGTTAAGGATAAGAAGTTTGACCTAATCTTATCAATTAAATTGTAGCATTTTTTTTAATTTTAGGAACGTTTCGGATACTCTTCGAGGCCACAGATCAACTACATGATCCCGATAAGTTACACATCCAGTCTTAATCCCAACTTTAACGATCCACGCTTTCAAATGGTGATGGAAACCACAACATCCTTCGATATGGTTCTTGATGAAGAAGATTGGGTGCTATTCAATATTCAAGGGCAGGGTAAGAATTTTATTTTACATGGTTTTTTTCTGGTTTATATCAGTATTATCTGAAATATCATAAGAAAATTCTGGATAGCCTTAATTATATATCTAAAAAGAGTTTAGTTGTTCTAACGATCCATTTTCTAGCATTTCCCGTATTCCTGTAGACTATTAAAGTAGTTGATTTAGTAAAGTTAAGCTTTCTTTTTAACTTCCTGCTAAATTGACTTCCATCATGAGAATTTTTGTCTTAATCGATTGTTATTACCTCATCGTCTGCTACGATCAGGTTACTATCGAGTGAACTACGACAATGAGCTCTGGGAAAGAATCATCGAGACTTTGGAAGACCCGGATAGGAGACAGCAAATTCATCCCATTAATCGGGCCACTGTGAGTTTTTAGAAGTTCATTCTTATC
Source organism: Eurema hecabe (assembly GCA_026213755.1). NCBI lineage: Eukaryota > Metazoa > Arthropoda > Insecta > Lepidoptera > Pieridae > Terias > Terias hecabe. Next base: position 4,209,903 of record JADANM010002527.1, read on the forward strand.
CAACTATTTGGATTTAAATTTATTTGACTATTCTCCTACTTTCTTTGACGCTCTTTAATATTTTAATATACCTTTTGCCTATAATGGAGTGGCGGCCTTAAAAAAATCGTTACTATTTCGTTAAAATTGTCTTTCTTGTTTGTTTTTGAGAAAGCACTTACTGGCTGTCAGTACCTATGGATAAAAAATAAATTAAATTAAAATTTTCCATTACAGCTTTTAGAAGATAAATCATTTTTTTTCCATTCCAGCTGGTAGATGACTCTCTCAACTTGGCCAGATCTGGAAAGATAGACTATGAGATAGCATTCCGAGTGGTTTTAACAATGGAACATGAGACCGAATATGTTGTTTGGAAGGCGTTCGTTCGGAGCATGGAGTTCTTAAGAGTCCGCCTTACTACATACGTTGATGATGACGATGATTTAGACCCGGATATTTATTTGGTCAGTATATATTTTACTGACAATTTATATCTATATTATTTTTAAGGAAAAAAACTAAGGAAAGATAGTGTTGCATGTAAATTTTAGTTTTAGCGAATTCGAATTAAGATTATAATTTGTATAAAATTTTATTTGACATGTTGTAAATATATACGTAAAAAATGAAAATCAGAATATTTAAGGACGCTTTTAATAATATTACGTCACGCACGTGATCTGACAAAAATTAAACTTTGGAATAATATGAGTAAAATGTGAGCTCGAAACATTTGACTTAAATATTACAAACATTAGTATTGAAAGTAACCTTGTATCCTGAATATTTCTTTAGTAACTATATTAGTAAAATCCATTTGTTTTTCTGTATCTCAAAGTGTTAAAGAAATTTAAGAAATTTTCTGATTAATTTACAGCGTATGGTGCGACGAACTGTAGGTACTTTGGAGAATGAGTTAAGTTTCACACCGGAACTGAACATCAATGAACCGGCGATGACGTCACTGGCCCGAGGCCTGGTGATGCACCACGCGTGCAAAGTGGGGTACCAGCCTTGTATAGCTGCTGCGATAGATTGGTTCAGAGACCCCAATAATAGGGACGCTGTGTAAGTTATGACTTTAAATTTTGTATTACTTAGTATAAAACCTCCTTCATGCTTTTAAATGTTCTTCTTGGAATTATTACGAATAGAATAATTTCAATTGTATATATCGGTGCCATAATGGTTTCTAAAATGATAAACAATTTCTTAAAACGAATTATATTTTGCTAGCATGTGTGATCGATATGATCGTATTTGATAAATACCCGACCACTTCAGAATAATGGGCTTATCAAGTAAAACTGCTTTTATCTAAACCTATCCAAATTGAACGGAAAAACCATCTTTAAGTTTACAAAAAAATCAGAATAACTTTCCTCCATTTATGTCTATATGATGAACGGCTTATGTAGAACTTGACTTAACACATTATTACCAACATGGGAACAAATAATTACGTGTAAACTTTAGTTACTAACTTAGTAAACTTTAGTTTAGTTTTTAAAGGCCGGCAACACACTCATGACAACGCGAGTGCTCATGGGCGGCGCTGATCACTTCACATCAGGTGGCGCGCCTGCTCATTTCCCCCTACCATATAAAAAAAAAGTTATGTATAGGACTAGCTAAATTAGTGAAAGACTGAAACTATTAATTAAATTGCTACATTGTCATCGAGTTTGATTTTGATGACCAGATATTCAGATTTACTAAGTAATCCAATCGCGTAAATATAGATAAGTAAAAATATTATGAAAAAGTCAAAGAATATTACAAAATCACTGTATTATTTTATACAGTATTATTATTGTATAATTTTATACAGTACCTACATAGTATTGGTACTAGAACAAGGCATACCCAAACAATCTCCATCTGCCATTTCACAACATCACACATTCACTGCAATGGATTACAATCTATCGAAATGAATTCGTAAACAAATCCAAAGCCTAGATCAATCAGATTAATTCTTTTAAAAGCAATCTCGTATTTATTGCCACAGGGCCACATTGCCACTAACTAGGTTGATTGAAAATAGTATTAAGTCGCTATCAGCGATGAAAAGCTTATTGGAATCTACTTTTATAAGTCGCACGTTAATCATATTACCTGGTTAAAATGACGTTTCACTTAATACTTAGTTATTCTTTATCTATATATGTATATTTGTCTCTTTCTAATTTGAAATTAATCTTTAATAGGTAAAAAAGGCAATAGCACTTGTCTTTGCATTACAATTTCTAAAATGCAAGAAGTTATACGAAAATGACTCTTATATCAGTGTAATAAGGAAGACAGTGTGAGCAAAACATTAGTCGTTCAATGTTATGATTATGATAAACAAAGAAATAATACCTTAATTCAATGGGCGTGAAAGAAAAAGAAATAGGTCAGTGAGTGGTCCCGGGTAGAAAAATCAATTTTTTATTAGTGCAAATATGTCATCGATTCGGAATGGGCATTACGCAACGTAATGCGCTCGCGCTTTTTTTATTGTTGTGAAGCACGCTCCTTATACCGTAGTTATTACTTATTAGTGTTCTAGGATACATTTGTGGCAGTTTAATATTAATTTAATGCCCATATGTCGCATCAACCCTGTATATAGAAATGTATTAAAACAGTAATTCGTAGTGACTAAAACTTTTTCGTAAACGCAGCAAAGCATAGCTTAGCTTACTATTAACGAATCTTTTCAGAAATCCAAACATTCCCGCCGACATTCGTCCAGCGGTCTACTGCGCTAACTCCATGTCAGGAGGAGAAGAAGAAAGAGATCTTCTCTTTGAATATTTGGACACCGTCAACACCGCACAAGAGCGAGTGAACATTCTAGAAGGGTTGGCTTGTTCTACAGACGCTGGGTTTATTCAGTCGTAAGTCAATAATTGCGTGCCATTTCCGCGGACTTTAGTAAGCGACACTTTTGTCGAAATTGAGATTTTAATCAAACTAACATTTTAAACCATAATCGTCTTGTACAAATTTCCCTCAATAATTCATAAATAATAGAGTTATAGCAACTGCTTAGTTTATCGTTAATCCAACTATATTTTATAATTTATCGTAACCAACGATAACTGTTTTTATAGTACGGTAATTAATATCGCATATAATATTATGTTATCGTAAACGATACAATTCGTCAGTTTGTCGTTTGCTATAGAAAGTCAAAGTCAAAGTCAAAATCTTTATTCAATTAGGGTATATAAAGTAACACTTTTGAATCGTCATGGTATTACAAAACATTTACCACCGGTTCGGAAGGCAGTTTTTACAGAGAAGAACCGGCAAGAAACTGATAGTCGCTCTTTTTAAAATAAGAACATACAATTGTAAATATAAACAAAAACTCGACTAAAATTAATTATAAAAAACCTTCTCCTGTAAAATTTGATATTTGTCGGTTTCATTAAGGCTCGATTGACTTATAATGTTTTACTGAAGTAGTATGCCGATTGGTTCGCTTTGTTATTCGTCAAAGTCAAATATCTCTTTATTCAACTAATCTACATATTAACACTTGAATCGACATGGTATTACAAAACAATTACTTACCATCGGTTCGGAAGCTCGTTTCTACAAAGTCTCTTTCCCGGCAAAAAACCTGGACAAATTAATTAGCATTAATACCAGAACTATTAATTTCTTTCTTTATTATCTTGGGTAGGTATATAAAAGCTAAAAAATAATTACTTTGATGAATTGAAATAATTAACTCAACATACAAATAATTATAACAGATACTAGTCAAACTCATCGTCAGAAAGATCCCTTGATATTTGGTACTAAAATTACGTTATTCTAAGCGAACCACTATCGGAAGGTACTTGCGAAGTTTGTTCTAATTAAAAAATGCCATACTTGGCCGGCTTCCGATATCGTAATGTCATGTTATTGGACATAACGTGACGTCAAAGAAGCTTTGCCCTGCATAATCTTATTTAGAGTTATGAAGCTTTTAAATTTGCCTTAATTTTATTTTTAGAAGACGCGTCTATACGTTTCAGTAACGTAATTCTACGGGGATGAATCAAACATAATATGTTATAACTATCTTAAATAACTTAAACAAACAAAACCTTACAGCAATTCCTCTTACATATTTACATACATATTTAATACAATAATTTACTTTTAAATACTTTTTTAATTATATTCGTTGTCGTAAATTATTACTAGCTGTGCCTTGCGGTGTTACCCGCTTAGTTCCCGTTTCCGGGTCAATACCGGGATATAAAGTATCCTACCTTTTAAGTTGCATCAAGCCGCACTCGATGTGCAAATTTAATTAAAAATCGGTTCAGTAGTTTAAGAGTCACGGTCAAAAAACGTGATACTTTATTTTTATATATTAAAATTAGATTGATATAACTCTTATTTTAACCGTTTTCTATCTATAACAGATTCCTAGACCAGACTATCGCATCAGATAGCCCCTACAACACGGAAGAAAGAAACAGAATATTCAAAGCCATCGTGTCTGCGAACCCGCAAAACGCCCAGAGAGCTCTTAACTTCCTATCCACGAGAACTATCGAAATAAGACGGATGTAAGATTTTTTTATTCAGCGTATTTTTATATAGCCTATAGCAATTCTCATGAATCAATGTAGCTATTAAAACGTAATTATTTTTCAAATACAGAGATATTTACAAAGACTCGTGATAATCGAAAAAAAATTTACATATAAAATTGTCGTAAAAGTCGAATTAGAGCTTAGCTTTTAAAAATTAAAATGAATTAATTATGTATCGTTCTTGTAGTTTTTTTTAATAATTTTCCATTAGTGGGTAAATGGATAAATGGTCACTTTATATTAATAAATTGAAAAATATATTTTAATGCTTTATATTTTTTTAGGTACGGAGGTGCACAAAAATTAGAGGATATCGTACATCATATGGCTAGACATTTAGGAGATAGAGATATGACTAATGACGTAAGCAATTTTATTAATTAATAATTATTATAATTACTCTACAATAACTAATAGAATATGAAAACAAATTATATAATATTTAAGCACTCCTTGCAGCTTGCTGGATATTTACTTAGTTCTTTCACTTTAATTGTTTCAAGTTTCAAGCTTCAACGATAATCACAACCATATTCATGAACGTAACTAATGTATAACCGTCACCATAACCATACGCATAACCATAACCACGTCCATAATTAAAACTCTCTCACACTCTCTCCTACTTACAGTTTACCAACTGGGTGAACTCCCTGCACAGCAACCTAGACGACTCACTATTAACAGCTGAGCGCGCCAGGGACCAGGCCCAACAGGACCTACTGTGGGACACTTTGCATTTAGACTACGTCTACGAATGGATCGACGAAAATGACGCCCATACAGTTATGGTATCAGTATTCGTCATAGCTTTTGGAGTACTAGCCGCTATGATTAACCAGTAATTAATAAACTTACTTAAATTCATTTTATTATAAAATCCTATTTATTAAGTAATTCAAAGTATACAAATGAATTAAGTCAAAAAATAAATGTCCATTGCATTTTTATCACCTCTCTTATAAGGTGTAAAATCCAAACGGATGTTAATTTTACTTAATTTTAATTCATTTTATATAATGCATTCAAATGCTTTATAAAATTAAAATTAAGTTTAGTTGTTTTACTGGTTAATTGATTAGGAATTTAAGCATTAAGTTGTTTTTAAGAGTTATTAGAAATTTAGTGCATTTTAGTTAGTTGTTAAACGAAATATTGAATTAAAATTATTACAGTTATAAGGGTAACTTTAAGTTATTATGTTTATTGGGGTATTAACATTTATGTTTGGAAATATTGTAACATTTCAAGCGTATAATTATAAGAATTATTTAGTTATTTATGTTGTTTAAAAGTTCGGAAGGTAAGGTCAATAAAAGAAACATAAAACTATAATTTGATATAGTCTTAAAGTTTCTGTTTGAGTTCTAATTCACTTTATATTAAGTTAATTTTTGATCGATTAACCGATGATCGCGTAATTGATAATTTATTTTGTGACACGCACGACATTTGGCGAAGACAATTTCAAACATTTGCGATACTCTCTTTTTTAAAGCTGGGAAAATACGGCTTTAAAATTCAGTTATAATAAGTTTTATTATTCCTAAAACGTGATCTGTTATACTTACATAAGAAAGCGTCACGTTTAAGAAAACGAAGAATAGATAAAATTGATAGACCTAACTTGACATTGAATCCTTGGTATAATAGGACTTGGTAACTATAAAATATTGATATGTTAAAGTGAATTAGAACAAAGTATGTACGGTCACATCATGTTACTAAAATGTAACAAGGATGCTTGATTTTATATATTATTATTATTCATTGAAGTAATAGATAAGTTATTCATAATAAATTTATTTGCTTATTAGTTTAGTTTGTTTGAATAAATTCACGTCAATATTGCACAAAGTGTGTGAATGTGTTAATTGTTAATTAGTTTTAGTCAAAATAATTAATAATAATGAGTTGAAAAATTATTTTGACTTGCTTAATATAATTTAAAATAATTTCTAAGGATTTTTTACTGCATTTTCACCTATAAGTAATTATTTAGAAATAAAACAAATATTAATGTGTAATAATTTTATTTTAAATACTAAATATGAATCAAACGCGTCCTCTTGTTTCATATTTATTATAAATATAATTTGAATTATTATTTTTAACTTAATTATTAATAATAATTTAGCGTGTAAATTATTGAATATGTACATATTGAATAAATAAACTATATATCTAAGATAAACGTTGTTATTATTTAAACAATTTATTGACTAGACATTAATTGTTTGTTAGGAAATAATTTAAATTATAAATTTTGAAAAATCCAAAAGAATGTTAGAAAATAAAACATCATTAAATTTACAATTCTAAAAATTTACGTGACAATCATTATTATTAAAGTGATTTATATAAAAAATATATAATTAATAAATGCATGTGTTATAGATAGGTATTGCGAAGCCTATATATTTAATGAATTATTTTATTTGTTAATAAAAGATAATGTAATTAAATCTAGTAGTGATGATATTAAAAGATTTTGTGTGCGTGATTTCAAAATTATTTCTATAACTCCTCTAATACTTGCCAGTGGTTAAATATTAATTTTAATCATCCTTAACTATTATCAATTTCATTATAAAACTAGCTGTGCCAGCGACTTCGCACGAATAGAAAAGTGACTTTGGGTAGCATTTTTGAAAATGCATAACCATGATTGACATGAATTAAACACTAAATGTTAAGTGAAGCTTACCACAATATATCATTGAAAACTAGATCTAAATAGGATAAGCCATTTCTGAGATTAGCGTTCAAAAATAAACAGACAAACAGACAAAAATTTAAAAAATCATTGTTTTGGGTTCTATTGCGTTAATAAAGGTCTCCTTTAATATTTGTTCTCATATATCTTCCATGTACAGAGAGCGACTCGTTACATTTTTATTATATATGTATAGATTAATACAATTTTCTTGTAACAGAAAACGGGTGCGCGTCATTTATGTTTATCGCTGGACGAGAATAGCTGCGCATCGGTAGAATCGCGTTCGTAATTCACGTATTATTGCGAGAAAGACAACACGACTGGGGAACCAATCAACGCTCGCGCACCCGACGATCACGCTTCCGCTCCCTCGATACCTTATTTCTATATAACTTCTGCGCAGGTTTCGTTCAGCGCTAAAGATTCGTGACGCGTACTATACCTACTTGAAACGTTAAACGTTACGTGAATTATTACATCTCATCTTTCTACTCGAGTTCTCAGTTCTCATGTCTTATTACGGCATTTGCAAGTATCAAGCCATTTGACTTAAGAACATTTATTTATTTTACATACGCCTCTCGTTAACAAAATTACGCGACTACATGAATTTAACTCTTACATACAAAATACAACCAAAGATAACGAACAAACAAACATTCAGCTTTATATATTATAAGTATAGTCAATGATATTATATAATAGATATGCTATATAACAAATCAACCGAAAAAAGTGTTCCGCACAGCAGCGGCAGCACACATAGGTACATACGAGTCAAAACGATTGAAAAGAGATTAATGATAAAACCAACAAGAAAAAAAGAGTTTTGTCAGTTGCGCGTGAATGCACCAGCAACCAATCAGCTAAAGGTAAGACGTCCTACTTAGGATGTTTTTGCGTCTTCATAATTTTGCGCTTATAACATATCTATTTAATATAATATCATTGAGTATAGTTAACGAGTCGTAATAGTAAAGTGCAAGTTAATTGTGTACTTAAAGTAACTTAAATATAACTTAGGTTAAAGTGATATGAATTAAAGTTGAAAAAAGTATGGAAAATAATGATATAATTCTAAAGGCAGATCCATTGCAGTCCGGTGCTACTGACGTTTCAATAATTGGCGCCTGGAAATGAATAATTTAAATTTATATTCATCCTACTTTTAATAAGTGTAACTTAAATATTTCAATTGTTCCTTACAAAGCTTCAGGTAAAACTTAACTTAACTAAAGTATGCAATGTAAATTAATAATTTAAATTAACCTAGTTTCTCTTGATAAGTGTAACTTTAAATAAGTATAAATTTCCAAGGGTTGTTTGAAAATGGGACTTTCATTGAAACTATCTATTGTAAAAATTGTCTATTTGTTAAAATAGGTAAAAATAATGTTCCTTTCTATTAATGAAAGAATTTTTTAAATCGGTTCAGTAGATCCCGAGATTACCCCTTACAATTTAACAAACACACAAACTTTACTTCTGTATATATTAGTATAGATTAAAAGCATGATATACACAGAATTTCTTTCACATTTATAATGTTACAAAAATAGCCCGGGATCCCTGGTCAATTTTTCTAATTGATTACTATCAAGCTAATTTTTCGTGAGTAGCTTTATTTTGATGAGACGCCCAATAATTTCCTATACCTAACTCTCGATTGTGGTAGCTAACAGAGGTAGCAAGGATAAAATATCATAAGTATTACTAACTGATTTTTCTTGTGTCTAAAGATAATTACCTAAATTACTTAATTACTTAAAATATTTGTCCTACAAAATCTATGGTTTGATCAAAGAGTCCCCTCTTTCCAACATGTACCTATGGATAACGAGGTCATCGTAAATTATATCTAACCAGCTGATTTTTAATTTTTACTTAGTTAATTATTAGTATTATTTAACAAACATATTGTCCTACAAATTTCGTCGCTTAAAAAATGTAGTACTCATCCCTTATGTAAAAATAATTTCTTAACTCGTTATTGATACAACATGTATCAATAACGAGGTTGTATCATCGTAAATTATCAAAAACTAAAAGGTTTGTTAATATTGTTTGATCGTGTAAATAATCTCACCTCAGTAGTAGTCGACATGATGATGGGCAGCGGCTTGTGGTGACCGACCGGGATCCGATACAGGAATCTGTTCTCTTCGCGACTGAAAATTATTTTATATTAGCCGTGCGGTTTTTGACCCCTAACGCAAAAACGTGTGTGTATGTGTGTGTGTGTGTGTGTGTGTGTGTGTGTGTGTGTGTGTGTGTGTGTGCATGTTGTGTATGTGTGTGTGTGCGTGTGTGTGTGCATGTTGTGTGTGTGTCGTTAGGTGTGATAGGAATGTTACACGCTCACTTTGACAATACTGACTAGTATCTGCGTAGTTCCCGTTCTTGGGGTAATTCCGGGATATAAAGTATTTTACGTGTTAATCGAGGGTATGACCTATCAACATAGCCGATTTCAACTAAATATAATATTATATTAGGATAGAAGGGTTCCTAGTGTTGCTTCTTAATGAAACTACGTTTTAAATTTATTGGTCGAAAATCCATACTAATAGTATAAATGCGAAAGTAACTCTGTCTGTCTGTCTGTCTGTCTGTCTTTCCATCAGGCTAAAAATACTGAACCGATTAGAACGAAATTTGGTACGCAGATGGTCTAGAGCTCTAGGCTCCTTTTTTACTGGAAAAAATGTTTCAAGGGGGGAAGGGGGGGCAAAGTTTATATGAAAGTCCACGCGGACGGAGTCGCCGGCAACAGCTAATAGGAAATATATATATTTAACGCTCGTGGGACGGTGACCTTTTTCATCCATAAATATTATAATAGTCGAGATTTTGTTTATATTTACAATGTATGTCCTTATTTTAAAAAGAGCGACTATCAGAGTTTCTTGCCGGTTCTTATCCATAGAAACTGCCTTCCGAACCGTTTGTTGAAACCGAATGTTTTGTAATACCATGACGATTGAAAAGTGTTACTTTATGTAGCCTAATTGAATAAAGATACTTTTGACTTTGACTTTGAAATAAATTTTATACATTAAAATAACTTTCAAGAATCTGCGCTAGAATCATAATCATGACAATTTTCGGACTTTTACATACTGTAAAAATTTTTAAATACTCACAGTCTATGTTCAGCGAGAGACTTGTCATCGAGTTCGTTCCTATTCATCTTGTTCGCGTCCAAATTGCCGTTTTCGCTGTTCAGTACCACGTAGTAACACGCCTGCCGCAAGTCGGGGTTTAGTCTGCGACAAATCGTTTTTTAAATCATTGTTCATGTTGTGACGTCTTATTACAGCCCAAAATTGCTTTAACTTTACACCAATGTATTCTCATTCTTGCTTACCTGATGTATCATTACACCAATGTATTCTTGTCTATTCTTACCTCGCTCTGCCGTCTCTATGATCTCTGTACAATCGCCACATGTCGTCTAAGCACGGCTTATGTTGTATGGAGCAAGCGAATTCCACAATATTGCTCCTAAAAAGCCTTATTTTAGGCCTCTGTTCAATATCGTCCATTAGTCTTCTGTATATTGTCGATACTTGTCTTCGCATGAATTCCTAGTTACATTTGAATTTTATTATAAACTGTTTATTGTATAATATATGTAATGTATAAGTATCAGCTTTAATAATTATACGATTGTAAAATTAATCTATACTAATATTATAAAGAAGTAAAGTTTGTGTTTGTTAAATTGTAAGGGGTAATTTCGGGATCTACTGAACCGATTCAAAAAATTCTTTCACCAATAGAAAGCCACATTATTGTTGAGTGTCATAGGCTTTATAAAAAAGGATTGTTAACAATAATGTTATGCCCAACGAAGTGGGTACGGATCAGGTAGTAATTTATAATTCCAATAGGTAATTTTAGTTACGTAACTATTCTTTATTCATTGAATCAAGGCTATACATAGCAAGGAGTTAAACAAACCGTAATCGACATGCGTAATCGAAAAATCGGTAAAAAATAGACTTCAATACTTAAAACGCATAATGATAAATTTCACATATTCTTAGTACCACAGATAAAAAATAAGTACAAAACTTATAACATTTTAACTAAATCGGTACAATAGTTAAAACAAAAAAAAATGTAATTACTACGGATAAAATATAAAAAACTCACCCGCCAATCGTCATACAAAATCTTAGTCATATGCACCCCGTCAGTCCGGAGGGACTCGAACCCACTGACCGCGGCGTCCCACACCGCGGGACTCAACTCACTGTGCAGGAAGTCGAGCACCTCCATAGCTATCGGTTCAGCGATATCGCCCGACGCGTACAGTGCGAATACATCGTTCACTATCTATAAATAATAAAAAAACTTTAGAAGTTTCAAGGGATCACCTGGATAGGACGAAAATTTTATTTACATTTTTTTCAATCTATTTCTAATATATAAAGCTGAAGAGTTTGGTTGTTTGTTTGTTTGTTAGAACGCGATAATCTCAGGATCTACTGGTTCGAATTGAAAAATTCTTT
>JADANM010002527.1:4253650-4319131 GCA_026213755.1 Eurema hecabe
ATTAACGCAATAGGACCCAAAACAATGATTTTTGAAATTTTTGTCTGCTTGTCTGTTTGTCTGTTTGTTTGTTTGTTTGTGCACGCTAATCTCAGAAATGGCTTATCTATATGGGGTTTTCAATGATATATTGTGGCAAGCTTCACTTAACATTTAGGGTTTAATTTATGTCAATCGGTTGATAAATAAAAAAGTAATGACAATTTAAAGAATCACGTTGAACTTGCTGAATGTTTGTTGGCGCGGGTTAGGCATTTTAAAACATGCTGCCCAAAGCCACTTTTCTACGCGGGTGAAGTCGCGGGCACAGCTAGTATAATATAAGAATAACAATTTCTTTTCGCTTTTTTTTAAACAGCGCCATCTACGTTTCACGCCAAGCTGACATATTATGGCAATTAGATAACGGATACATACTAGCTGTGACTAGCTGTTTTGAAAATAAACAACACTATATAACTCGAGATCGGCTAGACCAATTTACATGGTTTTTAGTTCGTTGGATTTGTCTCCGCCCGAATAGCAGAATACATCTTAAAATAAAGAAAAAATAACGCGAACGGAGTCGCGATCAACAGCTAGTTTATAATAATAGTAGGAGACATAGTTCTTCATTTACTCTTTTTTTTTTTTTTTTATAACATGAAGAGGGTAGACGAGCTGGACGCACTCCTGATGGTAAGAGTAACGCCAGCCCATAGCCAATGTAGTGCTACCCGGAACTTTGCTCCGGGCAGGGTGCACTACACCGACGCTCCCCACTTTGAGTCGTCAGATGTTAAGACTCATCAGCCCAGTAATCTCGCTCGCCTTTTGGCTTTATCATCAGATCCAACGATCCCACAAATTAATTAATTTTGATAAAATAATTTTAACAAAAACCAACCTTTAGACTAAAAAGCAAAATATAACATTGAATTGCTTATCACAAAGAAATACATTCACATATTTTCATTTAGTTTAAAAAAATATTTAATACCTAGGTACCTGCGACCTGTCGAATTGAGATGCCTCCGCCTTTTTTGAAGTCAGTTGAAAAGAGACCAATTACGTCATTATCATTCTCTTACGATGACCTTTATTGGATTTTAAATAGTCGCTTGTATACACTCTTTATAAAAATAAATATTCCACAATATTTCTATTTATTATACGTACTATATAATTGCTCTTAAATGAATTGTTTGAATACAATTTTAATATAATTTTTTAATAATATTACACAATTATTTAAAAAAAAAATTCATTAAAATAGTACTATTGTTTTTGAATAAACGAATGAACGTTATGATTAACGTAAAGAAACTGTTCTAAAGCTAAAAGTCATAGAAAAATATAAAAGTGCTAACAAATATTGAAGGTTATTCGCCGATATTTATCCTTAATGCAAATATTAATTATCGATAATTATACTTTGTCATTTTATGCTGCCCTTGTACACTATTATTGATGATCTGAAAACTCATTTGAGTATTATCCTTCTAATATTCTAATTGTGAAAGTTCGTGAGTATGTATGTACGGATACACACATACAATGTTATTCTTTTACGCAAAAACGGCTTGACGGATTAAGTTGGAATTTGGTATATAGATAGGTTATACCCGGGATTAACACAGAGGATGCTTTATATCCTGGTGTTGTCCCGGGAAAGGGACCTACGCGGGTAAAACCGCGAAGCACGGCTGGTCTTTACACAGTATAATAAGTGGCTTTCTTCTGCCTGCTCCTATGATTGCAGAAATCTGTTGAACTACGCAACTTCCCCAATATAGATTATAGACCCATAAGATAAAAAAGAAAGCAAACAAAAAATATTTTTTTTTATTTATTTAAAAACAAATACATTTTATTTATAAATAACTTTAATAAATTATCGTAATAACAAAGCGAGTGCCAGCATCAGGACCATAGATGTGGGCATAAGGCCCATAGCTGAGCCTCGTGCAGCCCGCAATATCTCAGACACATGCTCCGTGCCCCATCTCATGTTGGTCCTAACAGATTGTATGGCGTTCAAGCCAGTATTGAAGCTGGGGATCGTAGCCTGGTTTTGTTGCAACCATTGTTCCATCTGTAACAACGAGGATAATAATATATAAATAAAAGAATCCCTACTAATGTTATAAATGCGAAATTAATATATATATCTGTCTGATACGCTTTCACGCCAAAACTACTGAGCTGATAGTAATGAAATTTGGTACATAGATAACCTAACCTAACCTAACCTAACCTCAGTCAAGAGATAAGACTTTTTAAATTCACGTCGACGGAGTCGCGGGCAACAACTAGTAATATATAAAGCCTTTGCATTTTTTGAGGTTTGGATTCTTACAGCAAGAAAACCGAAGTTTCTATACATTATCTACGAGTATACAATTGTTACGTTAAGAGTAATATAATTAAAGTATTTTTGTAATAATCAAATAACCGCATATGAATAATATTATGGTATATACCAGAATAAAACTTTACAATTTTTGTCTTTCTGTTCCGTCTAATCTCTGAAACGTCTGGACCGATTTTGACGGGACTTTCGCTGGTAGGTAGCGTAATAACCTAGGCGACTTTATTTTATACTTTCATAATAATTTAAATAAAACCGTGGGACTCAACTAATAAAAACGCTCGATTTATTAAAGTTAGTAGGTATATCATTTCTATGGCTTGAAGGAAATTCCAGCTTATAGATAAACGCAATTAATTGGCGGCATATTTCCATACACTTAAGGATTTGGAAAACAAATTGCTATTGAAAGACATTACTTACGTCATCAAGTCCTTCTTCATCTAGGTAACTTGCTAGGTTACTGAGGAGGTTTTCGAACCACGCAGGCAAGACAACCCTGTAAGTAATTTTAACCTTAGCATTAGGGATTTACATTTTTGTCATTTTTGTAATTAAATAATTTTTTTTCAACAAATCATTTTAAAAAATTATACTTCAGCATACTTTAAAAGTGATACGTTTTGAAAAAAATATCCGTTTTTGCACCTTAAGAGGCCAGAATCAAGTCATGATAATCTGTTGTTTTTGGTTTCAACTAATTAATAATATTAATCAAAGCCTCACTGTTAGGAATATGCAAAATACTAAAGACTTACTTTCTTCTAAATTGTTCAACTCTGGGCTTCAAGTACTGCAAAGCGGTATTCGCGTTAGCCCTGTTACCCATGTACAAGAATGTCATGGCATTAACACTGTCTTGTGCTTTTACGTCGAACTCCCTCAGTACCATGTCCAAGTACCTAAAAAAAGTAATTTTCAATCAGCCAGATCATGTAACAGGAGCTAGTATTCCAACCAATCAGTTCCAATGTATATTTGGTTTTATTTCATGCGAGCACCGTAAATTCTTAGATAAATTGTCAGAACTTAAATTAAATTGATATTATGGGAGTTCATTTAAAATAATTCCACTTATCATCGTATACAAGACGGTAAATTATAGGTTAATTTTCTCTTAATTGGTCGTAGCTATATTGATGCTCCTAAATGCTTCTCACCACTTTATGTTGTGGCCACATCTCAATATTCTCTAGAAACTTACTCATTTCTCTTTAATAAGCAAATGACTTTGTCTTTCTCCACTGCAAAATGCCGTGGCTAGATTCCAAATTTATCGATACTCACTCATTAACAGCTTGGCTGTTTCTAGTGCACCCAAGAGCTCTAAGCATAGCAACCTCATCAGCCTGATTGTTGGAGTCAGCCCGACGCTGGTACAAGAACTGCCAGTCACTGTAGTCACCGTTCAACAGACCTTGGCAGAAGACATGTCTTCGGATGTTGGGGTTTACGCTAGAAGTATTTATAATATTTATTATCCATTTCATTAATACGTAGGTCTGTTAATGGTGACGGGCTATTTTACGAAGAATATTTTAATTTGATTATACGACGCTCATTTGAACAAATAATTTTGCTATTAAATAGATCTGAGGTATGTGGGTTAAATAATTGATAGTATTTCTACGATTATTAGTAGTGAGACTTAGTGGATAGAAATGGCGGGTCTCGGCTAGTATTAGACAAACAAAATAAGTTTTAAGCAAATAGGAAATTTAAAACGCATAAAGCAGAAGTATCGCGTGATGTAAGGCCATTTAGTAAGATTAAAGATAAATTAAGTAATCGCATCGATATAAGGACTGTATCGATGAAGGAAATTGGCCAAACCTATCAGGATATTAAATAATGTACCTAATAATATTTACTTTAATAGCTCATTCATGATTTGATAAATTTTCTGTGGTTTTAACTGCGATTAATCGCGTACCAAACTTTTTGCTGATTTAAGCAACTTTTTGTTATTACTAACGGAACAATATCTGTTATTTCAGACTCTAATTCTAAAGTGTTTTTTTTTATTATTTAAGAAGACATTAAAACAGAATTATGTATAATTTGGCAAAAACATATTGATGTTATAAATTTCATACCTAATTCCATTGTTCTTCAAAGCATTGAACTTCGCTACAGCATCATTGATACAAGCCTCATGACCAATAGTGCACGCGAACGAGAGAACAAAGAATCTGTTAAGAGTTCGGCTTATAGGCTCTCCTGATTGAAAGTCATAGCCCAAATCAGCGATGACATTGCGCAAGAAGTCGAACAAAATTCCCTGTGAAAGCATTATTCGATCTATAAGTATCGGTAATCTTTTAGCGAGCAAAAGACTGCAATATAAAATAAAGACCTTTATTTCTCAACCATAATCCAAATATTTCGTATCCTGAATGTGGAACATTTCTAGGGATTTGTGTATTTCTATTAATAACATTGTATCGAAACATCACGTACATCAGACTTTAAAGGAAATAGATTTCTTTTTAAAGCTGACTTCACCCACAATATTCAGTACACAGATATTAAGATACGCTTTATTTCGTTTAATATAAAAAGCTGATCTACTAATGCTAGGTCATACTTACATGCCTGCGGACTATTGTTTCGTGCGTCCTCAGCAGGTCCGCCCCCCGAAAGGGTGCGCGACGGAACACCGGTGGGTTTTAGTCGGTAGGGCCCTTCTGGCGAGTCCGAAATAACCGCCTCCTTCTCCCCCGAGGAGGACGCGGTATCTGTAGTAAGATTTCCCTCCGTCAAAAAAAAAGGTCATACTTACATCGAACTCTCTGACTGAATCTGGCATGTGTAGAAACCGGTTTCTGAGCCAAGAGAAGCCAGTGATGGCTGGGTACCAGGAGTAGTAGCTGGTGTCACTCTTCAGGAACTCCAGCACACGGAACCCGAGAGCGTATGTCATCCTTCCGGAACGCATTAGGGCGAAAACGTCATCTACTATCTAAAATATTTAAGTCTACATTTAAATTGAAACTCATTTAAAACATTAAACTATTAAAAGAAGAAGCAAAGAAAATTTCAAATCAGCTGATAAATAAAATAGTGCCGATGCGATTCTCCTCTTTTAAATATAAAAACTAGTTTTAAAAATAAAGTTAAGAGCAAGAAGACAATAAGAATGTTGTGGCGTAGGTTACCTGAGCTCTATTCAAGTGATGGAAGGAGGTATGGTTCTTCTGCAACGCATCGGCGATCATTTCCCAAGTATGTGTATCATAATTTACTCTGTACATGCCTATAAAAATATTATAACAAAGAGTATTTCCTGATTTCTATCTAGGATTTCCTATTCTGTTCTATCGATAAACTAAGTTTATTACATTTTTAATTTTATACATAGATGTATACATGGTTAGTTCAGAAATAAAGTTCTTACCTTGCTGTTGAACATTAAAAATAACCCATTCGTGTCCTGGGTTTTTCTGAATCTGGTAGGTTTTGCCCAACATGACGTGGGATACCGACAAATTGTGCCAATTTGGGTTGTTTCCTGTTGTGTAAGTGAGAGGAATTGGCCAGACCTGACTAGTTTGCTGCGCTGAAGCACTGATGAAGAATCTTTCCTATAAAATTAAGACTTGAAATTTACTTAGAACCATTTGCTGAGTAGTTTATTTGGTCTATTCTTAATTAATTGAACCGGTATGGTCTATCTTTTCTTCGACATCTAATCTGCTTCGACATCGCTACCAAACTACAAGTATACAGAAACAAAAATCGACAAGTAAATGTTGTAAATAAGTAATTTAAATATGAGTTTTTGTTTTTGCATCAATTGTTACAATCTGGATGATACCGCAGGCTCCAGGAAACAGCTTATACTATCCTAGGAACTTATTGTTGTTGGAAAAAAGAATTTATAATTATCATTATAATTAAAAAATACCTGAGCAATATTAATTAGTCCAGTTTCCATATTAACATCAACATTAATAACAGGGAATCCCTGTTCCTCAACCCAGTAGCGGAAAATGGCAGCAATATCGATATTAGAGCTCAATGCATTGTCTTCGGCAACTGCTTTTGCAAAATTATTATAAAGATCTATGGGGAAAGCGTGCTCGTAAGACCTACAAAAATATTTACAGTATTAGAATCAGTATTCCTTTAATGTGACTGAAAATATTATATCTATATATTTTAAACTAATTAAACATATTCTAAAGACGCGCAAGATCATTAAGATTTAGTAATCACTAAATGAGAATTAGAATTTTATTAAATCCACATTTAAATGTGGATTTAACGCTTAAGCGTTGGTTTTAATAAGTTTTCTGTATGTTGTAAGCATAAAATGCTCCATAGTATAATATGTAGATACGTATGATTTCATAAAAACAGGAAAATAGATAAATAATGTTATTAGTAACTAGGTAGTAGATATAGTACGCGTCATTTATGTTTAGCGCTGGACGAGAATAGCTGCGCATCGGTAGAATCGCGCTCATAATTGACGTATTGGTGCGAGAAAGACAACACGACTGAGACAACCAATCAACGCTCGCACACCCGACAATTACGCGCCTCGCGCGCCGCGCCGATACCTCGATGCCTTATTTTTGACTTCTGCGCAGGTATCGTTCAGCTCTTCGTCAAGATTCGTGACGCGTACTATACTATGCTTGCTTTCGTAACAGTTATATGTATTTGTATAAGCGTGTCATTTCAAAAATTAAAGTAATAAATTTCACTGAAAGACAGTGTTATAATTATTTTCTGAAAGTTAAAAGAAAGTTTTATATTCTAAATAGCACACCTGTCTAGTAAGAAGTAGTTAAGTGCCTTTTTGAAAGTACTCTCTCCCATCAAATGTTTGAGCATGAGCAACAGCGACGCTCCTTTGGTATAACTAATTCCTGAGAAGTGTCCCGTAACTTGCGCAGGGGTGTTGACTGTGTGTTCTAAAGCTCTGGTACTTGCTGAAGCATCACTGGATAAAGCACCTTGGAGTGAATAAATGATGAACTGGTCTGCTACTTCAAGAGACTCGAATACCTGATAAAGAATTTGTTGAAGACTTATTACTACAAGTACCTAAATGATTTTCTGAAATAAAAAAAAGATCTTTTTATTAATTAATTATCAACAGCTATGTCTGGTTTCCCTATTCAATTCGAATCGTTACTTTAAAATTATTTTTTAAATTTGATAAATATTTATTTTATATCAAAGTTCAATATTTCAAACAGAACACCATAATTACAACTTAGACCTTATAATATATACGATTTGTTCCTCACTTACTTCATGTGTAGCAAAATATTCAAAATAGCTGGCGAATCCTTCGTTTATCCAAACGTTATCCCACCATCTGCAGGTGATGAGGTTACCGAACCACTTGTGAGCTAATTCGTGAGATGTAATAGTTGCAATGTAGAATTTGTCAAACACATTTGTCTCTCCTTCTTGATACAGTAGACGGAGTTCTCTATAATATTTACAGAAAACAAAATTATTTAATGTGCTAACGTTTCTTTTTGCAGAAAATATTGGATATAACAGTTTGTATTCATTTATCGGTGACGTCACGCATGATTCTCGCTTTGGGTAGGTAGTGCTATAACTTCTTTACACTAGAATTTGCAAATTACAAACCTGTACGAAACCAGTCCCCAGTTTTCAGTAGCTCCTGACGCCCAATCCGGGGACGCCAATTGATCATTCTTAAGATTTTCGTCCATTTTGTAGTAATCGATGCCTAGATAATCAGAGAACCATTGCGTTAGCGGAGGTCCAACATCTTGAGCATATCTTCCTTGATCAGCTGCGTTTGGTCGTGCTATGATCCGGTAGGAATGAGTGCTGTTTCTGTTATCTTCTATCACCCTGAATTCTTCACTAATGTGGAATGATATGAGGTAGGCGGACATCCTTGGGGTAGTATGGAATACTTCTCTAACCCGATTGCCAATACTGGAAAAATATACTAATATATATCTTTATAGTCATTGAGACTGGTCAAATACATTTTTTTTTTATTAATAGTAAGATTTTGTACTCTACATTTAACCAATTTACCATGACTTTCTAAACGTTGTATTAATTAAAAATAAATACTTACGTATCGAAATGTTTAAGTGGCATATTCGCATAAGTTTCCGTGAAGTTAATAGGCCTGTTAATGATAATATCGAAAGTAGACTTGAATCCAGGCTCGTCGAAGCATGGAAAAGCCTGTCTAGAATTTGTCGGTTGTAAATGTGTAGCGGCATACCAGCTGAAAAGTATATTAAGGTTATTATTTTAATAGCTATTTAACGTAAATTTGTACTGAAATGTAACTTGAGTACATTTTTACGTAAGCAATTTTTATCTAAAAGCATTGAAAAATAAATAAAAATTATCATCGATTACCGATGTTATCTTTGTAGAATTTTTAATTCCAAGCACCATATTCGATGTATTTAAAATATTTCCTAATCTTTATAAACCATTAGTTACATTTAAAGTTATATTTTAAGTACAGCGCTTTACTTGCGTGATTAATTGATTAATATAATTGGTGCCTTTTAAATATTTTTAATCTGGACCATATTTCTTGGTTACATCACTAGTCAGTCACATCATACAACCATCCCATAGGTTTACTATGAGGATTTTTCTACCATTGTATTCGATACTACTAAAAGATACATTCATCATCTGATACTTACTGTCGTCGTCCATCACTGCCCACATAACTTCCTCTAAAAACACCTCGAGAGAGGGGAGTTTCGTTTATATTTCCAACGTAATCTATAGTTAAACTATACGTCTCGTTTACATTCAATGAGGTTCCTGCAGCTAAGTAAATTTTCAAAAAATGATAATCCCTGACTCTTTCGAAGGGTCTACTCGAATTCAAGGTAACCGGTTCTCCTTGGCTGTTTCTGATGGTAAGAGCTCTTATCTCTCTCACATTTTCGTGAATCGTTAAAATTGACGTGTTTGTAAGAGCCTGAAAAAGTAGGTACTATCAATTATAGGAATATATCCAATATAGAGGGACATCAAATGTTTCTTGTAAAATTAAATAATATTAGGCTATTCACACCTCTCAAAAGAAATTGTATTTTATGGTTCTATATGTATATTAACCAAAATAATAACACATAGCATCTTTCTTGAAAAACTTTTAAGAAGCCTGCAGATATGGCTTACTAATGTGTCGAAACAATTGCTTAGTCTTAAATAACCTTGCGACTCATTCATATAGACTTTCAATACTTACTTTCACGCTCATAGTCACCACACCGTCAAAAGTGAAAGCCTCATTACTGCCTTCTGCCTCAAAATACGGCGTAATTTCAACTTCAAAATGTATAGGATCTAAATCTTCGGGAATCCTAAATATTTCTTCATCAACACTATTACGTACTATCGTTTCTTCAACGTCAAAAGGAAAGTCGGATTTTACTACCGCCAATAACGCTGGTATAAAAACCAGCTTCAGAATTAGGCTCATTTTACTGAAAATACAATATTTTTTTTATATTATAAATTATTGAGCATTCAAAATAAAATTGGAATAGGCTTATGCTTTGAATATTACCTGTCTTTTCCTACAGCAACAAAACTATAAATATAAATAATAATCACAAATTCATAACTAAAACCTTATTATTGACACTCTAGTTTAACCTCCAAAGCTTCAAGAGGTACAAAGTGTTGGACAAGAAATAATGTTATCAAATTTAATATTTTAATTGCCCATTGTATGTATTATCGGGATTACGATGCTGATAGTAAAATATTATCATGATATCCTTTATCTTAATATAATAAATAACTACATATAATGACATCAATATGTTGAATGTTTCGAACGGTATAATTTTAACATAAAATTGTATCCAACAATTACTAAACATAGCTGAAAAGTAACGACATGTTTCTCCACAGGCGTATGCTTTATGCATACTTTCAATTTATTAGTGATCATAGAGCAGTTGTACCACCTGATGGAAAGTGAAAGTGTGTAAACACTCGCAAGGCTTAGTATACAACAATGCCCACTTTGTAGAATTTTTATTTATTAAATAACTAAGCCGCTTAATGATGTGATAAAAAATGCAACCAATCCATTAAACCAGCGATAGTTCATTTATTTAACGAACAATACAATTTTCCGAAAGTCATTGCAAAAAGTAAGAAGTTTCAACACCTAATTTACTTGTATTGGTATCAATATTCCTACGGACAATATACATAATGCCAATGCTACAGACATTGCTGATCACTCCACGTTCATCCCCAAATTTGACTTAGTAAATATAACGTCCACAAGTACAACTACACTAATACATATTATTTAAATGGAATTTTAACCGTCAAAATAAAACACTATGTATTTATAAGTTTTACTTAAACTAAATACTAAATTGATGAAACTAATTATATCGCTACTATAAAATTAGCGCAATAACAAAGAGAGTGCCAGTAAAAGGACCATACAACTAGGCACTAGACCCACGGCTATGCCTCGTGCAGCTAATAATATCTCATCCACGTGGTCCGTGCCCCATCTCATATTGGACCTGGCTGATTGTATGGCGTTCAAGCCAGTATTGAAGCTGGGAACTGTAGCTTGATTCTGCTGTAGCCATTGCTCCATCTGTAATCACGATACTTTTTAAAACTTGTGTAACGATTGCGTTGGAATGCAATCTCCTTTTGAATCAAAAAGATTATACTCCACCAGTAATACCTTTCGTGCTTCTAAGTCTCGAAAAAGCAGAAAAATATTTTATAATGTATTTAAATAATAGGATTAAAGTCAAATATCACTTACATCATTAAGTCCTTCTTCATCTAGATAATCAGCCAGATTACTAAGTAGACTTTCGAACCCAGCTGGCAGGACAACCCTATAAATACATTTTTTTAACGTGAGGAAAAACTCTTAAAAATATGAAAGAATTGATAGCATAACATAGTTATTACTGTAATTGAAATTATCACGTTTTTAAATCTTTATAAAACGTTGGTTATATTGTCTATGATTTGATCTTGAATTTAATTAAAATGATCAAACATAAAAATAAAAAAGCAAATACACCCACTTTCTTCTGAACTCTTCAACTCTGGGTTTCAAGTACTGCAAAGCAGTTTTCGCGTTAGCCCTGTTACCCATGTACAACCACGTCATAGCGTTAACACTGTCTTGTGCTCTTACGTCGAAATCCCGTAATACCATGTTTAAGAACCTGAAAAATTATCCACTTTAGGTCAAAATCAAACAAAAAGAATTAAGTGTAGTTAAAAGTTTTGAAATATTGGTAGGGGACGATCTTAGCCTAAATTTTAGATAGCTGGTGTGCTATGCTAGAAAGTCTAGCATTTTTGTAAACATTACTTTTCGCTGATGTTCTGACTAGGAATAATACTATCCCAAGTAACTTTTCTTTGCTCTGCTGTTACTAGATCCCATAAATGATTAGGTTCTTACTCATTAACAGCTTGGCTATCTCCTGCGCATCCAAGTGCTCTAAGCATTTCGACGTCATCAGCCTGATTGTTGGAGTTCGCCCGACGCTGGTATAAGAACTGCCAGTCACTGAAGTTACCGTTCAAAAGACCTTGGCAGAAGACATGTCTTCGAATGTTGGGGTTTACTCTTAAATGGAAAAAGAAAAAAGTATAATTATAGAACTATAGAAATCCTTTAAACATCTTTTATTAACGCAAACGTTTAAATTATCTTTTTTAATATTTTTAAAAAGATACAATATTAAAATTCAAGTAACTTATAATTTTTTACAACAGCGTTGATGAAGGTATTAAAATCCTGTACATTTATTATAAACAAATTAAGTTTAGAATATTTTTTTATTACTTTACTGAGCTGAAGCAATGATTGCATGGAAATTGACCTCTCAGGTGTCCTGAGAGGTAATTATTAAAAAGAGAATTTCTGTAATACTATTTAGGTAAGGGGAAACAAACAAAACTAATCTTTCATTAAGGTGACGCTTTAGTGCAAGTGAATATCCAACCTAATTCCATTATTCTTCAAAGCTTTGAACTTCGTCACAGCATCCTTGATACAAGCGTCATGGCCGATACTGCATGCGAAAGTGAATAAGTAGAATCTGTGAAGAGTTCGGCTTATAGGCTCCCCTCTTTGAACATCGTACCCCAAATCATCGATGACTTTGTCCAAGAAGTCCAAAAGAATTTTCTGTCAAAGCAATAAAAAAATAGGTATCTGGTACGGAAAAAATATGCCTCAATATACCTATACAGTCTAGATAAATGAGGCAGTCCTAAAGACTGCAACTGAAATATGAAGGACTAAGGTCATAAGTTTATTTTATTTTGTCATCGTATAGACGGATTATAAAGGAACGGAAAAGTAACTTTCCTCTAGAGTCTAGACCACCTTCCCTTTAGTCACTCTCGACCGGTCAAACCACAGCTTAATGTGCAGAAACTATATATCAATAAAAATCATAAGAGCGACTAGTAGCGGTTACTAGAAATTGAAACGATTCAGCCATTACTTACATCAAACTCTCTGACCGAATCTGGCATGTGTAAAAACCGGTTTCTAAGCCAAGAGAAGCCAGTGATGGCTGGGTACCAGGAGTAGTAGCTGGTGTCACTCTTCAGGAACTGCAGCACGCGGAACCCGAGAGCGTATGTCATTCTTCCGGAACGCATAAGGGCAAACACGTCGTCTACTATCTAAAACGTTAAAGGTAATAAAATATTATAATGTTAGTAATAATTTTTATATTGAAACAGGAAAAAAAATTGCAAAGAATATTTTACGCATAATTTTTGATCTTTATTCCTTAGGTGGCTAGCTAGCATTCTCGTTCTTCTACTATATAAAAATAGCTAAAAAAACCGACCATTGTTACAAAAAAAAAATTATTTATTACCTGCGCTCTATTCATATAGTGGAAGCTGGAATGGTTCTTCTGTAACGCATCGGCGATCATTTGCCATGTATGTGTATCATAATTAACTCTGTACAGGCCTAGAAAATAATTAGTATAAACTTATTTATTTTCATACAGTACTATATGTAGCGAGTGTTCCTACTATTGTACTATATAAGACTGTCACTTTCAAATTTAAATAGTTGCATATTTATGTGATTTCTTACCTTGTTGGTGAAGATTAAAAATAACCCATTCATGTCCAGGACTTTTCTGAATTTGGTAATTTCTGCCCAACATGACGTGAGATATCGTCAAATTGTTCCAGTTTGGGTTGTTTTCAGTAGTGTAGGTGAGAGGAATTGGCCAGGTTTGATTAGTTTGCTGTTCTAACGAGTTGATGAAGAATCTCTCCTGTGAAGAACAGATGTTTCTTTGTTATAGCAGGGTACTGTGGATCACGTTCATCAAATTGTAAGTGATAACCCCCCGCTTATGGACAATCACTAAGAAACTTAAAAATATAAGAAAAATAAAATGTACCAGGGTTCCGAACTACGAAACGTCATTGAGATAACATCACTGGACGCTGACTTTCGGTAGTAGTTCCACCCCTCGTAAACCGGCCTAATCCAGCTTTACGATATGGCTCTTTAATGTACCAACTACATCATGATATTATCTTTTATTTACTATTATATTCTTTCTACTATATCTAGTTTAGTCCTCAGTAATTCGCCCGATATCTACAGCCAATTTTATATAAATGTAAAAACCCGGGTTTATTCAAAGCAAGAGTGAACTGGTTTCTTCCAGGCGAGCGCGTTACATCTTCGACCGTAGCGTCGCTTACCACCAGGCGACCTGTGGTCAAGCGCTCGCCTATTGCAGTATAAAAAATAAAAAAATTATCTGGATTAGTGACAAAAAGTATTAAGTTTAAACTTTAATTTGACGAATGGACGTAGGAACGAAAAATATTTTTTTATACCTGAGTAATATTTATAAGTCCAGTGGCCATATTAACATCAACATTAATCACGGGGTATCCTCGTTCCTCAACCCAGTAGCGGAAAATAGCAGCAATATCAATATCAGAGCTTAATGCGTTGTCTTCGGCTACCGCTCTTGCAAAGTTATTGTAAAGGTCTAAGGGTACAGCGTGTTCGAAAGACCTGAGAAAAAATTATAAGCATATTCTAGACTTGCAATGAAAGTATATTAGAATCAATAGAAACAATCTTATTTAATTCTTAAATTTTTACATATTTAATAAACAAGCCCTAAATGTAATGTATAAAAATATTGAACGTATTAAATAGCACACCTGTCCTGTAAGAAGTAGTTAAGTGCCTTTTTGAAAGTACTTTCTCCTATCAAATGTTTCAGCATGAGCAACAGCGACGCTCCTTTGGAATAACTTATTCCAGTAAAGTGTGCCGTGATTTGCTCAGGAGTGTTAACTGTGTGTTCTAAAGCTCTGGTACTTGCTGAAGCATCGCTTGATAAAGCACCTTGGAGAGAATAAATGATGAACTGGTCTGCTACTTCAAGGGACTTGTCTACCTGAAGAACCAAAATTTTATTTCAGTCAAACATACATTGTAGTTTATAAAATATTATCTTAGATGTTATTAATTGGCAAGTTATCTTATAAGCGACTGAGTTACCGGCCTCATATTTTGTACTACTTAAATTTTTACCAGATAATACAGTTCAATACTTGTATTGACTCACTTCATGTGCTGCAAAATATTCAAAATAAGTGGCAAATCCTTCGTTAATCCAGACGTTATCCCACCATCTGCAGGTTACGAGGTTACCGAACCACTTGTGGGCTAATTCGTGAGAAATAATAATTGCTGTATCAAATTTGTTAAACACATTAGTTTCTTCTTCTTGATATAGCAGTTGGAGTTCTCTGTAATATTATAAAAATGTATGATTAATTAAACATTTTTGGTAAGATGTACGCCATTTGTATGTTCTCTTACTCTTTATACGCAGGCACTAACGCAAAATTTTTACTTTCGATGGTATTGTAATCATTACGTTAGAATTCACAATTTGCCTAACCTGTACGACACCAGTCCCCAGTTTTCAGTAGCTCCAGATGCCCAATCTGGTGTGGCCAGTTGATCATTCTTTAGATTTTTATCCATTTCATAGTAATCTATGCCTAGATAGTGAGATAACCATTGTGTTAGTTGAGGTCCAACAGCAAGCGCATGTTCACCTTGGCTGGCTGCGTTGGGTCGTGCTATGATTCGGTAGGGGTGAGTACTATTTCTATTGTCTTCTATCACCGTGAATTCTTCACTTATGTGGAATGATACCAGACTAGCGGACATCCTTGGAGTAGTGTGGAACACTTCTCTAACACGATTACCAACACTGCAAAAAAAATCCTTCCAATTTAGAGGATAATTACGAAAATGTATATCTTGAACGTTAGAAATACTGAAGCTAAAGTATTCTTATGCATAAGATAGTAAATTCACTCATTCTAAAGATATATGCTGCCTAATATTAAGGAATATTAAAGAATCTTACGTATCATTATGTTTCAATGGCATATTCGAAAAGGTTTCCGTAAAACCAATAGGCCTGTTAATGATAATATCGAAGGTAGACTTAAATCCAGGCTCGTCGATACATGGAAAAGCCTGTCTGGAATGCGTTGGTTGTAAATGAGCAGCGACGTACCAGCTGCAAAAAGCAAGGTATAAAGTACATACTAATGTAAAGAATTTTTTAAGGATTTTTTTTCCTTTAAGTTTCTTAAGTTTTTTAAGTTTCCAGTGTAAAAAGATTTATTATTTTGATTTGGCCGTATATACAAAAGTTTTGCTGACACTTACTGGCGCTTTTCATCATTGCCAACGTAATTTCCTCTAAAAACACCTCTAGAGAGAGGAGTTTCATTTATATTTCCAATATAAACTATATTTATACTATACGTCTCGTTTTGACTCAGTGTGGTTCCTTCAAGTAAATTAATTTTTAAAAAATGATAGTCCCTGACTCTTTCGAAGGGTCTACTTGAATTCAAAGGAACCAGTTCTCCTTGGCTGTTTCTGATGGTAAGAGCTCTTATTTCTCTTACATTTTCGTGAATCGTTAACGTCGTGGAATTTGTGAGAGCCTGTGAATAAATGAAGAATTAGATACATATAAATAATTGGCATCGATAGTAGAGAATTATGGAGAATTCGAATTCATAGACGGCTTTTTTTCCAGCAACCTGAAAATCTCACATGAATCGATTTATACCGAGATGATAGTGGCGTCTATAAATTTATCTTTTTTCAATCGTAAAGCAACAAAATCTTACTAAATGATTAAAAATAGTACTTACTTTCACGCTCATAGTCACCACACCATCAAAAGTAAAAGCTTCATTATTACCTTCTGCCTCTAAATACGGTGTAATTTCAACTTCAAAATGTATGGGATCTAAATCTTCGGGGATCCTAAATATTTTTTCGTCAACGTTATTAGGAACTGTAGTATCTTCAATATCAGATGGAAATTCGGATTTAACTGACACCAATAACATTGGTATTATAAGTAGCTTCAAAAGTATGATCATTATGGCTCAATTTAATAATTTATTTAATTACTATAATAAAAAAAATGTTTCTGACTTGTGCATCAGTTAGCTCTTGCTACCGCAAACCACAACTGTATATTTTAAAGGAATCGTTTGTTATCATATTACGATATCGAAGTTTTTAAGAAAACGATATGTTTATATCTTGTCGTAGTCGTCTGGTCGTCCTTTTTTCGAATTATCTTCGTGCATGTTATCAGTTAATTTTTTTCTCTTCTATCATCCTCAGACATCAAATGACATTGAAACCTTGTTTTATCAAATCAAATTAACAAATGTGCCATGGTAAATTAAATGATTGATTAATTTATCAAAAGAATTATGTGATAAATAGGGTATTATCATAAGTCACGTGCCGATTTTAAAAACTATGTATCTAAATACCTATAATGTATCGCGTCGATATTGTATCGGGAGTGAACATTGGGAGCCATGGCACGCGAATCGTGAAAATTGATAAAATATTATTTAAATCGGTTGTTCTAAAGATAGAATTCGATTGCTGACCATTTTTTTATTCATTACAGCACTTTTGAAATTAATAAAAGCATAAAGTCAAATAAAAGATTTCTAGAATTTGCCGCTAGGGCTAGTTTAAATAAAGTTTTTCAGATTCAATTGTCTGTTATATCTGTATATATTATCTAACTGTAGATGGATATTTATCAATATTATCAGTTTTTAGTTTGCAAATCCAATAAAACATCCAAGAGTTTTTAACAGTTTATTTACAATTCAAAAATATAGACAACAATATGTATTTTCAAACGCGTGCAGCAATGAAAGCAACAGCCAACAATAGGATGGATGCTGTGACAGCAGCACTTCCCGATCTCGAGGCTGAGAGAACTTGGTCAGCATTTGCTGTGCCCCACGCCATGTTGTTACGCGCTGATGTTATGGCTGAAATCGCAGTGCTGAACTGTGCTGTGTTAGACTGAGTACTGCGTAGCCAGGCTTCATACTGAAAATGTATTTGTTGACAATCAGCATTACAAGCTTTACAATCTACAAAGTTTTATAAAAAAATAACAGTCAGAAGTTGAAGTTTATCTACATTTCAATTATACAAATATCACTTTTATTACATTTGGTACGTAATAATACAGATCAATTAAGGCATGGATTTTACAAATAGGCTAAAACCCAGAAAAAATAGAATCATAATTTTGCCTTCTTTATGTGCTATGATGTATAAGAACAAAGGTTCAATGGGCCAACAAAAATTGGCAATTGTTTAAAACTTCTGTATGTTATAGGTTGTACACAGTTTGACTTGACACTTTCTTCTATCTTGCTATAAACAGTAAAAATAATAAACAAATATAAGTAGACATTACATCAACGAGATCCTCTTCATCTAGGTATGCAGCCAGATTAGACAGGACCGTGTGTACAGGGTTGGCTGGAGCATCTTCGACGTATCTATAAAAACAATCAAAATATTAGTTTCTATTAAGAGTAATTTTGATATGTGAATTGATGTCTAATAACTTGTAGTGTGTGTGTATTCAGTATTACTGCCAATTAACTTGTTACGGCGTTGACGAGTATTTTTTTTTCTTTGGTTAATCTTTTGTTTTATTTTTGTAATACTATAACATTTCAATAGTCACTATATGTAGTCTAGTTGAATAAACATATGTTTGAAAATCAACCTAATTTTATAAACAGTAGATAGAAAGGTAGGTCCTGAATCATCACTATATAATTACCTATGTATAAATAACCGAAGCCCTGTTAACGTTTTATTCTTCTATATCTTACTAATACTTACTCTTTTCTAATAGCGTCTATATTATTTTTTACAAACTCCAGTACCAGTTTGCCATTCGCCCTATTTCCTAACAGAGCATAGTTAAATGAATTTGCTTTGTCATGTGACCTCACTTCCTTGTCCAAAGTAAGCATACAGTATCTGTAAAATTCATAGTAAGTCTTAAAGATCAAAATGTACTTAATATAATTAGGTAATTGTTATTCTTAAACAGATTGGGTATTAGCTTAATCTAAGCAGTTTTTCGATTAGTCACGATACATAGTAAAATTGTTAAATCCATTTTATCTTGAGCTGGCGATAGAAGTATCTTTAATCTAATTAAAATAAATTATCATTTTTAAATAGTACTTTAAAAATCATAGTAGCTTCTTGAAATCGGATTTTTTCACAACTTCTTACGCTTTTCTACCGTAAAGTTTCTGGAGTGTGTTACCAGCTTTAGGCTGATACCTTAATTGACTCTACTTAGTTTGGAAAATGTCATATTATACAGATGTCTATAATCTGCAATCACTAAAGTAGACAAGCAGTAAAGGTTTGCATCCACCATACTATATTATTCGTGTAGGCATTTTGAAACAATAAGATTATTTTGACGAACCCCCATAATTTCCCTCTTTATATAATAGTATAGGGGAGTAAATAACTGATATGTAGCGACCGCTTATCATGCGCCGAGTCTGAATCGCGCTTACGATATTTTTCCGAGACTTAGCATATATACAACTTCTCGACATCGAACCATCGGGGCCTAACGGCCGGCCAGTCCGTGGTTCGACTGGTCGAGGATCCTCCCTTTGGTTCTGAGGAAGGTTACATCCTCCTTGCTTCCCACACTGGTGACCCCAGTTATGGGTAATAAACTATGTTATTTTATAAGATAGACTTTATAAGAAAAATATAGAAAAGCGAAAGAATGTAAAGTACATACAGTTTATTATAACACCACACAGAAGGAGAAATACACTGTGAAAACAGACACAATAAACATTATAGTACGTATAATAATCGTCCCGAGATAGTTAACTTAAGGTGCGTGTCGCGAGGTTAAAATCGGACTGGCTGCTCGCCGGTTTGCGGACACCGTCAATTACTTTTATAATATAAAGTAAGTTTGAGGGTAATCCGCAAACCGGTACGCGTTTCCACGATCGAACGGCAATTATAGTATTTATTTAATTTATTATGTATAATGATTGTATATATAAACTAAAGGTTATAAAATAAATTACATTATAATATATATACTACACAAACTAATTATATACTATATCTTTTGTTATAATAATATTAATAATAGAATATATACAAATTATTAATAATTTTACTTAATATATATTCGTATATATTATGTCTTATTAAATAAGTCTGTGCGTGTGTTTGTGTGTGTTCCCCACAGATACCTGTACTATACAGGTAATATAAATATATAATATAAATAATAATAGTGATATAGGTAATACTAAATATCAAATAATTCATTTGATGATTTTGCGTGCTAAGAAGTGCCTATATATAAGTAGCTATTTTCAATTACCTGTTTAAAAGCTGAGGGTCCCGCGTGGCAGCTAAACCTCTTAACATTTCCAGCTGGTCATTAGCGTAGTTGGACGTTTGGAAACGGTTCAATAGGAAATTGAAGTCATCGACTCCCCCTTCTCTGATACCAACCACATATACGTTACGGCGAACACGAGGGTCAATCCTGAAAGAGAAAAAAGTCAAGTTTGAAAACTTGTTAGTTTTCTTGCGTGAAGAAATTATTATAAATGTTATTGTTAGGTTCAAATAAGAAAACCAGTAATGTAACTTTGTTGAATAGAATATTTTAGCCACTAAGTCTATTTAGCAAATCTACATAATATTATTGACAAATAACAATAATGCATACATAGATGAAAATACAAGCCACCTGATGGAAATTGGTCATCACAACCCATTATCACTCGTGGAGCTTTAACAGCTCCAAATTAGATTAGAAATTTAGATTACTATTTTGTTATATTATAAACATAAAATAAAGTTTGTCATACCAAGTACCACTTCTCAGAGCATTAAATCGGCTCTTAGATTCACTGACACATCGCTCATGTCCTAAAAGACAGGCGAAATGCAGAACTTCCTGACGAGTCAGACTTGTTGTCGGAGTTTCACCAGACGCCGGGTCGAAGCCTAGTGTTTCTATGGCGTACTGCATATAACTGAGAACATGGGCCTACAACCCAATACATCTGTTTGAATACGTTTGGTTAGGTAGACTTTTGGGGTTTAAAATAGCTCTATACAAATAAATACTTTACTTAAAAATCAAGAATAAAATAGACCCTAAAATCTGGAAGTGATTTGTTACCTTCATTATATTTAATAGGGTTATCAGAATTTAAGCTTAGGAAAGTCTAAAGCACAGTGTAGAAATTTATCCCTTTAGTAAAACTTTGTATAGTCAGTTAAAAAGTTGTTCACCTTTACAGTAGTCAATTCGGCACAGACAATTTTGATGACTTAAGCTCATGAAAACTAAACTAAACGTCACTATTTTCGTTAGGATTAGTGATTAGTTATGTTGAGATGTAACATTAAAGTGTTCTTCAATGTTGCTAGCTGATTGTACTTACGTCAAACGTAGCCTGTGTCTCTGGCATATGCGCGAAGCGGTTTCGAAGCCAATTGTAGCCAGTAATTGCTGGATTCCACACGTGATAGTTCAGCTCATT
Source organism: Eurema hecabe (assembly GCA_026213755.1). NCBI lineage: Eukaryota > Metazoa > Arthropoda > Insecta > Lepidoptera > Pieridae > Terias > Terias hecabe. The sequence goes on from JADANM010002527.1 coordinate 4,274,994, forward strand.
GCGAAGGAACCTCAAAATTTTGAAGCCAAATTCGTAGGTCATTCGCTCGGATCTCATCAGAGCAAACACGTCGTCTACAACCTGAAAAAATAATAATAATTCAGGACGTTTACTCAGATTGGAGCATGCGTTATGAACGAGATAGCGGATAAATTACATATACATACATAGAATTGCATATTTATTTATTTAGCAAATATTTACATAAAACACATAGTGACACCCAGACCCCAAAAATATACTTGTTTTCTTTGCATTTGTAATAAGAAATAAGCTACCAACACTTACTTGTGCTCTGTTCAAATAGTGGATGGACTCTGGATTTTCTAGTAAAGCTTCAGCTATTAAATTCCATGTCTTTTCGTCGTAATTCACTCTGTATAGACCTGTACCGATGTTAGAATAAAAATCAATACTATAAAACATATACAGTACTATATAAATAATACATAAAGTATGTACCAAAAGGAAAAGAGGGGAATGGATGGAGAATGGGAAAGACATGATTGAAAAATATTGTAGCGTCTCCACTTCCATTTACAGCACAAGAATTAGTATGTAGTAGACAAGATACCAATTCTAAACACCGATTTTCCGTAAGGAGGTGGTACAACCTCGGGTTTGGACGGTAGACAAATAAGTAGAATAAATAAATTCTTTAGGACACTTCTACACAGCGCCTTCTAGTTCAATGCTAAACAAAGCTTGTATTGTGGCAACGGATAAATTACATAAAGTATATAGCCCACACTCAAACAATACAAACGAACTTTATCAGTGTGGGGATCGAACCCATAACCCTTGGCGAAGAGCAGTTGTGCTACCACGGCACCAAGCAGTCGTTACTATAAGTAATATACAGAAATAATATACCATGTTGTTGGTGGTTGAAAATAACCCATTCTTCGCCCCCCTCCTTGCGCAGAACTGCTCTGTCAGAATTCATCATATAAGTCGGTCTTAGGCTCTCAAAATCTGGTCTAGATTTAGTTGAAAACGTTAATGGAATAGGATATATCTGTCCCGTCGGTTGGGCTGAAGTGCTTAAGAAGAATCTTTCCTGCAAACAGTAACGATTTAAGCAACATTTAAAACTTTTTTTTACTAAGATAATCGAATCTACAACCCTTGGCACAATGGGGAGTTGTATATCAAATGCATAAAGAAATCAACAAACAAATGAACATGTTCGAATATTAATAATACGGTCAATACATATTTGATTAAGACTTGTTTGACATTAAAAAATTAACAAGCAATACTAGGAAGCTCAATTTTCAAGCCAGATTAGACGAAGAAAAAATGCAATATTTTTCTCATTTTAAGCTTGAATATAATTGTAATCCAATCGGCAATATAATCCCAATTATATCGGTATTATGCTATATCAACAACGTTGCTTAATCCGAGAACAGTCTAGATTGTTTGATAATAAGTTATCAATAATATGTTTTGAAAATCACCCGCAATAAATATTACCCTGCCTGTTATATATGAAAAATATCAATTATATTTTTAATTTTAGCCATGAAAAAAATAAGCTAAAATAGAACAATAATAGTATAAGTATTAACTAGTAGCTAACTAACGAACAAGACCAAACTCTCGAATTTATAATAATTGTATAAAAATTAGAAAAATACATACTTGACTTATATGTATTTCGTTAGTAGCATACTCGACATTTACGTTCAGGATTGGATACCCAGCCTCATTAACCCAAATGCGGTAGAAATCAGTGAAATTGAAGTTGGTGAAGCTATTAAAGGAACCGTCTTCTTGAATAGCTTTTGCAAAAGCGTTGTACAGGTCAAACTGGTCTGTTGGTTGGAATGCACTGGAAGGTTAAGAAATTATGTAAAAAACTAGCTGTGTCACGTGTCCCACGTAGTTTACGTTCCAGGGGCAATACCAGGATGTAAGCTATCCTATATTTTAGGTTGGATCAAACTGCACATGGTGTGCTTATTTAATTTAAAATCGGTTCAGTAAGTTAGGCTTTACGTAAAGTCACGTACGTAAAAAAATGATTCAATCAAGCAAAACGAGACTGAGGACAAAAAAATGAAATACTTTTACAATTTAGAAATAAAACACTCATTTGTTAGAATTATAATGTATGCTTTGTGAACAATTAAAATGCTGCTGATATCCTGAGAAATACTTGGCTGAGTGGATAATTGTAACGAAATACCTGGAAGGTCGTCTTAGTAAAATACAAATAATAACGACAGACTATAATCATAGTATTTAGAAACAAACTTACTTATCAAGCAAGAAGTATTTGCACGCCTTCCTAAAAGTTTCAGGTGTGATCATATCTGCGAGCATTCTGAGAAAAGCTGCTCCTTTAGAATAGCTGATGGTACCAAAATGTCCAGTAACTTGAGCAGGAGTATTGACGTCATGGTTGAGAGGCACGGTGGAGACACCGGAATCGAAGGAAAGACTGTTCTGGAGATATCTAGAGTTGAAGTGCTCGTGTAACTCGTATTTTGGGAACATCTGTGAAGAAGACAAAATTTGGAAGTTTTAGGTAAGGAAAACGTCTTATTATCCTTATCTAACATAAAAACATAGAACGTGGAAAAACATAGAAAAATATAGAAGCTACATTTATAACGCATATTTGAAAAATAGAAAAGTACAAATTCTTCCAAGAGCGTTATAGGTATATATTATACAGCGTCGTATAAATCTTGCCATAATTAATGTTATATCGTACCGCATGTGTGGCAATGTATCCGAAGTAGCTTGCAAAGCCCTCATTGATCCAGGTGTTGCTCCACCAGTAACAGGTGATCAGGTTTCCCATCCACTTATGGGCCAACTCGTGGGACACCAATGTCGCTGCGTAATGCTCTACAGACATGATCGTCTCTCGAGGGTCTAGTATTAAATATAACTCTCTGAAATCATTAACATGATTTATTTTTTTTATATATTTTCAATGTGTTAGCATACAAATCTTATCCCATTAACCATGTTTGATCCCAGATACAATGTTAAAGTTAGATTTTACGAACATTTTGTCTATAATACACCAGAACTTACCTGTAACTAACCATTCCCCAGTTTTCAGTTCCCGCTGAAGCCCAATCGGGGGAAGAAATATGGTCATTAAGGAGATTTGGATGAAGCGTCCCGTATGGAATTTCGAAATATTCATCAAAGAACTCTGTCATTTTGACTGCTAGGTCCAAGGCGTGGTCTGCCATACCCATGGTGTTTGATCGACTGATGATCCTTATGGGCGGAACGAAGGAAGTATTCTGAGCGATAACTTGGAAGCTCTCGCTGACAAGGAATGTGACCAGATAAGATGACATTACTGGTGTTTCGAGGAAATTCGTTGTTGTACGTCCTGCAGTAAGATCCCTGTAAACAAAGAAAACAGGAGTCTTGTGGTAATGTTTATCTTATATTGATTATACAGGGTTGATGCGACATATGGGCCTTAAATTAAACCACGTATATAAAACCTAATACTTCTGTCGAATAATTAAAATAATTTTAACATCAAAAATAAAAAAGTGTTTTTTTCGAACAAAGTAAATAGTTCATAAATCATCCTCATATGAAAACACCATTTATAAATATTTACACTGACCTTGTGTAACCTGTGCTCAGTGCGGCAACGTCGCATAATTTTTTCTTAAGATACCGCCGACAAGCTTCAATAATTGATTACATTACGTGCTTAGAGTTTCGACCCACCCGCACAATATTGATACGTTATTTATATTAGTAAATGTGTAGTTATAGCACGACGTCGTAATTTTTTTTAATATTTAATATACAACGATTTACAATATTAACTTTTTAGTTTATGAAATGCTAAAATAATGCGATCTTTTATTTAATTTATAGTGTTCATATCGGTAGCATACACTTCACCCGTAAATCGATATCATTCCATTGTACTGTTTCCTTTTTTAATCTATTGCCAAAATACCATACTAGTACATTTAATTATTCTACCACTGTCCACAATAAAAACCCTGGAATAATCTCACAACATATTGTGAGAATATCCAATCACAATAATAAATATTAAACTGATACAAATTTATCCTAAAACACTGATCACTACGGTATAAGGAGCGTGCTTCACAACAATAAAAAAGCGCGGGCATATCTCGTTGCGTTACAACAACGAACATTGAACGACTAATGTTTTGCTCACACTGTCTTTCTTATTACACTGGTACAAGAGTCATTTTCGTATAACTCCTCTCATTTTAGAAATAGTAATGCATAGACAAGAGCGGCAACGTCTTTCGTTTATGTAATTTTAACTCACAGCTGATTAGTGCAGATACATCGTGTTATTAAATAGCAAAAACTTAGAAAATGTATTGCGACTAAACTACTGATGCTATTTGAATGATTTTTTGTGTAGGGTCTGAAAATTGGCCATAGTATATTACGTGATTAAATTTAATTCTCATTTGTCGTATCATCCCTGTTTATAAATTTAAAATCGTAAAGAATTTTCAAGTTTGGATGTCACAATTCTTACCAGACTTATGTGTATTTCAAAAACCAATGTAGGTACTATTTTTTCAAATTACTTTGTCCTCTTATCGCAACACATATTAAAATACGAGATGTTACAATATGAACTTTAAGAAAACCTCTTCAAATTAAGATTGTAACGTTAGATTTCGTAATATAGTTGGATGTAGATACCTACTTATTCATCAGTAAATTACTATTCTATTAAATATGTGGATTATACATACGTTTGGACAGATTCCACTTCAGTATTTGAGAATACTTTGGCGTAGCTCTGAGGGGCGGTTAGATGAACTTTGAACGCTGCTTTAAACAAGGGTTCATCCCAGCAAGGGAATGCCTGCCTCGCGTTGTATGGTTGGAAATGTGTTGTTGCGTAAATCCTACAAAATATGTACAGTTTTATAACATATAACTATATAACATAGGGTTCACACGAGCAAGCGAGCCACCTGATGGACAGTGGTCGTGTTAGTGGTCATGAACGCTCGCAGAGCTTAACAGCTCTGGAATGGGTTGCCTTTTAGATGTAAATTTCATATAAAATCAAGCTAAAAACAATTACTTCGAATTGAGAACTTAAGTTTACAAAATCTGGACTTAGAATCGCGTTATACATCGTAAAACCCGGCTTATTTATATTACTGTAATATAGCGCCTGATGCAAAAATCCTTTCTTTATCCTCATCAATTCAACACCCTTATTCCTTTATCATATTATTAGAAACTACTCATAAAAATGGATGATTTTTTATCCACATATCGTTCTAGAGTTTTTTTCCAAAACAATGACGAGCATTAAACCTTTTATCTTTCACAATAATAAATTTCAACTGACTTGAAAGAGAACGCCTTATCTTACTAATGTATTAATTAGATATTCATGTAACATTCCTAAATAATTATACAATCTCAGACGAACCTTTCATCACCGTTTGCATCTTTGTACCATCCCTTCCAAATACCTCTTTTCATGGGTCCATCGTTCATGGTGCTTGAATAATTTATCATCAGAGTATAGTTCCTATTGACATTTAGTGTCTGATCCAAATTTATTTTCAAGAAATGGTACAATGGTTCTATAGTAAACGGTTGGTTGGCATTTATAGTTACGACCTCTCCAGTATCTGATGTGACAGATACAGCATTTATAGAATCCACATTCGCGTGGAGAACTATTTGGTTCACATTGCTTTGTACTGCCTGGAATAAAGGCTCATTAGATTTTGGTAAATTACTCGACTGAATTACTGAAGTCATAAATAATTAACTCACCATTAATAAAAAAAGAATAATTATGAACTGCACACTTTAACTTGTCAGCTCGTGTATTACGTCAGAAAAAGTAAATAACCTCATTTATTTATTTTTAACTATGATTAAATTTTATACATTAGTCGCAAGTATACGTTCATTTGGTGCCCTGGTTAATTGAGGATAATTTAAAACTTGTGGGAATATTTTTTTTTCATAGTAATAAGAGCTATTGAGTAGCAATTTCGTCTGAATTAGATAGAACCCTGTTAAGTCGTATACTTCATAAATTATTAAGTTAATTTACCCTTGTCTACAGCATTCATTGCAGTGTGTACTTTTAGTTATATATCACTTACTTGAATTATTATATTTTCTTGTCCATTGTAGCTGAAGGGATTGTTGACATTTTCCGCAAAATACAGGTCAATGTGAATATCGTACTCTAAAGGAATGACGGTTTCAGGCAATCTATACACTTTCTGGGCATTACGGGTACTGGCTTCTGAACTAAGTTCTATAGAATCATCTATATCTGCTAATGTTAGCTTTTCAGCTTTAACTGAAGCTAGCAAAAGTAGAAATATGTTGATTCTGGAGAACATTTCTGAAAAATGTATACCGTAATAAGTATAACAGATAAACCTTTGAAATTGACTTTTAGAAGCCCGTCTACACTTTTAACGGTAATTTTAACGGTTCTTTCTAGAAAGACGGAAGAAATGAAGAATGTGTAGGAAAAATGTATATACATTTTTCCTACCCATTCTTCATTTCTTAAATACATACATATACATAGATTAAATGAGATTAGTTACATTAAGTGTAACTAATATGATATAGAAAGTTTACGTTTTTTCTGCCTACCTGTCATTTGTATCAACAACTAAATCTACCCTTACTACAAACAAAAAGAAACGTTTGAGCAGTTACTAGTTGTATAAATTTTATAAAAAATATAAACATACCTATAAATTGAAATGTCCTCATTTCGGTTGCTGCCGATAAAATGAAACTTTATGAGGAAGATAATTACCCAATAAATTTATATTGTAGGATCTAAGATAATTGATAATAATATTATTGGTTTTTTATCAATAGTTATAATTTGTGATAGCGATCAACGGTCACAATTCAGGGCAAAATAACAATTAAGTACAAAATTATTAATTGTGTCCTGCGGTTTTACCAGCGCGAATTTAGTTCGTATTTTCAACCGACTTCAAAAAAGGATGTGTTTTAAAGCGTCCGTACATGTGCTCTTTTATGTTTCTTTAGGCATAGCTTTGTCATTTATATCGATCTTGATGGTTATTTTTTGTTGGGAAGATAGGTAGGATAGGTATACAGTAGTTACCTTGTGTTTTGGACTAAATTAGTTTATATTGATAAAAACTTTTCACCCATATAGGTTGTATATACTACAAAAATTATTTAATCATTTCTATATACTAATTGAAAATAAGTATTGCATCGAATCACAAGAAAAAAAGCAAAAAAATATTCTTAATTTAATATACAGATATCTCAAGATTACCCCCTAAACACTCGCAAATTGTCGAACAATAAACCTACCATAAATGTAGATAAGCTGTTACGTCGTTCATACATGAAAAAATGTACTTCTAAAGATTATTGTACCTAGAGAAAACCATGTAGGCCTTAGTATAATATTTATATTTTAAGCTTATTTAAAACTTTTCTTATATGGGGGACATCCTTGTAGGATACCAATGGATTTCTATATACTTCTTACGACTAAAAACCACGTATCGTTTCTCTGCAGCGTGTCCTGCTTATTACACTGTGCTCCGGTCTGAAGGGCACTGTAGCCAGCGAGATTACTGGGCTAATGAGTCTTAATAACTTATGACTCAAAGTGAGGAGCGTCGGTGTAGTGCACCTTGTCTGGAGTTTGGCTTTAGAGCTAAGTTCCGGGTAGCACTGCATTGGTTATGGGCTGGCGTTTCTCTTACCATCAGGAGTGCGTCCAGCTCGTCTTCCCACTTCATCATATAAAAAAATCACAAATACATGACGTATTTAATTAAAACATCTTTTTGTTTCTAAATCCCGATACCTCCTATTTCCCTGGCTACCAAGCAACATAAATTTAACTCTGTAATCTAAAGTTAATAGCATCAAATTCTTGCTCTTCATTAAGAATTAGAAAAATTTATGAAATACTATTGCTTGAAGCTATTTCGTTCACGGTGTATTTAAGAAAGGCGCTCAAAGATATGGGTAAGTAGATACCCTAAACCAAGCTTTTTTTTCTCCGTTATAACATCTTGTACTTCGAGAAATATTCTAAACATTTTGTGAAATCGGTTCAGTTGCTATCGAGCTATGCCATTTGTCGATTAATTCTGACATTATTTAGATTAATTTGGGTTTCGATTGAGATGCCTTACTTAATACCTACTTGCTTCCATTGAGCTAAGACAGGCTATTTTAAGTTGAGGAATAGATTGGGTATATTTATTATTATTTAAAAGTTATTACATTAAGTAAGTAAAGTAGTAAACATTGCTCATTTATAATAATTTACACAACAGAGTAAAAAAACAGACCAGAATTATTACGAAAATAATTTTATTAAAAAATCTATATTACAATTTAAAATTAAATACTCTGATGGCAGCGAGCATGGTGTAGTAAGCCACAATATTAAAATATTTTGCAGTATGTTTTGTTTTTATTTTCTCTATCAATATGGTAATCTAGAAGATTGAGAAGATTGATTGATATTTGTCAAAATTGTATTCATTTTTTTTGTTGACTGTACACCGACCGACTGTATGCTTTATTTTCCCTTCTACGTCCATGCTTACTACACCATACATCAGCTTAATAAATAAACTTAGCAACTACGGCCACCAGGATGATGGACATGGACATAGTCAAGCTGGTGGCTGCGCTGCGGCTGCGGATCTCGGTGACGATCTCGCGAGCCACGTTGTTGCCCCACTGCAGGTTGTTCACGCATGACGTCACCACACTTACTCCGGATGAGAACGACTCGCCAAGAGCTATTTGGTTGTCATACACCCAGGCTTGGAACTGTTAACAAAATTGTACTCGGTTTATTCAATATGTTGTAGCCCTGTATGGTTGTAACTTTGTCATAGTAACGCTGGCATTCTAAGCTCAAATATCATGTATCATTTCTAATTACGAAGTATGAAGCGTCTTTAATTATTTAACAGAATTAATGTCCACCTTATTAATTCAGTATAATACTTAAATACGCTTATTTTTGGGTTATGCCCTATTGGGGGATTGAACCCACTTGGCGCAGAATTTGTGTTACTTTGTATTTAAATATAATATATACATGTACATATGGCAAATATGAGAATAATTATAAGTAGGACACACCTTTATAATATCTGCAAAGTCGGTTAAATATGTCGCCAATGCAGTCATGGCGTTTGATAATCTTACAGCACCGCCGTATCTGTAAAAAAAGCGTAATTTTTTTATTTAATATTAATATTTAATACTCAAAGAATGAAACTATACTCTAAAACTCTTTATGATGATAATTTTTGTTCGCAAATGGTTTTGTAATCTATTGAAGACTACTTTTCTGTCAGATATAGACATATAGACAGTCTTCTAAACAGAATACACGTTTCTCTTTAGAGCATATTATGAGGACATTTTAAAATTTTAATAACAATTAATATTAAAATGTAATAGATAAGATAGTGATAGATTATGATAGGAAAAAGAAAACTTGCTATCCCTGTTCTATCCTAAGACTTAAATACTCACGTCCGTCTGATCTCTGCGTAGTTGTTGAACAAGAAGTCCATGACTGTCGGCAAGTTTTCTTTGTTTCCTTGTAATGCCACAGAAAAGGCATTGTTCCTATCGTGGACCCTTATTTTGTCGTTGTACATTGACTGGAACAGGAATCTGAAAAACAAGTTTATTCAGAAAACGCAACATAATATACCTATAAAATCAGAAATACTTCTTGTCCAAAAGAAGATGAACAACTAGTTAACCTATGTTCTTTCGTCTGACTTAATTCTTTTGATTGATACACATTTATTACGACTACTGCATTGTGTCAGCTATATACATTGAGTCTGCTTTGTTCAAGGTCAAGTTCCATATCAACAATTGGTTTTGTAAATTCACTATAACACTACAAAGGCTTACTCTCTAACTGCCCCTTGATCCTTGGTGCAAGGCAGTCCTCTTAGCATGATGAACTGGTCAGCAGCGTTGTCAGAAGCGTTGTAAAGTTGGAACAGGTAGTTAAAGTCTGTGATGTTGCCCTCGCGAAGACCAACGCAGTAAACATAACGACGAGCATTGACAGGAATTCTGAAATTTAAGGAAAATATAGGACCATAGAAGCGTCTTGCTACATTGATCAGCTATACTAGTAAGACTCTGTATAAGATGCAGGTATAAAACATCTCTCTTACTAAATCGGCGGCCGCTATAATAATTTTAATCAATTAAAACGTCACGAAATTTATTAAATTATTTTGCAAGAGACTTACGGTACATTCTGATCTCTGAACTGTCTCCATTTTTGTAAACTGTCTTCAATACATCCTTTGTGGCCCAGAGTGCATGCATAGTTCATGATCTGCATTCTTTGCTGAATGGCGGACGCGGTGTCGTTAGCTCTCTCATTGTAGCCTGCATGTACCACTGCCCTGTCTATCAGACCTAGAAGGTATTCCTAAAAACAAAATTGTCTGTTGTTACAATTTTTCACAAAACTTCTTAGCATTCATTAAAATATTTAAAAAATCCGTATCTATGAATTACTTTTTCTTAGTAACATAGGGAGCAAACAGCAGGGAGTGCAGGCGAGCCACTTGCTGAAGTGTGGTCATCGCCTATAAAAAGTTGCAGAGTTTGACAGCTCTGGAGTAGGTTGCCGACCTTTTAAAAAGATACATTACGTTCTCTTCTTCAACGACCTAAGTCTTAAGTCGTTTACTTACAGTAAACTCTTCATAAACTGCTGGTAGATGTTCCATTCTTCTGTGAATCCAGTCCAACTGAGACAAAGCTCCACCCCAAACGTAGTAGTCAGTTTCAAATTCCAAGAATGATAGAACGTCGAATGCGCGGGCAATGGTAATTTGACCAGCTCGTATAAAGTACAGGACATCGTTGACAATCTACAAAGAGATGACGCTATTAAATTTCTGGCTAGTTGTAGTCAACAAATAATGAAATTTTATATAACAAGTTCTAAATTTTGTAATATCATGTTATGTATGGTTTTATATTCACCTGAGATCTGCTAAGCTTGTGAATGACTTCTCTATTGTTTCGTAGCTGAGCAGCAATCATCTCCCAGTTGTGATCATCATAGTTGACACGGTAAAAACCTAAAAGCCAAAAGGTATTTATTGTCTTATTATCAAGAATAAGACATTTTCATTTTACACAAAATCTGAATTTTCGATTTCTTTGTAACAATTTTTGTAAAATTAACTTTTTAATGTATTGAATTTCACAAAAAAAATATGGAACATTTTCATTAAATTCTCAAAAATTGTTAATATTATTCATTAAAAGTAACCTGATTGAGCGAGGTTGAGGACAACCCATCCGTGTCCTGCAGGCTTTTGTAGTGAACCAGTTCTTCCGGTCATGACGTATGTAGGTCTTGTGTTGTTGAAGTTTGGACTGCCTCCGTGAGTCCAGGAAATAGGAATTTGCCAGAGGGTATTAGGTGGTGTACCACTCAGTTGGAATCGTTGCTGAAATGTGAATTAAGTTATAACTATCTAGGGTTTCAATACATTGATATATTTTGTTTATAATATCTTAAAATTAATAATAAACCTCTTGATATTGTTTTATTTGCTTACTTGGGTTAGAGTGATTAGACCACTGGTCATATTCACATCAGCCGTCACAACAGGTGCACCAGGGTTTTGCACCCAGTTATCAAATAGGTTTCCAATATCAATATTTGGGTAGGCAACAGCAAACGTGGGGTCTTCAGACACAGCTTGTCTGAATGCTCTGTACATGTCTTCGGGGTAGGCGACGCCATAAGCACTGGATATTATCACGTCATTAATTTTCATATAAAAAAATAAATCGATCACAAATAATAATTATTACTATAATTTTTACTCGTAAGAACCACGTAAAAAGTTTTTTTTATTTCTTCGGAAAACAAACAGTCATAAAAACATCGATTGCAAACAAAAAGAAAAACTAAGGAAACCATTTAAAATTTAAATAATTAGTACTTTTATATGACTTCCCATCAATCGTGGGGTTACTAATGGAGTATTTCTGGACCATAGATAAACTACACAAATTATCTATGTTCATTATTTTTAGTTGTATTTAAATATTTAAGAACACATAAACTCTTACTTATCCCTCAAATAGTATCTCAGGGCTCTTTGGAAAACTGTCGGTGTGACGAAATGTTCCAACATTCTTAACACTGATGCTCCTTTGGCATAACTGCTTGTACCAAAGTGGGCAGAAATTGAAGGATTGTCAGCAACAGCAGACCAGTTCATGGCCTGAATGGAAGCACTGGCATCTCCAGCCAATCCACTTTGAACTCTGTTCAAGATGAAACGATCGTCCAACTCAAGCCAAGGTTCAGCCTGTCAATTATCAACCAATTAGTTATTCTATTTAAAATACTACTAAAACCATAGTTTTAATTTATTCATACTATGAAACTTTTAAATTTAATAACTGTCAATATCATTAATAATACGTACGTCATGAGCACTGAAGTATTCAAAGAAGCTGGCGTATGATTCATTAAGCCACAAATTACTCCACCAGAAGCAAGTTACCAGGTTACCAAACCACTTGTGGGCCAATTCATGAGCCATAATGGTGGCAATGAACAGTCTATCCACAAGGTTTGTGTGATTGGGATCGTACAGAAGATAGGCTTCTCTGTTAAACAAAACGAACAAAATAGAGGTGAGAAAAAATCAAATATAGTGGCACAACAAGAGGAGAATATCATTAGCCTATTTTGTAGCAGTTTACTAATATATTCGATACTGAACTTCTTTTGGTGGCTATAATAACTTTGGAATTGATTTGAGATTGTTTCATACCTGTAGTTAACCATTCCCCAATTCTCCATAGCACCAGATGGGAAATCAGGCAAAGCGATGTGGTCGTTCTTCATGGGTTCCCCTTGTCCCATTCCATAGTAGCTAATATTGAAGTACTCTTCCATCACTTCAGTGATTTTGAAGCCAACGTCAGCAGCATATCCATGTTGGTTAAGGACACCTTCCCGGGAGATGATTTGGAAGGGCTTAGCAACGGTTCCGGTAGTGTTGGTAGCAACAAAGTCACTGACGTGAAAAGCAATGAGATAGGCCGAAATAATAGGCGTGGGAAGGAAAGTTTCACGCACACGACCTGATGCAAGCCTGAAAATAACAAACAAATTATACCTATCTTATCGAAGAATAAATATTTTTTTATACTCACAGACAATTGATTGAACATATAATATTTCGAAATACACATTAATTTTCACAGATATATTCCCATTTAGGCATGAATTAAAATCCGAAAATTGACAATTTTGTCATGAATAAAGAACTATGGGCTGGCGTTTCTCTTAACATCAGGAGTACGTCCAGCTCGTCTTCCTACTTCATCGCATAAAAAAAAAAACTAACAGAATGTCAACCGATACTTACACTTCCGTTGATCCGATAGCCATGTTTGAGAAGGATGGTCTTAGATAGGAGTCCCTGGTTATAGAAATAACATAGGTGTTCTTGAACTGAGGTTCATCAAAGCAGGGAAAAGCTTTCCTGGCGTGGTAGGGCTGGAATTGTGTAGTAGCGTAGTACCTGTAACCATTTTTTATTTTATTATTATTTTAAAGCAATAAATAAAAACATAACTTTGTACAAGTATAATACAGCGCATTTGAAATAAAATAAATTTAGAAGTCTCTTAAATCATAATAATTTAGTTTGATTTTTATACAAATATAGTATTTTAGGGTTTTCTGCAGTATTCAGATATCTAGTTTTAGTATGTTACCTCTTTTCGCTGCCCAAGTAGTAGTAGCCTTTGTAGAATCCTCTGTCATGAGGGTTTTCATTAATCCGTCCGCTATAGCGAACAGTGACATAGTATCTGCCGGGGGCAACTGTGGATGCGAAGTTGATCTTCAAGATTTCGAAGTAACTGTCCGTGGTGAATGGGTCCGGCGTTTGGAGCGGAACTGACTGGTTGTTGCTGTCTTGAACAGCAACGCCATTGATGGATACTACATTTTGATGTAGCACTATTTGTGTCAGGTTGTCGCGGACCTGAAAGAGATTTTCGAGTTTTAAATTCCAAATTTCCCTGTACATTTTTTAATCATACGAATAAAGAAATAAATCTGAGTAGAAGATACTTATGTCATCGCTATGTATTTAAAATTTGGTGGAGGTTCATTACAATTAAGGGGACAATTTATGTTCTTAATTCATATCAAATCTTAGAAAGAGTCACGAACACAAGCTATAATATAAAACATTATCTGTGTAACTGTGCATAGTTTGTCATAGTCACCATTAAAACAAATCTGAACATGCTTTTACGTTTTCATTTTAAAACTACTAAATAAAATTTCATGGCACGTGCCTTTGAAGATAACTTAGTACATCTAATACATTTAGTAGTTTATATAAATAGGTATTTGTCTTTTGGTGCAATGTATTTATCTAATTTAGATTAGATTCCAATTATTATGATAGATTAGCCGGTTTTTAAAACAGGCGATTACGCTGAATTGTAATCGTTGATAATTTTGACGGCTTATCACTTATTTATCAATTGTTAAATTTTGAAATATATAAACTTTTAATACTGCGGCCATATTCGAATCATAAATCATCAATCTTTATAGATATTGATTTTATTACTTGAATTTTTGTTCATAAACGTAATTGTTAGCTAAAATGTGCCGTGCCAGCTCTGACCGGGTTAAGAAGCGTTTAAAGAAAGTTACTACGTGATAACTTTTAGTGATAAAGTTTACCCCTTTTAATAGGGAAATAAGATATCAATGGAACTCGAGGTAAGGGTCACGCGATTTGTTGGACCTGTTCCGACAAAAACCCCACTATGTTACGTTTTGCCGAAGCGGGTCACGTGATTCTTCACAAACTCTTCTGTGAACATAATAAGAACCTATTCGTATCTTATGGTTTTAGGTGTGTAACATCGAATCCTAATAGCACATTAACAATTAATATTACTTGAAAAACAATTCAGAAAATTTAGAGAATATAAATCCTGCCTATAAACTGGAAAAAAAACTCTTAACTAAAGTAATTAAAAAATATCCCGCTGTGTACACTACATACGTAGTATGCCTAAGAAAATATTTTGATAAAAATAACGACCCCTACTTATTTGACATACCTCAACTTCGATCTGAACCAGGCCATCAAATCTGGACTCATTTAGGTAGACGTCGAGGTCTACGAACATATATAGAGGCTGAACGTTGTCCTTGAGTCTGTACTTTGGGTCATCTATATTGGTACTACGGCTGATCCATTCGAATTCTTGAAAGATATCAGGGTCAGCTAAAGTTCCTGCTAGCAGAGCTAGGAAGGCCACCAGGAATTTCGGACCTGAAAATTTTATGGCCTTAGAAATGTGCTAGACTGTACCTTAATACGAAAAGAGAAAATATCGAAAGTATGTCAAATTATAAGGAGAACAGGTATTAATTAGAGACGTGAGGTAGCAACTTTAACCTTTACCTGGTTTTAAGTTTGAAGTTATCCTTATCTTTTAAAAAGGCATTTCGTGTGAACATGAATCATAAAATTGTGCAAAACGGCAGAACAGTATAAAATAAAAATCATTTCGTCTATAAAAGAATTAAATAGTAACTAATTAAAGTTAAGAAAGAAATCCTTTTGCAATATTCCCTAATTATGTACTTAACTTATAATACTTGTTATAATAACACTTTTAGTATCATTTTTCCACATCTACTTACCCATGGCGATCAGGATAACGCCTAACCACGGACTGAATGTCCAAACGAAATAATTATATTTATCAATGTCTAATCACGTTATCATTGATACGATTTATGCCGTCACTAAATTGTACTTTTGAACAATCATCTCTTGATAATTATTATTACTATGTCGCATACGATTGATGGCACATTTTAAATGTCTAAGACCTAGAAATAAAATTTTTAACTAATTTGGTATTTTTATTTTTTTCAACTAGAGAACGAGCCGTCCCCCCTGCAACTCCCCTAGAAGCTGTGATAAGACAACACTGGTCGGTAGAGCTTTGTTCGGTAGAAGTAACCTATTAGAATTTTTATTAGAAGGGCTATGACTTATGAGGTACAGTTAAACATTCGAACCGACCGAACTTGTTTTTTTTGTTATTCAAATTGAAATCAATGTGAATACGAATTAATTATTATTCTAACTTAACTCCGAAGTTATCTAGTACAGTCAAATATATGAATCTTATATATATGCGAATGACACTTATTGAAGAATAAATAATGTTAAATTTGGGTCTTATCGTAGTTATAGTTTTTATTGACGACTCTTTAATCGATTAAATTTAGGGAGCAAACAAGCGAGCCATCAGATGCAAAGTAATCGTTGCCCATAAATACTGTCCTGGCAGATTTGAACCTTTGCAATAAAAAAATCAACGTATTCAATTACAGATGTTTTATTCATTCCTTAAAATATGTTTAATTTACATATATTTAGTTTAATATCTACTTCAAGTATTAGCTTAATAAATAAACTTAGCGACTACGGCCACCAGGACGATGGTCATGGACATAGTCAAGCTGGTTGCTGCGCTGCGGCTGCGGATCTCGGTGACGATCTCGCGAGCCACGTTGTTGCCCCACTGCAGGTTGTTCACGCATGACGTCACCACACTCACTCCGGACGAGAACGACTCGCCGAGAGCTATTTGATTGTCATACAACCAGGTTTGGAACTGTAAACAAATTTGAATTTGAAACAAGGAGTCATTTGAAATTAGTTCAAAACTGACTTTCTTTTTTCTTCTAGAATGCCAACCCAATTAAGGCTTTACTACAGTAGACACAAATTTTGAAAGTATTAATATTAGTAACGAATACTTTCCGTTTTCTTACGAAGATGAAACTAATTAAAAAATATATGCATTATACGTACCTTGACAATGTCTGCAAAGTCAGTCAAATATGTTGCCAGCGCTGAAATAGCATTTGAGAGCCTAGTTTCGCCACCGTATCTGTACAAATTAAAAAAAGACCACATAAAATTTTTACTTCTGTTGCACTACTTTTCTAAGTGATTATAAAGAGATTTATTGGCTCTATCATATATTGACACATTGACTTTATAATTTTAACTTAATAAATTGATCACTACAGGCACGTTATCATTTGCTCTTTCCTTACAACGTCAGTGAAAAGATGGATTTATGATCATATCATACTAGATTGCATAGACTTACGTTCTTCGAATTTCAGCGTAGTTATTGAACAAGAAGTCCATAACTGTAGGCAAGTTTTCCTTGTTTCCTTGCAACGCCACGGTAAAGGCGTTATTTTTATCGTGAACCCTGATTCTGTCGTTGTACATTGACTGGAACAGGAATCTGAGAGAAAAAATTTAAATTAAACACACTCTTTACACAATTTCTATGTAGTCCTTGAGTTGTGGTAATCGCTTCAAACGAACTGCTTCTAAGAAATTCTTTAAAACTTACTCTCTAACTGCACTTTGGTCCTTAGTGCACGGCAGTCCTCTCAACATGATGAACTGGTCAGCAGCATTATCAGAAGCGTTGTATAGTTGGAACAGAAAATTGAAGTCCGTGATATTGCCCTCACGGAGTCCCACACAGTACACGTAGCGACGAGCGTTGACTGGAATTCTGTAAGTCAAAAAACCTGCTTAAACTAAGTTTTACTTGAAATCTATCAAAATGTTAAATTTTGAAATAAAAGTAGATCAGATAACATTAATTGTATCAAAGTCTGCAGACCCATTGATCTGTTTTGTTTTTTAACTATTGAATATGGGGGACATTCATCTATGCATCTCGTGATTACTACATGGGTACTACAAAATAATTTCTGTGAGCCCGCCATTGCCAGCCCGCAACACCTAGTTAGAAACAAAACAGTTGCAGACCCGGCCTACTTACTCTACTATTCAGAATGTCAAGGTAACTTACTGTACATTGTGATCCCTGAACTCCCTCCACTTTCGTAAGCTATCTTCAATACATCCTCTATGACCAAGTGTACACGCAAAGTTAAGAATCTGCATTCTTTGTTGGATGAGAGACGCAGAGTCATTTACTCCCTCGTTGTAACCAGCCTGAGCGATTGCCCAGCCTATCAGCCTTAGAAGGTATTCCTAGAAAAAAATTTAAGCATTATTGATTTAAGTAAAGTCATAAAACACACATTTACAAGCTAGTTTTACAAGCTTTAAATTCTAGATACAATTTTGAATAATTGAAATTTCATCTATAATTGAAAGCTTCAAATAGGCATTGATCAAATAAATATATATGTAATATTTAACAGAAACTTACAGTGAACTCTTCATAAACTGCTGGTAGATGTTCCATCCTTCTGTGAATCCAGTCAAGTTGGGACAGAGCTCCACCCCAAACATAGTAGTCACTTTCATATTGCAAGAATGATAGAACGTCGAATGCGCGTGCGATGGAAATTTGACCAGCTCTTATAAAGTACAGGACATCGTTGACAATCTAAAATTTTTTTAAATAACAATAATTATAATGGACTAATTGCGACGATCAAGTCACGAAGTCTATATTTCTGTCTCTATTCCTTGTTTCCTTACCTGAGATCTGCTGAGTTTATGAATGACTTCTCTATTCTTGCGCAGTTGAGCAGCAATCATTTCCCAGTTGTGGTCATCATAGTTAACACGGTAATAACCTGAATGTGAACATTGTTTTTTGTAGATTTCCCAGTTACATATATTTCAGAATCATACAGAAAAAATGCTATATGATTCCCATCGTTCTCAATTGATGACATTTAAATGAAATTTAAAATACTTAATTGTAATGAAATATTTACTGTCACAAAAAGTCACCTGATTGAGCAAGGTTGAGGATGACCCATTCGTGGCCAGTGGGCTTTTGCAGTGATCCAATTCTATTAGTCAAGACGTATGTAGGTCTCGTGTTAATGAAATTGGAATTGCTTCCACGGGTCCAGGTAATGGGGATTTGCCAAAGGTCATTAGATGGAGTACCACTCAATTGGAATCGTTGCTACAAAAAAAAATCATGTAAGTTAATAAAAGCATAGACGAATAACGAATAGACTGATAGTCCTTTAAAATTCGGTCCGCCGTAAGTGAAGCCTAAACTGTTTATATTTAACACGCACTGGTGTAAAAGTTTTGAATCTACGAAAAAGACGACTAGCAATGTAGATAAAATTATCTACTTTGAAAATAATCTTGTAGACGACATAATCACTTTATAATATGCAATGAATGTTATAAAAACATAGGCAAGACATACACAAGATTTGGTATATTTTAATTATACATTAATATTTTATTAAATCCCTCAATACGTACCTGGGTTAGAGAAATAAGACCAGTGGTCATATTAACATGAGCAGTCACAACTGGTGCACCAGGGTTTTGCACCCATGTATCAAATAGATTTCCAATATCAATATTAGGGTAGGTAACAGCAAACGTTGGATCCTCTGACACAGCTTGTCTGAATGCTCTGTACATGTCTTCGGGGTAGGCGACGCCATAAGCACTGGAATTACAAGATATAATTAACACTTCACATTCATGAAACGCGACTTATTATATTTTGATATGAATATTGTAAAGTAAGTTCGGATCAATTATAGAAGAAAAAATGCGCTTATACTGGTTTGTTTAACAAGTCAAACCAATTTCCTACCATATCCAATAAAAACCATTTTCTCGACCAATACCTTATAAATCATTTGAAATATCTAAATGACTATTAATTTGGCAAGTCATGTACTAAGTGTAATAAGACAACACTCACTTGTCTCTTAAATAATATCTCAAAGCATTTCTGAATACTGTCGGTGTGATGAAGTGTTCCAACATTCTCAACACTGATGCTCCTTTCACATAACTGCTTGTACCAAAGTGGGCAGAAATTGAAGGATTGTCAGCAACAGCAGACCAGTTCATGGCCTGAATGGAAGCACTGGCATCTCCAGCTAAACCGCTTTGAACACTGCTTAGAATGAAGCGGTCATCCAACTCAAGCCAAGTCTCAGCCTACAAATTATTATTTTATATTTTATTTGTCTGGTCATATTACTTGGGTTAATTAATTGTGGCATATACATTTAAAACGAAGAAAAACAGTAAAAAACTAACGTTTTCTACATTAGTTTTTTTACTGTTTTTCTTAAATCCATCCTTAAGTAAGAACTAACGAAAGTAACTCTGTCTTTCCATCACGCTAAAACTACTGAACCGAATAGAACGAAATTTGGTACAAAGATAGTCCAGAGCTGGTGGAAGAACGTAGGCAATTTTTAACTGGAAAAAAGGGTTAAAAGCGGAAAGGGGGTGTCAAAGTTTATATGAAAATCCACGCGGACGGAGTCGCGGACAGCAGCTAGTCTATAAGAAAGTTAAGAAGTTATACGTACGTCATGTGCGCTGAAAAATTCGAAGAAACTGGCAAAAGATTCATTGAGCCACAAGTTACTCCACCAGAAGCAAGTTACCAGGTTTCCAAACCACTTGTGAGCCAACTCATGAGCCATAATGGTGGCAATGTTTATTCTGTCAATGACGTTTGTGTGATTTGGGTCGTAAAGAAGATATGCTTCTCTGTAAAAAAAATGTTACGGCTTAATATTTAGTATGTTAAGAACACAATTTATCATACTTAACTCTTTTTGTGACTTTAGGAATTACATCCTAAAGTCACAAAGAGTTTAAATTAATTCATACCTGTAGTTGACCATTCCCCAATTCTCCATAGCACCAGAAGGAAAATCAGGCAAGGCGATATGGTCGTTCTTCATGGGTTGCCCTTGTCCCATTCCGTAGTAGCTGATATTAAAGTAGTTCTCCATCAATTCAGTGATTTTGAAGCCAATATCAGCAGGATATCCATGTTGATTTAGAACGCCTTCCCGGGAGATGATCTGGAAGGGTTTTGCAGCGGTACCAGTAGTGTTGGTAGATACGAAATCGCTGACGTGGAAAGCAATGAGATAAGCTGAAATGGTGGGCGTAGGAAGGAAAGTTTCACGCACGCGACCCGATGCTAGCCTGTAAATAACAAACCATTTGAATTAGTAGTTATTTTCAATAATAGAGAGAATTACAGAAATTTTTAAAGTTTTGCATAACTTCGTTATATTATTATAATATATGTCTGCGCACATAGACAACACTTATAATGATCGTAAAGTTAATCAATTATTCGATTCTTTATAAATTATTACAATGTAACGTAGTTCGATGTTCGATTGTGCACGTGAATTGGTTAGATGTCAGTTGCCAGTTAAAGATAAAAAAATAATAAACGTAACTATTCCCTACTTTGTTTTTTGCTTTAAAAAACTAACATGAATAATATATATATGTATATGTATAAGTGACGTCATCAGAGCTGGCAGCACTCCTTAAAACTTTCTGGTGCGCCTCCTCCGTTTCACGACCTATACACGATTATGTAAACTGAAATTTGTACAGTACTACTTACACATCAGTTGATTCAATGGCCATGTTCGAGAAAGAAGGTCTCAGATAGGAGTCCCTGGTTATAGAAATAACATAGGGGTTCTTGAACTGAGGCTCATCAAAACAAGGAAAAGCTTTCCTGGCGTGGTAAGGCTGGAATTGTGTTGTAGCGTAGTATCTAAAAGAAAAAAAATGTTATGTTTTACCTAACGGTATTACAAACTTTCATGTATATATACAATCTACATTTTGAAGATAACTCAAAGATTTAATTTTTGAAATCAGAGTCGAGAAATTTTTGTAATTGTTTCGTTAATCGTATTCGTAGTTTCTGCAAACTTGGAATATCCGAAATTATTCTTAAAAACTAAAGACTAAGATATCAGAATTAACATTGTTAACCTCTTTTCGCTGCCCAAATAGTAGTAGCCTTTGTAAAATCCCCTGTCATGGGGGTTTTCATTAATCCGTCCGCTATAACGAACAGTAACATAGTATCTGCCGGGGGCGACTGTGGACGCGAAATTGATCTTCAAGATTTCGAAGTAACTGTCCGTGGTGAATGGGTCCGGCGTTTGGAGCGGAACTGACTGGTTGTTGTTGTCTTGAACAGCAACGCCATTGATGGACACTACATTTTGATGTAGCACTATTTGTGTCAGGTTGTCGCGGACCTAAAAATATACGCTTTTCAGTTATTTGTATCTTACTCTCAAAATTAAAATATATTTGTTATTTATTTTTATTCCATTGAACTCATCTACTGTAACAGTTTAGCAGACTACACATTAGCCTTGTGATAAAGATATTATGTTTTCTTTTGTCTAACCTATGTAGTATGTATATTACTTTAGCTAAATAAATTAAGTGAATTCAGCAGGACTAGTGACTCACATCGCATTATTCCTGAAATTTTTCCATTTGTTGATTTACTAATTTTTATTAGAAATAATGAATATAGCTCGTTTTAGTGCCATATTTTAGAGTCGCTATTTTGACATACCTATGTTAGAGTCGCTTTCTTATGACCGTCAAATGTTTTCAATCATTATTATACCACTATTTTCATTTAGTTTTAATTTATTCGGTCTTCTTTCATCCCTATAGATTTGTAATATGTATAACCGGTTTATTAGACATAAGATTACGCTCAATTGTAATCATCGATAAATCAGACGGCTTATCAACAATTCTTGTAAACTGATGAAATAAATATCTGATCCAGACAAGATATCCTAATCGGATATAATTAGTAGGATATGAACAATCATAAAACATTAATTAACTTTACCCACAAGAACCGAACCAGTTTTATATTTAAAATGATATAAAAAAAAATTTAACAGTGACGTAAAAAATAAGTCATCTATCTAATATGGTATTATTTTTTCATTTACACTATAAGACTAATATGGTTGGTAAAATTGACGTCTGTTTGATAAAAAGGCATGTTAAAATTTGAACGAACCGACTAAAGCCCGATGTTCTTCCTTTCCGTAATATAATAAAATACTAAAACATACCTCAATTTCTATCTGAACCAGGCCATCAAATCTAGACTCATTGAGGTACACATCGAGGTCTACGAACATATATAGAGGCTGTACATTGTCCTTGAGTCTGTACTTTGGGTCATCTATGTTGGTAGTGCGGCCGATCCATTCAAATTCTTGAAATATATCAGGCACAGCAAAAGTTCCTGCTAGCAGAGCTAGGAAGGCCACTAGGAATTTTGGACCTGAAATTTTTATAGCCTTAGAAAAATGTCTAATTACAGTACATAGTAAAAGGAAAAAGTTGGTCATCTCCGTAATCTACGAATTAGTATGTAACAGATATATCAGATTTTACAACAGTTAACACCATTAAAGACTCAAACCCCTCAATGTTCATCCATGCCAGACATGGCTTAGGGAAACGCCGAAAACTCTTCCGTGAGCCCAACAAACTGTACTTTCCGCCTTTTCTTCAGACTGGGCAGCAGATTGTCGTGGATTATATAATATTGTAGATGGAACTTCCTATCAACTTTTATTCAGGAACATAAAATTAATATTTCAAGCGTATTCGCTTTTTTCATAAACAATATAATCTTAAAAATATGCAATAAACATGCATTAAACTGATATTTAAAAATGGTCATCTATATTCAAAAGTACTCTTCGCGTGATTTTGAAAAAGTATCTTACGTGGATTATTACTATTATTAATAGTAATTTAATTATTTTTTACTTAAGATCAACTTACCCATGGCGACACCTGGCCAAGGACTGAATTTCCAAACGACACCATTATATTATTTATCAATTCCTAATCACGTTATCATCGATACCATTCCAGGCAACACTAGATTGATAATTATTATTACTATGATTCATATTTATACTAACATCTTTTAAATTTTCCTATAACTAAGGAACAATAACAATAAAACATTGTTAAGATATTTTTTTTATCCTTTACCAAAATCACAAAAAAACAAAAACTAAAGCAAACGAATATCCAGAAGTACGTATTTGTAAATGGATGCCTTATTACTAACCAGTGATTCTTCCAGGCAATCAAAAAATAATCATTGAAATACAATATTAATTATATCTTTAAAAATAAATTTATTATTCTTAAGTTTATATTAATTGCTAATAAAATATTATTAACTCCAAACCAAAACATATTTCAAATATAAAAACATCAACAAAGCTGCCATTATTAAGAACCTTTGTACTTATTAATTTTAACTGCAGTTGCATTGTGTGATTTATCGACAACCTGGAGTAGACCTGGGTCTTGTCGGAAGATGTTAGGACAAGGTGTATAGAAGAAAATGATAGGATCGGATCTTAAACAGGTGACCTAAGACTTTATTAAAAAAACAACTTGCGTTCCTCAGCACCGTCGTCATTCCTTTTCATACATACACAAAAATTATTTGTCTGCAATGAGTAACAATTCGAAAAGAAAAAACAGATAAGCCAATTATTTATAGAATAACAATATTTGGTATATTAGACTGATTCACTTTGCACTGAAACTTTTGACTCACGCAGCAATTATGACTAACACAGATACAGTATTTTTAAAATGGATAGTATTTAACCTTGCCTCAAATTATTCAAGTATTCTTCAACTTCATGAAAAATAATAAAAACTAATTTTGCCTTTCATCTGCTATACCAAGTTGAAGTGTGGCTTGGTTATCAGCTAGACTCGACAGGAGCGGGTTGGTTGTTGGTCTTGTTCTTTGACATGCTTGTGCTTGAGAATTTGTATTCTCAAGGCCGGTCGTGCTCTAACATTCAAGAATCACAAACAATGCAGGATTCGTTTGACTCCAACGAAGTATCATGTGATACATCGCTATGACGCAATTACTTGCATCCAAAATGAAGATGAATGAGAAGCAGGAGAAGAAGATCAAGAAGAAGAACAAGAATTTGACACTAACAAATAAAACGAATAAACTTCAACCCTATTTTTTTTAATTTACATCGCATTAATCTTTCCCAACTTTTGAAATTTTCCGTTATTTGGCAATAATTTTGCATTAAACAGGATCACAACTGACCCTTTGAGTAGTGGACCCGCTAAATACACTACTTCATAAATAATAATAAATAAATATTATCAGGACATTCGTACACAGCGCCATCTAATCCCAAGCTAAGCAGATGCTTGTGTTATGGCAACTAGATGACGGAATAAATTACATACTTTTCTTTTGTAAATACATACATACTTACAATACATAGCAACACCCAGACCCCAGAAAAATACAAATGTAAATTACAATCATAGGTGGCGTGGAAACATGTCCATATTATGACGATAATAAGTTTTATAACCTTTTGAGTCGTTATATCTCAGAAACGGTGGCTCGTAAGAAAAAGTACTGATACATATTTTATAGATAAACTAATGATCTACAATTCTGTCTAAAGTACTTTTATGATAAAACTTACCGTTTTGCTGAAAATCGCGAAAATCTCATTTTTTGACCTTTGACCTTGAATAAAAAGAGTGCCTTACAGGGGAATGATGGGGAACTTCTAGAAATTGTTTATAGTTATGTTTTGAACAATTTCACTGAAATTTAGCTTGTTGGAACTTTATGTAACTTCAAATGTCTAAATTGACCGGACTAGTAATCATTGTAGGAGTAAGGACTTTGTTTAATATTTTGAATTATTTTGGTTTAAAACTGATAAGTACAAAAATATTTTTAGGTAAACATTAAATTTTTTTTGTGTTTTTACTTTTAATTATTTTGACTAACTACATTAGTCATTAATTGGTGTTTCATATTTTGTAGTACATTATCTGAAGTAAAACTAAAAAAATAAATGCTTCTTCTATAATTAGGTGGAACATTATTTTTAAAAATTTCAACTATTATTAAATAGGTGTCTATTATAAAATATTTTGATGAACATATTTTGGTGCACAATTAGTATATACAGGGTTGATGCGACATATGGGCATTAAATTAAACCACGTATATAGAAGGTATCTAATACTACTTTCGAATTATTCAAATTTTTTTAACATCAAAAATAAAAAAGTTTTTTTTTTCGAACAAAGTAAATAGTTTATAAATCATCCTCGTATGAAAACACCATTTATAAATATTTACACTGACCTTGTATAACCTGTGCTCAATGCGGCAACGTCGCATAATTTTTTCTTAAGATACCGCCGACAAGCTTCAATATTTGATTACATTACGTGTTTAAAGTTTCAACTCACCCGCACAATATTGATACGTTATTTATATTAGTAAATGTGTAGTTATAGCACGACGATTTACAATATTAACTTTAGTTTATGAAATGCGAACTTTTATTTAATTTATAGTGTTCAAATTGGTAGCATACACTTCGCCATACCATTGTACTGTTTCCTTTTTTAAATCTATTGACCAAATACCATACTAGTAGGTACATTTAATTATTCTACCACTGTTCACAATAAAAAACCTCGAATAATCTCACAATATGTATCCAATCACAATAATTAATATTACACTGCCACAAATTTATCCTAAGTCACTAATCACTACGGTATAAGGAGCGTGCTTCAGAAAAAAAAAGCGCGGGCGCATCTCGTTGCGTAACGTCCAACCCGAATCGATGACGTATTTGCACTAATAAAAATTTGATTTTTCTATCCGGTGACCTATTTCTTTTTCTTTCACGCGTATTGAATTAAAGTATTACTTCTCTGTTTATCATAATCATTTTGACTAACATTGAACGACTAACTTTTTGCTCA
This sequence comes from Eurema hecabe, assembly GCA_026213755.1. Classification (NCBI taxonomy): domain Eukaryota; kingdom Metazoa; phylum Arthropoda; class Insecta; order Lepidoptera; family Pieridae; genus Terias; species Terias hecabe. The sequence goes on from JADANM010002527.1 coordinate 4,301,768, forward strand.
CACTGTCTTCCTTATTGCACTGGTATAAGAGTCATTTTCGTATAACTTCTTGCAAGACAAGAGCGGCAACGTCTTTTGTTTATGTAATTTTAAGGTGTATGAAAGGTGATGAATCTCACAGCTGATTAGTACAGATACATCGTGTCATTAAATAGCAAAAATTTATTGCGACTAAACTTCTGATGCTATTTTAATGATTTTTGTGTAGGGTCTGAAAATTGGTTATTTATTGAGAAAAATATTTTGACTGTATGCATACGTAATTACATACAGTTTACAAAATTCTTAAATTGGAAATAAAACAACCAAATAAAATATATCAAAACTTTAATAAATAATTTAGGACAATAAGTTAATGGAGATAGTGATTATGAGCGTGAAAATGCTAAGGGTTGTAATGTTAGCGGCATCAGTGTCATCCGGACTAGTGGTGGGTGGTTGTGCGGTTGTTACTGGTGCTGGGGTGGTGTTTTCCTCTTCAAGATCCAAGTTCTCTTCAACATAGCCCTTGTCGAAGAAGGAGGCGAATTCACTAAGTCTGCGGCCAGACCACGCCAGGTTGTTTCTGCTGGTGGCTATAGCGTTGACCCCTGTTGTGTATGACGTGCCCAGGATATCACGGTTCTCATCTAACCAGGCTTGGAACTGCAAAATCAAATTAAGTTTTATATTACTAACTAGGTCTTGATATTTCAACTGTCTTCCGCATAGGGTTGTGGGTTCGATCCCATCACTATTTGTAATTTACAGATACAAATGTATCTTTCTGGGATCTGGATATTATATATATTACAAAAGAAATGTATGTGTATGTAATTTATTCGTTATCTAGTTGCCATAGCTATGCATAGCGTGGAACTATATAGCGCTGTGTTAAAACTTCCTTTGGTATCATTATCGTTATCTATGGTCAATTCAAGACCACACCACTTCTTATAAAAATTCAAGTAATTGAGATTTAAACAGGTTTGAAATAAACTGCGTTTCAAGCGAAAACCTAACCACTAAAACTGAACAGAACAAACAGCTTACTGACCAAATGTTTCCAAGCTAAAGAAGAGAATTGAATTATCAAATTTAAATTTTACGTGTATTTATCCCTACTATAACGAAATATTATAAATGTGATAGTGGAAATGTTTGTTACACTTTCATGCAAAATCTACTGGGCCGATTATCATAAAATCTTGTACACATATTCTTGGAGGTATCAGAATAAATATAAATATACTTTACGTTTCCGGTTCTTATTTTATTGATTTAATGCGAGCAAAGCCTCGAGTAGTAAGTAATACGTCTCTTAATTTACCTCGGTAATTTGTGCTTCATTCAATAGTCGAGATCCGATGTTGCTTATAGGTGTTGCTGCGCTTCCAAGGCTGTAAATAATATTAAATCAATTTGCAGTTGATTTATTTTCTATATATGCTCCCTGGTAACAAAATTTTCGAAAATCTTACCCAGCTATAGTTTGGTTCAGATTCCTTTTGAGCCAATCAAACATTTTCATGGTGTTGTCTTCGTTGCCAGTAACAGCAGAACTGAGTGCTGTTGAATGGTCTTGAGGTCTCACAGTTTGTTGTCCATCAACAATAGCGTTAAGGAAGACTTCAAGACTAGCGGTATCGCTAGTACAGCCTCCAGCTTGAAGCATGACTACGATTTCATTAGCGAGGTCTTCATTAAGGTATCTGTTCCAGAAGTAGTTGAAGTCGGCGGCGTTTCCTTGTCTAAGGCCGCTGCAGTACACCCATGAACGCATGTTGGCTGGGACGCTAAAAATATTGATGATTTAATACTTGGTCAACCACATTTGAAGAATCTTTCAAATTTCTTCATAAGCTAAACTAGTCTCTCAAAAAAATCACTACATTATTTTTAAATAGGACTGTTAAGAACATTTGCTGGAATTATTAAGACTTTAATATTCATAATAACCAATTAAACAAATATAAACAAGTAAATATAAACAAGATATGATTATTAAACAGTAAGATTGTAGTACAGAGTCAATTCAAGGAAATGAGTTGTATGGTATTTTACATACTGTTGTCCTTCTCTCCACCGCTGGAAGTAAGTTCTTGCGACTGACGCACATTGTGCATCACCGACATCACAAAGGAAGTTCATAACATACATCCGCAGTATGCCATCCATGAAGGACTCGCCATCCCTCTCTTCGTACCCAAGACGGGCTACGATAGCCTTGCTAGCAGTTAGTATTTGATCCTACAATTATTGTACATGGTTAAATAAATAATTTCTTATTATCGATAAAATATTTATATGCCTATTTCACGCAAAAAAATACGAGTCTTACGCTCACTGAAATAAATAGTGTGTGTGTTTTAATATAATAAATAGTCTGTGGCTCTTAATAATTTATTTAAAAATTTCGTTCACTGATCAAAATAAATGTCACACACACGAAACAATAGAAAATGAAAACGTATTATTTCTTTCCTCCTCATTAATGTTTATGGAGTTACCTACCCTCAATTTAGCCAAGTTCTGAGTGTCATGGGCCAGACGTCTTCTTGCAAAGTTGAAACCTGTAATCGCAGCAATCCAAGGAGCATATTGGTCTTCAAACTCCAAGAAGGAAAGAATATTGAAGATCCTATCATAGGTCATCAAACCCGCTCTAGCGAAGTTGAATAAGTCATCAACAATCTAAAAGATAATGTAAATAAATTAAAATTTCTGAAAACATTAAAAAATTATATTCAAAACTCTCTTGTTATGACTACATATGAATTAAAAAAAAACTTTGAATAGGAAGAGTTGTAAAAATAGCTACAAACTAACGCTCCATACACAAAAGTTTACATGGACGCGGAGTTTAAATAAAGATATGTCATGATAATTTTCGTCTGTATTTTTCTTCTTATATCAATAATACATAATAAATAGAACTACGCCTAAAGAGCCTTTCTTCTACTACTACTGGAAACTATTCTATTGAAACCCTGCGCAGTGTTAGAAATAAATGTTTTTTTTTTATTTTTTTTTTTAACTCTGACAAGACTACTCTTTTATGTTTGATGTATTTTAGTCAGAACGGGGAACTAACCTGAGCTCTATTATATTCGTGGATGGCATTCCTTTCTGAACCTCTCAATGCTCTCGTCAAAAGAATCCAGTTGTTGTTATCATAGTTTACTCTGTAAAATCCTGTAAAAATTGTTTCACACTTATACTTAGTACAAAGTTGAACATTGTTCCATGGCAAATTTTCTAAACGTATTGACGCTATCGTTCTCTATATTGGAAAGAGACTTGAGGCGCCTTCGATTCAAGTTTTATTACGCGTCGCCGTTTCGCGATGATTTAAGAACTTTAACATCACTTTTGTTTAAGGCGCTCAAAAATATCACTCGTTTTTTTTTAATTCAATGGTTAATAATTAATCATGGATATACCCATTGTCCCTTGGTCTTATTCATACCTGATTGTTGTTTGTTGAGGAGAACCCATTCAGGTCTGTTAGTACCGATGTTGAATGAAATAGCTTGCGCAGTCATGACGAAGTTAGGCTTCAAGTTGTTGAAGTCAACTGACCCAGCCCTGGTCCATGTGATAGGAATTTCCCAAACGCTGTTGAAGCTGGAAACACCTGTGTCTCTCTCCCAACGTGCCTGGTAACAAATTAAGATTGTAAGTGTTTTTGGTATTTATATCCAAAAAAAGCAAACAAAAGAATAAATATAACCAAATTTTATCAAACAGCAGAGAAAGGTTTCAAAAAAGTACATTAGGGAAAGTTAATCCGATTTTTCTTATTTAGTTTAATACAAATAGAGACTTAAAGTCTTCATTTAGAACTACTGATAAATATACTGATTTATTATGTCAATTTACCTGTGAAACTGTCACTTGACCAGTAGCTTGGTTGACGTTGACAGTAAGAAGGGGATGTCCAGCCTTCTCAGACCAAGATTTAAAGTAAGAGTCAACGGTGATACCACCATAAGATGCCAGAGCACGGTCAGCTGCGGCAGCCGCGTCTAGGGCTTGGAAGAGATGGTGTGGCTCAGCGACGTCAAATTTCCTTTAAGAATGATACATTTTATTTAGTTATGCTTTGATACAAATTATCCGAAGAACTTAAAAGTGTAAATGGTTTCTCATATAAAGCTTTAACTTCGAAAAATGAAGGCAACAATTTCACTGCCGAACTTCAAACTAATAATGTTATAAAATTTGTGTGAACATACGAATAATTGATCGAATTAACTACTCATATCGAATTCATTAATTTCGAATTTTATAATTCCCTGTGAAACTTTACAAAAACCATATTTTGCAGTACAAGAAGAATTACCTTTCTTGAAGATAAGCCCTTAGACCCTTGACGTAAGTTTCTTCGCCGAGCAGATATTGAGTCATGCGGAGTATAGAAGCCCCTCTAGCGTAGGTAATGGTGGAGAAGTGGGCAGAAACAGTAGCCGGGTCGTTGACCGAAGGGTCTGTGAGAGCATGAGCAGAATCCACGGAGTCAGACAGCATTGCTACATGCACCTGTTCAACGATGAATCTAGTGTCGTACCCCATCTCTGGAGCCACCTGTCAGAATTGAACAAAAAAAATGATCCACATATAACTTAATACATTCAGAAAGCCATTAGATTGGATTGAGGACTGAATAGCTAAATAATAATAATAAACATAATAAAATATTATTTCCTAAAACTTATACTATCCATGTTTACTTTATCCATGCTATACTTTAAAAAGATTTAAAGTATACCGTATAGAAAAAGACGTAGTAGTGTGTTTAGTTTATTCAATTATGTTATTAAACTCACCGACTGTGTCAGGTAGTACTGATAGAATCTTGCGAATCCCTCATTCAGCCACAAATTGTCCCACCACGCGCAAGTCACCAAGTTTCCAAACCACATATGAGCTATTTCATGAGACACAATGTTAGCGATCCTCTGTCTGTAGAAATGGTTCGAGTTTTGGGGATCGTATAGGATGAGTGCCTCTCTGAAATTAATAGAAATATTATTATTCTTTGCCTGAATCTTTATCATCTATGAAGACAATCAAACAGGTACAGTCATCTAGCACAGTAAAGCCACAGATATTGAAAAGACTCAATACCTGTATGTTAATAGTCCCCAGTTTTCCATAGCTCCTGCTGAGAACTCGGGAATAGCAGCCTGTTTCATATTCATATTGGGTGCCATGTCATAGTATGGGATCTGAGTGTACTCTTCCATTGCATCGAGAAGCTTCTCACCAATTTCTAGCGACCATTGTCCGGTGATGCGGGCGTTGTTTCTAGCGTAAATATGGAAGGGTCTAGTGTTGTTGTTGTTCGTGGCCACTTGACTATAGTGGGATACAATGAAGGCCAGCAAGTAAGTTGAAGTTAAAGGTGTTGTGAAGAATGTTTCAGAAACTCTATTTCCTAACCTGTAATTGTTTAAGAAATCAATATATGCTTCTTTTCATAAAACTATGTATAATCAAACTTTTAAAGTATAAGATTATTTCTAAAAGTTGATCATAAATAATCTTTGTGATTACGATTTTTGTTTTTAATGATGAAACAATTTTCTTTTAAATTTAACCTAACTATATTACTTACGTTTCTCGAGATTTAATGGGCATGTTTGATATAGTTTCACTGAAGGTTGCTTCTCTGCTTATTGTGATATCGAAGTATGCTTTAAATCCAGGTTCATCATAGCAGGGGAAGGCTTGACGAGCGTGTCCCGGTTGAAACTGAGTTGTTCCCATCCATCTGACACAAATAAAATATTCTAGAATTGTACGCAGTAGCGTGTGTTTATTTCGCAATAATAATACTTAAAAGTTGATTAGATTTAATAAAAAGAATGAGCGCTCACATTTCTTATCAGAGAAGAAGATTTTTTTTTTGAGTTTCAGGAAGTATGTGATTAGACAAGTGATAATTAATCAATTATATAACGTACATGGTGAGATTTTTTTAACTTCTACTATGCATCTTTTAATCGACATATGGTTAATAATATAATCATTACCTTACTGCACCAGAATTGTCGACATACCAACTTCTGTAGAACCCACGCATATTTTCTTGCAGCCTACCAACGAATTTCGATCTTAGCACATATTGCAAGCCAACTGTCAAAGGCGCAACAGCCTGAACCCTCAAAAAACTGTAAGGCATTTCACAGGCAAACGTATTGCTCGTCAGATTTACAGCTACTCCTTGCAATTCGAGTGTCAGTTCCTGGATTGTGAGATCATTACAATGCAGTACGATCTCATTGGTTGCCTCCGTGACTGTCAAATATATCACGACTTCACCATCGAAAGTGAATGGTTGGGTATTGACAGGGACTACATCGAAGTATGGCGTTAGTGATACTTCATATCGTTGAGGTCTGGAGGTAGTGGGTAGACGGTATCGAGGATCTCTGAGCATCCTCGCAAATTCCGCCCATTCGTCATCAGGAACTGGGATCGGACTGAGGGCCAAAAGACCCTGCACAAGGGCCGCCCCCAAAATAAGGGTGAACCAACGAACCGCCTGAAAGAAGTCTCTTAGTATATATAAACTATCATATACTGCAAAATTTTGGTCATTGAAATTGAAGTCAACGTTTTAAAAAAAATGTGTCGTCATCTCAGTCCCTACTTCTGTACGTATATTATGGGTTCAAACCAAATGGTAAGAGCAAAAAGATATTTTGAATGAAAAATATAAAACAAATACTCATTACGTCCACAAAGTCGTAATAAAATTTTGTGAAAAATATTTTCTCCCCTGCATATAAAGTGAGAATGATCTTTTTTATGCCGTGGCTGCTGCATAGTGTTCAAATCATATCAATATTACTAAGTTTTTGTTGCAAGTTTCCTTTAACATCTATCTTGATGATTTTTAATTAGATACTTGTAGCATGTAAATTGCATTTTATAACATAGGGGAGAAACTTATCAACAAAAATGTCACAAAAATTAAACGCAGCTATATATTTTTGTTTTATTATATGAAACCTTTATTAAACATTTCATATAGTTCTTTATAATTCTAAATAACTTTTAAATCATTTATAAAAATGCTTCTAATATTTTTCAAACATAGACAAAGTACTTACCATTTCGCCGCTGGTTCGCTGTGAAAATAAGGAATTAAACCAAATAGCCTATCATTTGATATTCTGATATTGATATCTTATCCTAGTTGTAATATTTAATTACTTATGATACAGTTTTGAAGGTCAAAAAACTGATAGGTACAATATAACAAGTGTATATTATAAGTATTGTAGCAAGCTCGTGCTTAAGATAAGAATATAATAAATACCTTTAAACCCCTAAAGTACGCCGGTACAATTCAAACAGAATCTATCCTTGCAATTTACAATAAATAATTAAGAAATTAGGACTATTCTAAATAGATGTAGAGGAAAACGTTGGTTCCCATGACTGTGAATACTAAGATGCTGCAACAGCACAGTAACCCTTAACATGACTCTTGTGTACTAAGATGATGTAACACCATGATACTTTGACTTTATATTGGTACCCTCAATATAAGAAAAGTAAAATGCTGCTACAGCATAGTATCCTGCACATGACTGAATAGTATTCTTAATCGGACATTTGTCAGAGTGTTCGTGGTTGCCCCTAACGAAGTCATTAATAGGTATTTGGGTGATCTTTGTAGAAGTTAGCTCTCCAGATGATTTGTTTTAGGTAAATAGAATAGTTCAATGTTGCAATACCATTCTCCGTCATAATCAGATAATGTTGCTCATTGATTCAATCTCTATAACAGTCTTGACACGATCTTAATGTAGAATAATAATAAGATTTTAGTAAGGTTACAGTGTGTAGGTACCAAAAGAATAAAAAAAATAAACAGTTTAAAAGTATGGATTATCGTTCAAGACAATAATAATTTAGATATGTTTTTCGTAATAGATAGCAAAGGTAAATTATATTCCGCGAATAATCTAGATACACCAATTGCAACACTTCTTATCTGGTGTTTTTTCATCACTCACGGAAAAAACCTTTTCTATGAGATAGAGAGCAACTGAGTAGGATTCTCTCAGCTGATGGTAATCATCCACCAACCATCTCATGAACAAAGCAACACCACACGCAAAGGTCGTTGCCTCGCAGTGCCGGACTTAAACTTGTCACATAAGGAAATAAAGGAAGAACCAAAGGAGGATGGTAGGAATGGCGACAGTGACTATTCTTTCTCTATTTTTACATAAAAAATCAGTGTAAAGTCATGGTCAAATATATCTTTATTCTACGAGGATTCATTACATTACAAAACAATTATGTACCATAGCCTACAAATGTATACCAACACGATAAAATGTTTAAATAAGTGCTTTTTAACTGTCAAAATACAGGGGCCAATTCAATGGCAGAAAAATTTTAAGGTTCAGATGGTTTTTAATGTTAAACGTGTTAATAGTCTTTTGTAGACAACTGTATCTACTGGATCGAAAAGCTTTATCTATAGAAACATATTATTGACTAAAATCATTAATCCTAATTACCTAATTAATTAAAACCAAACACGCGACTTGAAGCACGTTTGTTATAATCTCTATACAAGCTGTTATCAATTTCAATATTTGATATAGTTATCAAACTAATTGTACATATTGTGGCAGTATGTACAAAAAATTGTGATAATAATCGCAAAAATAATAATACTTGTTTTGAAAATGTGTTTGATTTGCATTTTTGGAACGAAGTTCATTATCATGCGTTATGAAAGGGGGATAAAATTAAGACCAAATTTTGTAAGGACGTGCGCCTGTTCCTCTGTCTTTCTCTCACTATCTCATAAAGTGCGAGTCAGTTATTTTCGTTCTATCTGACTGTCCCTTGATACCTCGCAAATTATTTTTTTTTACCGATTATATTGATACCATAATAATTGTCGCCATTTAACTTCTACAATATCTGTTTGACTACAAAATATGAATTCTGAAGGACGATTTAAAGACGATTCTATTTAAATTTTAATAATTAAATCCACTGTAGTTCGTTTTTCCTCTAAACAGTACAACGAATTTTAATATGTTTTATTTTAGTAAAGAAGAAATGTCATACAAATGGTTAATTTGAAACAATATTATGAACAGGTGTTGTTAACTCTTCATACATACGTCAGGATTAGGGAGAAAAAAACAATTGTACCACCAAAATACAAGACAACATATTTAGTGTTAAGGCGGAATGTCAAAGTTATAAACATACATTTGTCTTTGACTGTTCATAGGCAGTCATAGCTAGTAAATTACTTAACCTGAAGAACAAAGAAGATAATAAAACAGCAGGTATAAAAAATACAAAATTTAATAATATTAAATATATTTAGAAACTACATAACAAGATGAGCTATAACTCCCATCACCGCAGTGAGTGATAGAACTGCTGCAGCTGCTGAGCTTGGTATCACCGGAGTAACTGGTTCTTGCAGATCAGGACGAGGGACAGTCACGGGGACAGTGACGACAGGTGGGGCTGCTGTGGACGCAGCGATGGTATCATCACCGTTGGTGAAGTAGTTGTTCAGGTCGTTCTGTATCTGCTGCGCGAAGGTGATGCTCTCTCGCATGGATTCTGCTGCGTTGTAGGCGCTGTTGTAAACATTCCCGAGGACGCTTTGAGAAGCGTTCAACCATTGCTGGAACTGAAAGGGGAATTGGTTTAAAAACCAGGTAGGTACAGTCAACAAAAATCATTGTTAATTAGAAGATTCTACAAATTAGAGAAGCAAGAATAGTAATGTGATTTCAAAAGTAAATATTTTAGTAAAACATTTTTTTCTAATTTAATTTTACAAACGACTAAAACAATATACGTTTTAATCACCTGTATAAATAATATAAAAGTTGATGAGAATGGCTGTCTTGTTATTATTTAAGTTTGAAAGTGTTATTATTTAAACATCATGCCAATCAAAGTAATTGCATCACATACGATAAATGCTTCTACAATTTTTATTATTGCAGATATACTTAAACTATTGTATATTTGCTTATATATTTCTTACTGCATTAATTTGTTCTACAGTCCTCAGTCTTGAAGCGATATTTGCTAGAGGGGTTGCAGCGGAACCGAACCTGTATAGGAAATAATTACTTCATTCCAAGTCATAAAAGGATCATCTTGATACTATAAAACTGTTTAAGAAAGTATACAGTTACAGGTAGAATTAGTACAGCTTAAACAAATTTGGCCCAACTAGTATTGAAACTGAAACTAGAAGAAAAGTGTTTTTTTTATAAGCACAAAAAACGCTAAAAAGTCATAACATTAAAAAAATATTAGAAGAAAGACTTCGATTTCGACTTACGCTCTAGTCACATTATCCAGATTGTTTTGCACAAACTGGAACACCATTTGGGTGTTAGCTTCGCTGCCCGTGAGAGCGTTGTTGAAGGTCGTCGAGTAGTCTTGCGGACGGATTTCGAAGTTTTCTTCCACAACTGCTGTTAGGAGCCTAAATAAAATATAGTTAACATTAGATCCGCAGACTAAATACGATTACACTGCGCTAAATTCAGACGCCAGAGAAAATTTAGTCTGCCGATTTAGCCTATATGTAGTTGATGCTGTAATTAATAGAATTATGAAACATATTTAGTTACGAGCTATTATTAAGGTTCATTTCCTAACTATATTAAGTCTGTGTATCTGTTTTTATTTATATTGCTTTTGGATTTTATTTTTCTGGAGTTTTTTGCTTTGTTTTTTGATACCCTAAAACAAACTCAGCCTGGCTAGGGAGAAGATGTTGGGCTATAAACCTTTCTAAAACATTTGTTGATCTTACTGGTTCAATGCCGTCTGGTTGCCAGTGCAGCCAAGGGTCTGAAGAAGTTGTATCTTCTCGGTGTAGACATTGTGTCGGATGTATCGTTGGTACATAGACTCGAAGTCTTCCAAGGTACCACGACGCAGACCCGCGCAGTACACCCAGTTGCGGCTATTCACTGGTACCCTGTTTAATAGAAGACATTTAGATTTATTGTCATCAATGCGCTTTAAAAACTAATAAAGGGTAGTAAAGAACTATACTAAAATTAGTTTTAATGATCATATTATTATTGTTATGCACTTAAAGGTCAGTTATTTTAAAATGCTGTCTTAAAAACGATAATCGTTGGTTATTTGTATGTATGCTATTCGTTATAATTCAATTGTTAATTGTATTGCTTATTATGTGGCGCCAAAAAAAAACTATTGTGTAACCTTTTACTTGTATTGTTTTGATAGCTGTGTAATCTCTAAATACTGAATTAATAAAAGAGTTGGATTTCATACTTCAAACTGGTCACCACACTCCTCTACTCCACAATATAATATTAGTACTTACTCGGTTCCATTTACGATGAGCGCTTGCAACTGGTTGACAGCAGCAACATTACATGCTTCAACGTTAATGTTGCACATGACTGGTGCCAGCTGCCGTCTCAAGTATGACGTCATGAAGGTCTCATTAGTTCCCGGGTAGTAGCCCAGGCCATTCATAACAGGAGTAGCCCAACGGGTGATAAGACTCTGTTAATTAAGTAAATATAATTAGTTCAAAATTCAGTCGACGATCACGCGATTCAGTAGTGACAAAACTGCCTTCTGAGATAAGGTTTGTGGTTCGAGCCCCAATTTAGTAATATATATTTGTGCTTTTTCGACTCATTAGTAATTCCTGATGAATGATCGTTTCCAGTATAAGTAGCGGCACAAATTTTTTGCGCTGAACGAAACCTGCGCAGAAGTCAAAAATAAGGTATCGAGGGGACGGTACAGCGCGCGGGGCGCGTGATCGTCGGGTGCGCGAGCGTTGATTGGTTGTCAGTCGTGTTGTCTTTCTCGCACCAATACGTCAATTACGAGCGCGATTCTACCTATGCGCAGCTATTCTCGTCCAGCGCTAAACATCCGTGCCGCGACCTATACTAGTAGTAACTTTACAAAGTTTCATATGCGAAACCTTTTGTTAGTATAAACAGATTGTTTCGTTTGAATAAAAGATATAGATTTAATATTTTGTTCCACATCTTTCAAATAATCTCACCTCAAGTGATGGCAGTAGATTGGTTCCAGCCAGCCTGTTCCTGAGCCAGGAGAAACCATTCATAGCAGCAACCCAAGGAGCGTATGATCTCTCTTGCTCGAGGAAGGACAGGATGTTCAGAGCCCTTGTGTAGTTCATTAAACCGGAGCGAGCGAATTGGAAGACATCATCCACGATCTAAAACAGCCAAAGGAACCGTTTATAATTGATTTCAACTGTATATATATTTTCTGAACCTTGCCATATGAACCGTAGCTTCACAAAAATACAAAAAATACACTAAGTACAAGTGTATAGTGATATTTTTATTAGCTTTATTTACTATAGAAATTATACAACTAGTGTCAAATCACAAAAAGCAATCTATGTGTATTGAAAAGAAGTCTAAAAGGTATTGATACTTACTTGAGCGCGATTATATTCATGAATAAGAGTTCTGTTGGCACTGCGTAAAGCGAGAATGATCAAGTCCCAAGTGTAATCGTCATAGTTTACTCTGTAGTAGCCTGTAACAAATTAATACTATTAAAAAGCTAAATAGTTGTGCAAGAGTTCAGAGTTAATATTTTGTGGATTGAGCATCCTAGTGTGAATCAAAGTGTGTTATAGTCATGGTTGACGCTGCCAATTAAATCTTAAAACGAAGTAATTTCTAAGACTCCCTTCTAATTTGACTGATTTCTAAAACTATTTAATTAATTATTATCATTCAAGTAAACAACCAAATGTACATACATTTGCTTGTAAATTGCATGCACATGCATGTGTATATTTATGTGTATGAGTCCTTGTATATATTCCACATATTCATTGATAAATATGTGCTACTATTATGTATCTATACATATACGTTCGATGTTTGATGAACACTATTCAGTAAGTAGAGCCGTTGTGAGCAGACAGCTGATATGTTAATTTATAGAAAATATTAAAATTTATCATAATGGTCTGTTGTTATTGTTCCTTAAAAATAAGCGAAAATGGTACCTGTTTGTTGTTTGTTGAACACAACCCACTGGTCTCCGACAGAACCGCGGTTAACAACTGTCACAGTCTTTCTCAAAATGTGAGTTGGCTTCGTGTTGTTGAAGTCAGGATTGCTCGCTGAAGCAAATGTAATAGGAATCTGCCAGTTGTGATTCACTGCTGCGTAGCCGGTGTTGATGTTGAAGCGACGCTATAGGAATAATAACGGTATAAAAAATATTCTAAGGATATTGGTGAATATAATAGATTATATACACACTTATTGCAATGCTATATTACCAAAAAAGGATGCATAAAAAAGTATAGCAAACGATCGCAAAATGGCAACTACATTTCATATAACTACATACTATTTAAACATAGTAAATTTAATAAATAATTAATTAATTGTTAGAATAAAGATAAAAAATATATATTTCGTCCATTTTGAAGTTATGTGCCCACTATAAAGGCAAAGTATATGAGGGTACCTGGGTAATAGTCATGTCTCCGGTCTGGTGGTTCACTTGAACGAAGAGAACTGGTACACCAGGTTGGTCGTGCCATGTCTTATAGTAATCGACGACTGAGAAATCTGGACCATACTCAGCAATAGCGCCAGCAGCGACTGCAGCGTCATGCAACGCTTGAGTCAAATTAATGGGCAAAGCTACTCCGAAAGAACTGTGGACAAAGAAATAGTTATAAGTAAATTTAAATAAAATGTTCTTTATCCTAAGATTAGGATAACTTCAAGCTTATATCGCAAATTACTTTTAAACCAACGTAACGATATCAATATTCCAGTGTAAGCAATAATTTTTTAAAATAAAATATTTTGTGTAAGATCCATCATACTAGGTATGCATGAAGATTTCACAACTCACTTCCTAACCAAGTAGTTGTGAAGACCTTGTCTATGCACTTCGAATCCAAGGAGATGTTCCGTCATTCGTATCACAACTGCACCCTTGTTGTATGAAATTGTGGAGAACATGTCCCATACTTCAGTAGGGTTACCGACGTGAGGGTGGTATAGAGCGTGTGGATTGTTCGCGGAATCAGCAAGACTAGCTGTGTGCACTTGTTCCACAATGAAACGAGTATCGAAGCCCATATAATCTTCCACCTGAAAAGAAGTCACAATTTAAGTTTCTTTTTTCTGAATCTTATCTAGATTTACGTCATTGGCTAGTTAAACAAGATAGCTCACCCAATGTGTCAAGTAGTACTGGTAGTATCTGGCAAAACCTTCGTTGAGCCAAAGGTTGTCCCACCAATCACAAGTCACCAAGTTTCCGAACCACATGTGAGCGATTTCGTGGGACAAGATGTAGGCAATGATCTGTTTCATATGGTCGCTGGTGTGCTCTGGGTCGAGCATCAAGTAAGCTTCCCTAAAATATGTCAGATTAAATATTAGATTTGGAGGCGTACTCGTATATTACTTCAGTTTTTTTAGTATTTATGAATAAATATAGATACGAATGTAATTGATGCTTTTTGCTTATCTTAATTCTGTATTTTATTTTATTTATGTATTTACATACCTATAAGTGAGTAATCCCCAATTTTCCATAGCGCCAGCGGAGAAATCTGGGATAGAAGCTTGGGTCATCTTAAGGTTTGGTGACACACTGAAGTAATCGATACCAGTATGCCTGCTCATCTCAGCCAACAATAGCTGACCAACATCGAACGAATAGTCGGTCTGGTTAGTAGCCACTGCCCCTGGTCTTGCAATGACTTCGTAAGTCAAAGTATTATTGACTATTAACTCATTTGTTTCATACTCAGCCACTATAATAGCGAGCAGATATGTGGACATAATAGGTGTTGTGTGGTATATGTCATCAGTGTATCCCCTGAAATTGAAAGTACATTTAAGTTTCTGTTAAAGATACGATTTGAACAAAAGGGGTAAATATAGCACGTACTGTGTAACAGCAGCTGTAGCCCGCATCCTTGTGCCAGTCCAACTGCGGAAGTTAGTTGGACGACGAATTGTGATGTCGAAGGTAGCTTTGAAACTGGGCTCATCGTAGCACGGGAACGCTGATCGCGCGTATGTAGCTTGGAATTGTGTAGTTGCCATCCATCTACAAGCAATAATAATAAAGCACTCAATTAAGATATCCGTCCAAATCCATCATATAAGCAGGGTTTGTACCCACATATTAAAATCTCATTTTAATATAAGCGGAATAATTAACACGCACCTTTCCGTTTCGTTCCACGAGTTTCTGAACCAACTTCTGTACAATCCTTGCATATCGCGTCGTAGTTCTGCCGCAAAACCAATATTCAGAGTGTAGACCACATTTTGATTAGCATTGAATTGAAGAGCGCTCTGTGGACGAATGCGCAGAAAATGTTTTTCCGGTTCTTGTTCAGTTGTCACAATCACGTTAGTCGAGCCTTGTAGGAGCTGAACTGATGAGATTTGCAAATCGAGAGTGTGCAAAACAATTTCGGTCACATTAGCCTGTGTAGCGACCAGCTGTATGCCTACGGTGCCGGAGAAAGTCAGCCTTTGCATATCGACAATCCAGAGAATGTTGTAGTGTTGGGGCCGAGTGGTGGTTGGGAGACGGTAATCAGAAGGGTTGCTGTAAGCCTCAACATCCTGAATGCCCTCGAAGATCTGTCCTTCCAGCTTCTCGTCAAGAAAGATGGTGTTCCTAGTTGGTGGAGCCGGGACGGCGTGTGCGCACAGGCACACGGACAGAAGGAGAAATAGATATGTCGCCATCTAGGAAAAAAAAACTTTTTAGCGAATATATGAAAGAGCTTAAAGTGCACTTCAGGGCCGTTTAGTTTGTAACTGCAATTTTTTCTACAAAATTGTCGTATTATATTTTTAACAATTAGTCCGCGTCTTTTTGAATAAAAGGAGCTTATGTAAAGACATACATACATTTAAACACTGATCATTGACAAAAGTGTCAAATAAGTTTTACTCTTTTTTTTTAAATAGAGAAATTTTCCAGAACTGAATCGTTTTAGGATTTCATTCCTAAATAACAATTGTATTATCAATTACTATCCACTATAAAGATTCGTATCTATCGTAATTTTTACACCGCAGTTAATATTCGTTGAGTAATTACTTTTATCGTTAAGAAATCTATTCTATACAATCTATAGATGTCTAGTTTTTTATCAGTTTTATCTTTAAAATTTATTAAACTAAATTATTGTACTGATATGGCACGCGCTTAACACAGTTTTATGTTTAAAATGATAATAATAGGCCACCTTAATTTCAATATATCTTAATGACAATATTTATTGCTCTGGTATTAGTAATATTACTAGCTCAAACCCGCGGCTATGCGCGTAGTTTGCCTTCTAGTTGCAATACTTTAAATAAGCAGTTAGTTATACAAATTTTTTAAGTCCGGATCTGATCTAATTATATTACAAATGTCATCATAAGAACAGCACTGGATTGAATAACAAAAACCCTAGCGAACATTCTGACACCTTAAAAAGTATGAAAAGATATTCTAGCTGATGCCCGCGACTTTGTCCGCGTGGTCTTTTATATAAACTTTGACCCCCTCCCCCCTCTTTCCCCCTTATAATCCGTTTTTCCAGTTAAAAAGTAACCTATGTCCTTATCCAGGCTCTAGACCATATGTGTACCAAATTTCGTTCTAATCGGTTGTAAGACAGACAGACAGACAGAGTTAATTTTGCTTTATAATATTAGTATGGATAGTAAGGGTTGAAAACGATGTAACTTTTGATAGTTATTATCTTTTCCAAACGTCATGCAGTTTATACAATATTTTTATTTGTGGTATTTTTCTTTAAGTAAATGTAAATTATAAATTTGATAGATATAATTAATTAAGAGTCAAAGCGAAGCTTGTTTCAAAAAAGATTTGATTCGATTTTGAGTTGAAAAAAGTTGTTGCACATGAAACAACTTGGATCATTGTTGTAAACATGAATCATGCATTATCTAGCTGATAAAATAATTGCCAAAGATACGAATATATGGATGTTTGCCAATACTTTGAACGACAATTATTGCATAAATAGAGCGTCGACTTTTGCGCAAATGATATAATTATGTTTGACAAAACTTACTACATATCTATTGGACTTGATTGAAGCTATATTTGACTTTGACTCTGACCACTTTAACTGGTCAAATTTGTCAAAAACAGCTAGTAATTAAAGACTATAGTACTTACCGGTATCATGACGATTCTCGATATTTTACATTAAGAAATTTTTGGTAATTTGCCAACTCAATATACGTGACCAATTGTGTCCAATTTCAAAACTAACGAATTTATTTCTTAATAAATAATTTCTATAGACAC